>CM028246.1:40694435-41028811 GCA_016432835.1 Brassica nigra
AAAATTTCTTTAATATTTCTTTTAAAATAAATACTTTATGGATGAAGTTTCCTCTGAAAAGTCAAATCCTTGGTAAATTATGACCAACTGCAAAACTACATTTTGCATACTTCTTACTCTAAGCCTACTCTTGTAAAATCTTAATTTTTTACTTAAAAGTTACCTACAAATTATGTAACTGCAGAAAGTAACCTAAATAACAATTTTCTGGTAGTCTAGTAAACCAAAATTTTGAGGACGAGGGTGATAGACGTAACGAAATCAAAGTTGAGGGTTTCTTTCATCAAATTTTTAGTTGAGGAGTTGTTTATGATCCATATTTAGTTGAAGTGTTTTATTACTAAATCTTTGATTTTGACTTAAATATGTTGCAGTTGGTGTGACCATAATAGCTTTGTAGTTTTTCAAGTCTATGACATTACAGTTTTTTCTAACCCAAGTAATAATCATAATAGTCAGTTGGACCATAAACTCAACTCATTCAAAGTGTATCACATCATAAAGTACTCTTGCTTCACAGCATACACCCAATCTGCTATCATTTTCTGAGAACTGTGTCTTCATCCCAAACTTGGATTAATTTAGTGCTTAGTTCCCACTGCTCAATCAGCAAGAAAGAATACTGACAAAATAAGCCATATCTGGTCTCTACTCAGATTTCCTTACACATCATTGACTTGCTAGTTTAGCTACCTCCTAGATACTTTGTTGGGTCTCTTGGTTGACTTCAATGGTTTTGTCAATTTCTATTAAAGAAGAGTCTTCTACACGGAGCATCTTCATGAACCATGATATGATGTAATATTATACCTAGATTGCATGTAGTCTAATATCTATAGTTTCCTGACTGGTTATGAGCTCCATAAGGATGACACTGAAGTGCCCATCCATTCACTGCAATTACAAAGATTTCAGTTGTTAGTTAGCAAAATCAATTACATTTTTAGAATCAAATATATATTAATAGAGAAATGAGAAACTGTATAATACCTCCAAGATGTAACCGACTGTCCTAAACACATTTGATCCTGATTGATTCTTTGCCTTATATTGTCAGAAAATTTTGGCTCACAAATCCTCCCAAGAGGAATGTTTTATGGTTTCAGGTCCATGTGGATGTATCTTTGACATTGAAGAGCCATCGATGGATATACTTTACTATTCGAGACACATCCAATGCAACAGTAATATATGTTGTCCTGGTCTCAAACCTTGGTCATTCCACTGTAAAACTTCCTACTCAACGTACCTTGGGGCATGTACTGATAGACTAATAACCTCTGGTTTTCAAGGGAATATCCATAAAGAGCTGATAGGCTGATGAAAATTCTTGTTAGAACAGTAGCCTCAGACTTCAATTCATTGATGTCTTTACCAGCAATATCCTCTGTTTGAATTTCGTAAGCTTAATCGAGATGATATGGGTCTAGCGAAGTTAAAATTTAATCAGTGAGTAATCGGGGATTAATCTGGACCTAATCTTAAACATTTTCTTTATTTTTAAAATTATATTATGAATTATTAATTATTTTTTCCTGACAAAAAAAAATTATTCATTGTAGCCTGGCGGTGGTGGTAACATACTCTCTAAACATAAGCACCCGATTCAAACGTCCACTAGGGTCTTGAATTCACATCAAACCATGCATGACATTCACTTTGAGCATGTCTTACTAGTTCCAGTGGATATCTCGTGATTTCCAAACAAATTATCATTGCGAGCTTTCCAGAGATCCAAATTATTCTAGGCCTTCTATTACACTCCTCCTCCAAAACAAGTAATCCAAATTGGAATACACACTTGATATTTGGAAAATGATTGGATGTGATGGTGTCAGTGAGAGGTCGAAGTTTGTAGAGCATGTGGACATTCAAAATCGCATTGATTAATTCATCAGGTTATCTACATCTTGAATAATTATTATCACATCACATAACGCACGAAAGTTCTTTGTGACCGCTAAGTATCTTGATATAATCCTTTATATTCGGTGAAGTTACATTGTGAAATATATTTCATGACATGTAAACTATAATAGGTTTATTATGATTTGGAGTCAAATGTTAGTGGCTTAAAACATTTAAATAAATATGGTCTTCATAAAATAAAATTAAAATAATATTAAATTTTGGAAAACAAAAACAATATAATAAAAAAAATTATTTGTTAACAATAAATTTTAGATTTTTTTCCAACAAAAATCGTTCATAATCTTTTCTAAATCAATTTTATCAACGATATGTTTTTCAATAGGTATCATTAATAACCCATTCAATATTTTTGTGATATAGTAGTGTAACTCTCCGACTGTCCACGGCTAATGGGCCACCCACGCCCGCTCTCTCGACCCGTGGGCTCCATCCCATCCGACGGTCGGTCGTTAAATTTCTGAAGGCCCGAAATCATTGTTTACTGATCCTGCAATCACCACATGACCTTTCCCCGTGCTTTGGCCTCACTCGCACGATATCGCGGATCACTTCCCGATAAGTCACCCATCCTTTGACTACTGCATCTCAAGCACGCTTAACTCTGGAGTTCTCTCTGGATGTGCTCCCGAAAAGGTAAGTGCACTTTGGGGGCATAGATAGTCCAATCAATTCTTTTAAACCTTTCCATATATCACAACTCGGGATATTACAAGTAGATTATGGATAATTATTTTTATCAATTTCAAATTTGAATGCCTTCTTTCTTAAGAAACAACAGAAATCGGGACTATCAACAATATTTGATAATCAATCCACAATTTGGGATAAAAATCATCCATTCCTTTTAAAGAATTAAATACTTCATCAGTTCTTTTAACATCTACTGGTAATACAATTTTTAGAAGTGTAAGCTCCAGACATTTGTTCACCGTATCTTAGAAAAATCTCCGAACCTAACACAAAATTCTGTCAAATCATCATCACTACCTGATTTCAGCTTGTTTAAATGAAACAAAATGTCAAAAAGTTTTATCAAAACTTTGCAAAATTTCAAATTTTGTTTCAATAGAAACTATAGCTTTGTACATGATGTTTATGAGTCCACCCTAAATCCCTCCTCCCCAAATAATACCATACTTTCGTCATCTTTTCAATATCTTCATCATCTTCTCTCTTCTCATAAAATACCACTGTTTATTAATTCAATTCAGTATGACATTGTCAGCCTTGCTTATTTGTGTGGCTTAAAGCTTAGGAAAATGTGAACCTTCAAAAATAAAATTGTTTTTAACGCAATATAAAACAAGGAAACAGATATAACTTCTTGATGAGACAACAAAAGTAAAGGGTTAGAGTGACAATTGAGAAATATACATCTATAACCAAAAATCATTAAATAAAAATTCAAAGCTTTGTTTATGATGAAGGCATGGAAAAAATTTGGCATTAAATAAATATGTTGAATTAATTAAAATTTTGTTCACACAGTTAAAACAAAAAAAATGAAAACAATTCATGAAACAAAACACAGGAAAAATAATATCAAGATGGATTCGAACAGAGGTTGAGAGAAAATCTTCTCATCTAACCATATAATTACTTCAATTAGTATGAATGTGACTAGATTGTTTTTTAAGTATGTAGCCTAAAGCTAATGCTTTATGTTCCTTAAAGCATGAAGTCTGTATAATAAGTATATGTGCATTTCAGTTCGGTTCTTTAGATTTTTGGTTTGGAAAATAATATTGAGAATTGGCTAATACCTGATGGACGATAGATCCAATTCAGTTTTCAGATAATTTTGGATAAATTATAATTTGGATTTTTCAGATAAAATATCGCGTAGTTTGTATTGTTTGGATTCAAATATCGGGTGGTTTGGATTAAAATATATCGATTGATTCAGATAATTTTTGATATCTTAAAGTAAAATATTTAGAAAATTTGATTTGGATACTTTAATTTGCAAAAATAAGTTAAGGTATTTTCTTATTCTAAAATGAATATAATTAATATGTATATAAATTATATATATGTTTAGGATATTCGGTTCTCAGTTTGGGTTTAGCTTTCCTGATATAGAAAAACGTCAACTGTTCGAGTTTTGTGAAAACTGGCCTGAATTTGGTCTTGGTTTTGGTTTTGATTTTCTGATCAGTTCGCTTGGTTCTTCAATTGTTTTGAAAAACGGTCATGGCTATAGTATACAATGTCTTTTTGTCTCAAATTGTCCAATGATATTTCTACCCAATCATATTATATACTAAAATTTAAAACAAAAATGATTAAATAGAATAATAGGCATCAAAACTAGTCAGAAATAAAAGAAAAACATAAGTTAATCTAAAATTTTTTGAACAAAAAAAAATCAAATAATAAAACAAGGATAGACTTCTATACACTCCTCAAAAAAAACTTACACTCATTCCCTATACTTTGAAGCTCTTCCAAAACCTCATGTACTTACAGATATCTTTATATATCCACCAAAAAGAATTAATTCCAAAATTTTCCTGAAATCATGTTTAATTAAATAAAATGCATTTAGTTAAGTAAAACACGTTTAACAAAATCATGTTACTAATCCCAACAGACAAAACGCGCCCACTTGTAGACCCAAAAGCCATGAAGTAACTGGTATATCTTATGGGAACTCCATTAACATACTTTTGCCTGGCAAAAGTAATCATGTTTAATTAAAGTTAATTAATCTACATATCATCCATAAGTGAGAAGATATCAACCTCTAATTAATCTACACATTACTCCCATTTCCCAGATTCAGTCTCTGCAATACACATAAACCAATATATAACAAATCAGAATTGAAAACTTACACACACATCACAGTTGTTAATACTCTCTACTCTCGCTTTTGATTTGAATCCTCACCCATGAATCAACCTATGAAGTTGCCCTGATGAGCCCTAATTTCAGTAGTAAATGACGAAGACAAAGCTTTTGTCGGTACAAAGAATTTTAGGTTTATTTTGTTTTCTTGGGTCTTTACGCTGGGTAGGATATTTCTGGTTACTTAGGGCTAACGTGATATGTGCAAAAGCACTTACTTTATTAAACGTCATTAAGACCTTTGACTAAAAATGTTGAATTAATTAAAAATATATTTTGGGTGTCTATATAAATAAATTTGTAAGTTCAGGGTTTTCATGAAGGATCTTAATGAGGTATATGAGAAATGAGTGTGGGTTTTATTACATAGGGGTGTAAAGAAGTCATCCTATAAACAATGAATTTGTGCCACATTAGGGTTTATATGCTAACTAACCAATCTGGGAAGTAATATTATGAATAAAGCTATGTTTTTTACATTATTAACTGTGTAACATTTTCTTCGATTTTATTTTGGTTTTAACTTTGTGTGTAGCTGGTACAATTTAAAAGAAGATAATTGATGAAGTTGACAAATATAACACATCTGACCAGCTAAAATATTGATTGCCTTAGGAAAAAGATTGATTTCACTAGACTAAAACTTCCTCTCGCTGAATATAGTACGGTCCACAAGTCATCATTTTCACTTTTACACAGACAACAGGTAAAAGTTGTGGAGAAGAAGAGAGAATAGGAACAGTTGTGGAGACATGGTGGCTGTAGAAATGGAAGAGAAGATGTTGGCGGCGATGAAATAATATGTGGTGATGGTGGTGCTGATGTTAAAGTGGAATAACAACAAACCTAATACTTATCGTTGTACATTTCTATTCTATATGATATAAAAGACTAGAACACATAAAATAACATATATTCATCTTCTTTGATAACTGAAGGCGATGCAGGGGAAGTGTATCTGATGCTGCATAAGAAGGCCCATGTAATGGTGGTGAAAGAAGGAATTTTTTGTTAGTGAAGTAGTGGAAAATAAGAAGAGACAATGGAAAGAGGTGAAGAGAGGATGTGAAGTGATGGTAGTGGAAATGAATATGGTGGCTAGGATGAAACAATTTGTTGTGATAGTGTCAATTTACGTATGGAGATAACTGAGGCGGAGTAAACGAAGGTTTATATGTTCCTAGTTATCAAAGAGAAGCAGAGATCTCATGTTATTCCATTTTGTGCAAATGGTATAGAAATATGAGAACCATTGCTGATTATTTTTCTTGTTATCCGACGGTGCTACCCACTGCAGAATGACATTCTTATACTTATAATGACAATCATTCCTAACAGGTCGAGAATGAAAATGATAAGTCTTTTGGAAGGGACAAGGAAGGGACAAAGACGGTGAAAGGAAAATATTATTTTACAGTCATTAAATAGAATAGAACATGATAAATAGTATATTACTTATTAATGAATACGACGAAGAAGAGAAGTATCGAGAATGAGGGATGCGATAGACTGTTTCTTTTAAAGGAAATAGTATTAGATTATTTCTTAAATAGTAAAATACCTTACACAAATAGATACACTAATGAAAATATACTATACTATAAGTTCCTCTTATCAAAATATAGTATAGTTGACGAGTCATCTTCTACATCTACTCTTTTTCTGTCATGGCAACATACATTCACTGGTTCACCATCGTCACTCTTCAACACCATATTTTCATATTTACTCTGCTCTACCCTGGTGCAAGATTCACAAGCAAGAAACAGAATATGATGATAGAGGCATGGAGGCAGTTACTCTTTGACGTCTCTAGAGTTATCACCGATCAGACAAACACCATAGGAGAGAAAAGATAACAGGGAAAAATGAATGGAAAAAATAAAAGTAAAAGAAGATACAGAAATTTAATTGTTTTTCATAACAGAAGCAGAGATGTGAGAAGAGGAAAAAGAAGAAAATAGAAAAATGTTATCCGATTGTTTCACAAGGGTTTTATTGTATATACTTCACAAAATATGCGTATCATGATAAAAAATTTTCTTTTAATTAGGCTATCGACAATGGTTATGATATTTAACACCCTATTTTTTATTTTTTTAACACTCCACATCGCTTCTTCTTTTTCCACCTCATTATTTAATCTAATATAATTTATATATTCTACAAAACTTTATTTAACAAAATTCAACAATATATCTCTTTATTAATTTCTATACTTCTTTTCATTTAGGTTTTATTTTGACGATTATATATATATATTAATAATTATTAATTAAAATTTTTGAAAATGAATAAATTTTATTTGTGTCAAAATAATTAATAAATTTTAAGTGGTAAAAATACTATTGTTAAGAGTTGAATAACATATAAAATATTTTAAAAATTTTATATGTCCAAATTGATAAACCTAATCTCTATTTGTACATCATAAAATGATAAATTTTGATATTTAAAAATATAAAAATGATAAGTTTTGATATTTAAAAATATAAAATACTTTAATTTATTATGCAATAGTTAGTTTTAATAATTGAGATGGAATAAAATACCAAATTTCTTAACCAATGATAACACAACACATGGCATTATGGTCCCACATTTTATTCATTCAACATGTTGAAAAAATTCAACTATATTCAATCCACCTCATTGTTTAATTTTTTGAACACCCTTGTTGCATTAATTCAACAGTTGAATTTAATTTTCAACAAGTCCATTTTAAGTGGTCTTAGATACTTAATTAATTATTATTTGTTTTGATATTCCCTGAATTAAATGTGCCATTGAATTTTAAAATGCTAATTTTAAGACCATTTTGTACTTAAGACAAAATGTTGAATAAGGACCAGCATATGACAACAAGCTATTCAAAGGCTAAAAAATAATGGGCTGATTCATAATTATCATTATCACTTTGCCGTTAGAAACCATTGCTGGGAAGTAAACACATTCAATACATTTGTCTGAATATAAACATCATTATTTGCTTACCAAAACAAAAGGAGACTAAAAAAAAGAATTGTGCTATAAAATGGAGATGAACCGATAGGATTTCGCCACCGTCTTCCAGCTGCATAATATACATCTCCCAGTCTGTAACTTTACGTTATTTTTATGGACGCAACGAGTATGCCGCAGACCTTGTTCAACACCCAAGAGGACTTACCGGGACCAAGATGTGGTCATACACTCACGGCAGTTTATCAGCGCCTAATCCTCTTTGGCGGGTTTACTTCAGTCCCGAGAGTTGGATCCGATAACAGTACGTCTTTCATTAACTCCCTAATTCTAGGTTTTCAAAAAAGTTTAGAGGATTTCGTAACGTTTCTGGGACGTGGTCGTTTTTTTTGTTCCAGGTTTACAATGTTTAACCAATTCAGTATATTGTCTCAATGCCTTAACCAAGAAGTGGACAAGGTAACTGAGGACATTGATGTATCTCATTTTCAGATGTCAACTTGTTTTATTTGATGATTTTTTTTGTAGATCTATAAATCATTTGGTCTATGGTGTAATGATTGTTGATTGTGCAGGGTTTATCCAGAAGGTGAACCGCCATCTCCTAGGACTAATCATGCAGCCGTTTCATGTGGCCATGGGGTCCTTATTCAGGTGATTGAAACGATCATTTAAATATTTTCCTTGGTTAGGTTTTCATTATGTCATCTAGAGTCAAGACCATATATGTATCTGACTGATACATAAGGAGCGATACTGTTTTCGTTGGCAGGGTGGAATTGGTTCATCAGGCATTTGTAACGGAGATCTCCATGTCCTTGACATGAGTGGTGAAACATTCAAATGGAAAAAGTATGGTGCCATTTAAGGATTTCTGAGATATATATATATATATACTTTATCAATGAAATGGCTTCACATTTAATGTATATTGTTAGGGTGGTGGTTGAAGAGGGTATGGCTCCAGGTCCTCGCTATGGCCATGTAATGGGTTTTGCTGGGAACAAGCTTGTTATATTCGGTGGGAAAAACGGTACGATATATCTGTGTATTTGTTCCACTTTGGTTTGACATTGGTATGAGTAACAAATCATTAACATACCAATTAGTGGAGTTTTTTTAATCGCATTTGTTAGCATTACTCTATATAAATGTTTTCCTCTTAGAGAGGCAAAATTCTCAAACATATCTTTAACATACCAATTAGAGGAGTTCTAAAATCGGATTTGTTAGCATTATTCTATATTATCTCTCATAAAAAATATTGCGTTTGGTTATGATTATTCTATTTTTTGTGTACGTGAAACATGTCTAAACATTGATCCTTAATTCAAGTTTGTTTGTTTTGTCTTTTGAAGAAGGAAATTTGGTCCTAGCCGATACATGGGCATTGAATATGACTAAGAACCCAAATGTGTGGGAACTATTGTACCCATATGGGGATCTGCCGCGTGGGAGAGTGTTAGTAAATTTGGTTGATTTAACTGGAATAACTGCTGTCTATCATTTTGGTTTGATTAACTCTTCTTCATTGTTTCATAATCTTCTAAAGGTATGCTTCTGCTAGTACTCGAGATGATCGTTATTTTATGCTCTGCGGTGGAAGGGACCAACATGGGATGGTATATTTTCTTCTCTGTGTAAAGATAATATAAGTATAGGGAAAAATTCAAACGTCAAGCGCTATAACTTTTTGTTAATTTCTTTTTCTTTCCAGTTTCTCTCTATGAATTATGGCATATATTTACCATAATGTTTGCCTTTGCAGCCACTGGGAGATGCTTACAAGCTGGAACAACTAAGCAGTAGTGGTCTTTGGGTGTGGACTCTTAGTCCAGGCTTAGATCTTTCCAAGAGATATCAACATGCAGCGGTCAGAACCAGAATCTTGCCACACTACTTGCGATACACACACATACATATACACTATCTCCATTTACAAAATGAATTAAAAGGGGAAAGTATCTGGAGCGTAAAATAATTATCTATAGTCTTAAAAAGAGATGACTGTTATTGCCTACTTACACGAAATGAGATGCATGACGCACTTTAAATTCACTGTCATATTCTAGTTCTATAGCATTTGTAGAAAAATATTGCTGACACAATAGTCGTCTCTTCTTAACAGGTTTTTGTAAATATACGATTGCATGTCATTGGGGGTATGCTGAGCAATAATTGCCTAGTTGATGCTGAAAAAGCTATTTCAGGTAATATCTAACTAGTTTTATATTCATTATGACGTTTTGCTTTTGTGTATTTGTTTCCAAATCTTTTGGAGCTTTAAACAATGGTTAAATGTTGAGTTCTCCTTCATTTATGGAATGCAAAAAATTATGGATGATACTTAGATTGTTTCTTTGTAGTGCTTGATACTTCTACTGGTGAATGGGTTGATACTTCAAATGAAATTATGCGACGTAGTCTCCATGCTGCTGCCTCGATTGGCAGCCGCATATATGTGTATGGTGGACTTAGAGAAGGTTATTATTTTTGACCCTTTTTGCATATACCTTAGCACTGGTAGTTTTGCAGATTTCATTTTCTTTACCATTTTATTTTTGTGTAGGTTTATTACTCGGAGATTTACTAATCTCTGAGAAGTTTTAACTTCTGGACCACCAATCCCATCCATTTTGTGGAGGTCATTTATCTGAACTTCTTGCACCCTTTTAGTCTATCCTTAATTTGACTTTAAAATCCCTCTTTTAGTTTATTGGATAGATCGCCAGAGGCTCCAAGTCCTGCAAGTGACATGAACAATAGGTATCAGCCAATTTTTCCAGAGAGAAGTTACAAGACTTGGTTAACAAGGTATGAAAAAACAAAAAATTCTTTTGATGACCATCATAGAAATATTAGGAATGAGTAGGAAAAACGTAGAGGAATAAAATTAGAGGAATGAAGAGAAAAATTATTCCTCAATTTTGGTGAGGAACAAATTTGTTCTATATTCCTCTAAGGAATGAAAAGGAATGAAAAGAAAAACTATTCCTTATAAATGGTAAAATAATTAGGAATAAAAGGAATGCAGTATTCTTTTCATTCTTTGGTCACCGTTAGACCCTACATCTTCACATCCTTAATGCACTTTTGTTGATGTGTCATCTTAACATCTTCACATCCTTAATGCACTTTTGTTGATGTAGGTCATCTCAACCTTGTTAAGACCTCAAACATGGGAACCTCCTGTCGATAGAAAGTTCTTCTTGAGCTTTCCTGAAGTGGCTGAACTGTGCAAGCCATGGCAAATCATCGAGCAAGAGCCAACAGTGTTGCAACTAAATGCTCCAATTAAAGTCTTTGGAGATCTCCATGGACAATTTGGTGATCTGATGCAGCTATTTTATGAGTATGGATATCCTTCAAGACAAGGAGATATCTCGTAAGTTCAATACCAAAGATGTCTTTCTAAGTCATTATGAAAGAGTTCAGCTCATAAATAGTCACTGAATAATTGTATCTATATGTATGATGCTTCAGATATATTGACTATCTGTTTTGGGAGATTATGTTGACCCGGAAAACACAGCTTGGAGACCATAATATTGCTGCTTGCTTTGAAGGCGAGATAGTTATATACATCATCTATATTGATAAATAGCTTTTTATTATTATTATTTTTATCTTCAAAGATGTGCTTATGTGTTTTTTGTGCAGGTTAAATATCCGAAGAACATCCATTTGATCAGTGGAAATCATGAGGCTGAAGCGACTAACAAAGTGTATGGCTTCCTAGATGAATTTAGAAAGAATAGTACGTGTCTGTCAATCTGTTCACAAAATATATATTTTCTACTTGTTCTTGGCTAATGAAGTAATGATAATATTTTTCTATGTAAATCGCCAGGATTGGAACGATGGGAATCGTGCATTTAAATTGATTAATGATTTTTTCAGTCATCTTCCCCTTGCTGCCCTAATCGAGAAGAAAATTTTTTGTGTACATGGTGGGATTGGTTCCTCAGTATTCACAGTGGAACAGATTGCAAATATCAAGAGGCCCGTTGATATGGATTGCGAATATAATTATAAAGTTGTGAAAGACTTATTATGGTAAAATAAAATAACATCCACTTTTCTACTAATTCCTCTTTATTTTCCAAGCTTCAGTAACATTATAGATATGTCTTCTAAATATATAAACAGGTCTGATCCTACAGCGCATGATAGCATTTTGGGCATAGGAATGAATAAAAGAGGACCCAATATTGTCTCTTTTGGGGTAAGAAAGTCTTTCTTTTCTTTACTTGTCTATCTCCTTTAGTAATAACATTTCAAGCTCGGTCACTAAGGCATGGTATCTTGATATATATATACATACATATATTACAGCCTGATAGGGTCTACGCATTTTGTGAGAGGAATGACATAGATTTGATTATAAGAGGGCACGAGTGTGTACTTGATGGTTTCGAAAGATTTGCGCAAGGAAAGCTCATTACTGTTTTTTCTGCTACAAACTACTGTGGTAAATTCTTTCTTTCTTTTTTTGGTAAAAGTAAATTATTTTATTTTTTATATATATTGAAAACAATACAAATATCCCTTTGAAAATTTATTAGTCTCTCTTGGCACTAGGGTAAGAAAAATATGTTGGTATTGTGGTAAACAGGAATACTCAAAAATGCTGGAGCAATATTGGTTATTGGTAGAAATTTAGATGTTATTCCTAAGTTGATTCATCCTCTTCCACCTCCCATATCACCTTCAGAAAACCTTACGGACAAAGCATGGATTGAGGGAAGACCTTGGACCAGACTAGGTTTCTTTACCATGTCGAAATGCATATATCATATGATGAAACATGTTTTGGTTACTGAGTTTAAGTATATTGTTTTATAGGTGGACAACGAGATCGTCTACTCCAATTCGCGAGCAACCAAAGCCTGACTTCGATCAGCAAGGCTCAACTTCATGAAGGAAGAGATTCTTTATTGGGAAGTTGCGGTTGAAGAGGTGAAAGCGTTCATCTGCATGTAGCACTAGTGTGGAAAACAATTCCCAAAAAAAAATGTGGAGAAAACTTATGATGATTATTTATCTAGTCTCTTTTGTTTTCTTTTAAACTTTTTAAGAACTTGTTTTATAACTTTATTTGGTATTTGATGGGAGACTCATATTTCGAAGTGGATATTTTATTGAACATTTTAAGAATAATTTTCATAGTAATATTGTTAACTATCATTATCGTGTCTTAGCCAAAGAAATCACACTAAATATTTTATAATACTTGTTAGATTTTTTGTGGTCCAGTCACTTAACTTCTGAACTAGTTTGTGTAATTGTTTTTGGATTTTGTTAGGTAAAATTTATTTTTATTTTTAAATCTTATCCAATTAAAAAGAAGAATTTATACCATAAGTTTTTCATATGTTTCTCTCTTTTTTTGTTGCTTACTCATATTTAAATCTCTTATTTAAGAAACTTTCACCTCTCTTTTCATTTAATATTTTGATTTAATTTTCATTAAGAAACTCATTAACAACTCTGATACACTAAAATTGTGTTTTATTACTGCAAACTAACAAAGTGTAGATGTAGTATTTGAGATTCAATTCTAGAGGACCAGTTTACACTTTATCTTTATGGGATCAATATCAAGCTAAAACAATGAATGGGTTTTAAAGTTGATTGAAGCTTAGAGCAAGTAACAATTAAACAAAAGGGTTTTCAGATAATTAAGAGAGCTAGGTTCAGGGTGATTTATTGGGATACTAGGATCATGAACTACACAACTATTCAGGAAAAGAATACAAGCCAATCTAGAACTTGAACAACAAGATTAGATAAACCCACTCGTGTGTACCAATTTATCAAACAATCCTAATGCATAAATTGGATCAGAGAATGATGACAAGCATTAAGTTCGGATTCAATTGTTTCACAATTTGTCTTAACATCAACTTTCGTTGGCTAAGGACAAATCGCCTATCTATGCTTTTTCTAACAACCTAAAACACTTTTGATGATTAGATTAAACATGTGATCAGATGATAAATGGCCAATTTAACACAAGCAGGTATAGCAATAGATAGAGATATCAAAGAATAATCCTATTTGTGTCTAGCTCATTGATCCATGATCCCTAACACCCTAAACCTACCAAGCTGACTACTCAGCCATAGACAGAGAAAACACAGAGACAGAGATTGAATGAGACATGAAATAAGACTGCAATAAAATAGAAATAGGGTTCAGGGATTCTTTTCCAAAACGAGATGGCCTTCTCTCCTAACAAGTAGTAAATCTCCAAGTACAAAATCTCTAGGGTCTGGTTTCTGTGTAAAAATAGCGAGAAAATAATAGAAAAGAGGAAAAGAAGATATATGAAGGTTGTTGCGCCAGAGAGAAAAATAGGATAATTAGGGCAATCCTGAGATAACTTGGAAAGTTCCTTAAAATTCTCTGCAGGAGCATCACTGGTGGCTCTGCTCGATCGGGAACAGTCTAAGGTTGTTCCGCCAGAAAATCTCCAAATTGCACTCTTTTCGCCTCTTTTGCTCCAACTGGTCTATCTCCCATCCAATGCAACTCCAGACCTGTAATGACTCGAAAAGGACTAGAAAGACTCGATAAAGACTTGAAAACCAATTAGAAAAAATGTTAGAATATGCCAAAACACAACATATCAATTCTGCACTTAGATCCTTGTTTGTCCTCAAACAAAGTCAGAACCTAAAGAATAGAAGAAAGGTTTGAAAACATGGGAACTCACTTATCTTTTTAGAACACTACTTTCACCTCAGCCAGTTGTAAGCCACATCAATTAGTACCAACCTTATAAGGTACTCCATGTATTCGACCTCTGCTAGCAACCTAACCATTTCAGCCCACAATTTACAAGAGATATCCAGTTCACCACTACTGACCTCATTTAAAATTAAAGTGCAGTCTCATCGAGGGAGTATCAATCACAAGACACATGGACTCTTACTCATTCAGGTTTCTGACCACCCAAACAGTCTTACTCTGGTTCTTCTTCTTTTTTGATGGCAAAGTGTATGAATAATGGGGTCATAGGAAATTTTTCTACCCTCGCTTCCAGCTTTGTGTGATCATTCCATTCAAGTAAAATAATGGGGTCATAGGAAATTTTCCTACCCCTTTACTCCAAAGGAAATCATCTCAATCTTTTAGATGCTGAAGGGAAGAGAGAAGGGAACCATACTCACGTATTGCTTTTTCAGACCTGAACGAGGAATCCGATCAAGTGTATTTCAAACCCCAAGACAAGAGAATCAAGTAGGTTATGTTGAGGCCATTTTGATCCATCAGACACCCTCACAAGCATGGATGTTATTGGCAGATCAATCCACTTGGCTTTTTCAGGTTTTCATACCGATCAATAGCTGAAAAATGGTCACTCAAGGCCGCTAGATGGTATGCTCCAAGGAAAGATCCTCATTCCCAACAAATTTTGACTCAATAAAACTTACTCAAAGAAAACAAAAGAAATAAATGAGTTAGTAACGACGAAGACCCTCCCTGACTTACTTCACAACGTCTCTGTGAGAATAAATCGAGAGAAGGTTAAACAAAAATTATTTTTGTCGAGATACTTACATGAGTGGAGCAGGCGCTCCACTAAAGTTTTGGGTGTTCCGTCGCCAGATCTCCGCTTAGCAGCTGCTCTTTCAGAGGGTAGGGTGCCCGCCTCGTAACCCATAATTAAGTATCTCGGATTTTTCTGATTTTACCTGAAACTCAATAAACTAAAACCAAAAATAAGAAAAAACAAACCATAAAGATATTTACACTTACCAGTGGGTTGCCTCCCACCAAACGCTTGGTTTAAGTCATTAGCTTGACTTGATGATAGGGATCAGTCGGGTTGAGCATGAGGGCTTGTTCCAAACAAGCTCCACAATCGGACATGTTCAGCTTCAAAACTATGCTCAACAATCCTATCACAGTAGCTTCTCGTCTCTTCAGCTATCAGTGAGAATAACTCTGACTTTAGAGAAAGGTTTAGAGGTACCTTTGCACTTTACCTCATAATCAATGGACTTCTCATCACACAAGCGAGGTATCAAAGTCATTGTATGATCCCTTGACCCTTTTTTCTAGACTTTTCATTCACCTTTGCATTCCCACGGAGTTTCTTGGTATCAGTGTGAGGATCTCCATCCAGGATTTCGATCTCACTGTTATTACCAAACTTCTTCTTAGGAACAACTTTGGTTGTTCTCCACTGACCACTGAGATGCATGAAGCGTAGTGTAGAAATCTGTGGGGACAGCCTTGTAGAAAACCTTCTTGTTGATATAAGAGAATGAGACTCTCTTATTAGGCATATCGATGATTGCTCCCACTGCAGCCATAAATGGCCTTCCAAAGATCAAAGGCATCTCATAATCCTTGCTCATCTCAACAACCTGAAATTCAGAATGGAGAATACAGTCCCCTACTTGGACAGGAAGGTTGCGAATGTACCATAAAGAACTGCTCTGGAAGAGTTTGCAAAAGCCAGAATCACCTGAGAAGGCTCAACATCAGCAATGCCTAGCCTGTCTACAATCGACCTTGAGACAAGATTTACACTAAACCCAGAGTCACAAAGAGCATCCTTAAATTCCACTCAAACATTGGAACATGGAAAAGAAAACTTTCCAGGGTCATCAACCTTAGGTAGTACCTTCAGTGCTGGTGTAGACAGTGCTTTGGTTTAGAGGACTTTAATCTCCTCTTGAGTCTCTAAAATTTTAAAGAACATGAGCAATGGACTAATCTGCCGAGCATCTTCAAATGCAAGCTCCTTAGAAAGTCACCATTTTGTTAAAGCTTGCCAGCTGCTCTTCACTAATGGGATCCATCAGATGTCTAGGTGGAATCGGATAGGGAACCTTAGGAACATAAACTCGCACTGGAGTCTCAGCTGTTTCGTCGGGAGCAGTCACGCCAGAGCTATCAAAGTGTTCCGTCATCTCTTCACCAGAGCAGTCTCAGAAAATGGCTGCTCCATTTTGTGTTCCTCAGCTTCCTCACATCTCAGCTCTGTTGCATTACAGTGCTCAGTCCTAGGATCGATCACACACTTTCTCCGAAGAGTTTCTTGCTGCCTCTTAACAGTTTCAGCAGTTTGAGCAAGCTGAACATCAATCCTCCTTATGTGGCACCAAACAGTATCATATTTTGTATTCAGCTCAGTGAACATGTTGTCCATCCTGGTGTTGATGTCTGTGGTAACCTGATTCACGCCTTGACCTGAACCTGCTGACTCTAGAGCATTTGTTGCATCATGATGTTCAGGTTTTTCAGCTCATCTTGCGGAACACTCGCGGCTGGAACAGCTTGCTCGTTGCTCTGCGACTGTTGCTGCTGAAAGTTCTGCGGGAAGCCTTGCTCCATACTGAAGACGTGTCCTTGGTTGTTTTTTAGTAGCTGATCAACCTTGGCTGTCAGCTCATCTATCTTCTGGGTATCAACACTGTTCCCTTTCTTTGAGCGGTTGCTCCTGATTCTCATTGGCTGAGCTAGCTGCCATGTTCTCAATCAGCTTTAACGCTCCATAAGTGGTCTGAGTCATGAAGTCTCCATTGCTCGAAGAGTTTAGAGAACCTTGGAATTTACAGTCCACTCCATAATAGAAAATGCCCAGGAGGTAATCATCATCAAATCCATGGTGAGGGCATTCTCTCGGTAGTCATTGAAGCCCATGCCGCAAAAGGCTCATCATGGAGCTGTCTGAATGAGGTGATCTTGTTCCTCAATGCAGCTATTCTCGCCTAAGAGTAGAAATGGCTGAGGAACGCTGATCGGACCTATTCCCATGAAGTGAGAGAGCCGCAGGAGGGAGTTCAACCACCGTGCAGCTTTTCCATCAAGAGAGAATGTGGGAATAACATGCACTTGATGTAGTCCGGTGGCACATTCATTTGCGAATGAAACTGCAGACTTTTCAAACTCTCAATATGCTCCATTGGAATTTCTGCAGAGAGAGAGAACACTTTTTCTGCACCAGATCAATCAAAGCAGGCTTGATTTCAAGTCATGCCTGGTGCAGGGTGGAGGAACAATGGCAGAGCGTGTAGTAGGGATGTTACACGGAAGGTTTCTGCCCAATCGAACAGTCTGCTGCCAGTTCCTGCTGCGCCGAGAGCAGCCTGTTGAGCAGCATCCTGTTGAGCTTGGATGGTCTGCTGCATCTGAAGCATCTGCTGTTGCATCAGTTGCATTGCTGCAGAGAGATCATCCTGATGACCGTGATCACCCATAGTGGTGTCGGTTGGCCTTGGCTGTTGACGGTTTGTTCTTTCTAACCTTGCGAGCTCCTGGTTGTTGAGTGTAACTAGTTCTCCTTTGCTTTCTCCGAGTATGTCTACTGGTCATGCACCTGGAGCATTAGCTGCAACAAAAGGGTAAAGCAAGTTACACTTTATCTTTATGGGATCAATATCAAGCTAAAACAATGAATGAGTTTTAAAGTTGATTGAAGCTTAGAAAGCAAGTAACAATTAAACAAAAGGGTTTTCAGATGATTAAGAGAGCTAGGTTCAGGGTGATTCATTGGGATACTAGGATCATGAGCTACACAACTATTCAAGAAAACAATACAAGCCAATCTAGAACTTGAACAACAAGATTAGATAAACCCATCGTTGGTGTCTACCAATTTATCAAACAATCCTAATGCATAAATTGGATCAGAGAATGATGACAAGCATTAAGTTCGATTCAATTTTCACAATTTGTCTTAACATCAACTTTCGTTGGCTAAGGACAAATCGCCTATCTATGCTTTTCTAGCAACCTAAAACACTTTTGATGATTAGATTAAACCTGTGATCAGATGATAAATGGCCAATTTAACACAAGCAGGTATAGCAATAGATAGAGATATCAAAGAATAACAATCCTATTTGTGTCTAGCTCATTGATCCATGATCCCTAACACCCTAAACCTAACAAGCTGACAACTCAACCATAGACAGAGAAAACACAGACATAGATTGAATGAGACATGAAATAAGACTGCAATAAAATAGAAATAGGATTCACAGATTCTTTTCCAAAACGAGAGATGAAGCCTCCCTAACAAGTAGTAAATCTCCAAGTACAAAATCTCTAGGGTCTGGTTTCTTGTATAAAAATAGCGAGAAAATAATAGAAAAGAGGAAAAAGAAGATATATGAAGGTTGCTCGCGGCCAGAGAGAAAAATAGGATAATTAGGGCAAATCCCGAGATAACTTGGAAACTTCCTTAAAAATCTCTGCCGCAGAGCAGTCACTGGTTCTGACTCGGGAATAGTCTGCAAGGTTGTTCCGCTCGTGAAAATCTCCAAATTGCACTCTTTTCGCCTCTTTGCTCCAACTGGTCCATCTCCCATCCAATGCAACTCCAGACCTGTAATGACTCGAAAAGGACTAGAAAGACTCGATAAAGACTTGAAAACCAATTAGAAAAAATGTTAGAATGTGCCAAAACACAACATATCAAACTCTTTGTTGGAGCTGCTTTAGAAGTTAGAAATTCACCGAGTATCTTATAAATACCATAATAACCAATATAATTAAATGTATATTTTAAAACCAAAAAAAATTAAACTAATGGAGATGTGACATATGTACAAAAGTTTCTTATTTTTTGGAAAGTAGTCTCTCAACTAGAACTGTGTCTTATTATCTCTCAATATTTTCACTCTCTTTCTTAACTTTCTATTTTCCTAGATATTTTAAATCACTATTAACTTTCTGGAAATGTTAAGGTTCTTAGCTTATGAAAATAAATTTAACCCTACATCAAAATAAATCGGGAGTTGTTCTATTGCCAAACTATTTTACTTCAAATGGAGATGGATTTGTTAAGATGAAAAAATCACCAAGTGAATAGTGACCGCAGATGAATAGTATCTAGGGTGGACAAAACAACCAAACCAAACCAAAACGATCAAGCCAACCCAAATCAACCCAAACCAAATAAAAGTATATGTCTAAACCATTTGGTTTAAAATTTTATTAATCCAAATGTTTCGGTTACCTTTGGTTTTAAAAATTAGATTAACTAACTATACTAATAATATTAAGAATTAACATATTTAACCATTTAACCTAAACAACTAAACGAATTTTATACATCTTACTTCTAAATGAGGAGTATATTCACAACTAAAAAATAATAAAATATGAATCTTATACATCAAAACCAAAAATTTACCTATGATTTTATATTAGATTTGAAGATAATAATATTGAATTATTAGATTACATCTTCTATATTTATTGTGATGCTTGGATTTACGTTTAAATATCAAGAAATAATAATTTAGTTTCAAATGATATTTGTTTTTGTTTACAAATTATATTTTTGTAACTGGAACAAAACTATATTTCAAGTGGACTGAACTGGACATAAACAAACAAAACAAAATTAAACCGATCACAAACCCAAACCAAACTAAAACCAAATCAAACACAAACCAAACCAAACCTAATACAAACCAAACCAAACTAATTTGGGTTGAGTCTGGTTAAAGTTATTATAAACCAAACCGAACAAGCATCATACCAAATGGAAGTTAAACCGAAATGTCCAACCCTATTAGTAACAATGGATAAACAGTGAAGCAGATGAACAATAAAATAGATATTTACTCTTATCTTAGCTTATAAGCCAAATTTGTTTGGCTTCTAGAAAGTTAAACATACTTATAAAATAGTAACCACAATTATAAAGATTAAGAGAATTAATTGTCTCTATATTCTCTTCTCCACATTATTTTACAATTCTTTCTTGTCTTCAATCTTTCATAATTTTTCATTAAGATAATCTCATATTCTTACATGGTATTAGATCATTAAGCTCATATTCTCTTCATCTCTTCCACATTCAATCTATTTTACTTTCTATTTTCTAGATCTTGCCATGGAAAATTTAAGAAAATTGGCTGTTCCAATCATTCTTAAAGGGATAAACTACTTGGTGTCAAGGATGGTCTATAGAACTTTGTATGGTCGTGGTTTATGGAATCATGTAACTACATATGACAAGAAGATTATCCTCCTACTTGACTATCATAACATGGTTGGTCACGGACAGAAAGCTATTCGACATTAAATAGAAATGTTCATTCTTACCACTTAAATATAAATATATAATTCATGCGCTGCATTAATTACATTAGTCTCTGACCATCCGCTTTGTTTCATAAGCCTAATGTTATCATAGCTAATCCATTTGCCCAATTTTTGTTCATAAAGTCATAGTGATTTCTGCTTGAAGCTCTATCACATAGAGGATCAAATGAGCATTGGTCAGAACAGTATTCATAAATTTTACTCCAACACCCTTCACTTTTCTGGTTAATGTCAATAATGTTGTATATTCCATACTTAATTCACCTATTAAGTAACACCAAATTCTGATCAGTGGTACATTTAGGGCCTTTTAAGGCTGAGCATGAGCAGAATGATACATGTGCATTTGAAATTGTTTCATTAACACCGTCCGTGCCACCAAAAACTATTTTCATCAATTGTTTTGGTAATTAGAATAATTACATCACCTGTTGGAGTAGAAGAAAATGAGGTTTTAATAAAAATATGGCATCATCGATTTGGAATATGGACAATAATTTTGGAACATATGATATCAAAAGAAATTTGGTGCAAAATCATAATTTTGTATATTTTGGGTTAGTTGGAAGTTCGAGTTGATAATTATTGGGATTTAAATATGTATAAATAAAATTAGAATAATTTTGAGTGTTAAATGATTATTATTAAAATTTATTTAATAAAACAACAAAATAAATAATTAGAAGCTAATAAATATATCTATTATTATAAAGAAGCTTTGAATTCTCCTAGGCTATCCAGCTCGGACGCCACATCATCAATTCCTCGCCGCCCTCGGCTGACACCTGTCGGTTTAATGAAACGCGCCTTGAGCGCTTCTGTGTCTTCTGGGCTTTGCTTTGGGCCGCCTATCAACGGTTTTATATGCGCGGCCCAAAACCGCTGAATGGTGGAGGTGACGATCCAGTTTCTGTAACGGTGACTTCATCTTCATAAATCCTCTAAATTTGTTAGCCCACTACGAGACCTTCCATTGTGTGGTTCGTCCGCGATTCTTTTGTTTCTGTTACGTAAAAGTTATTAAGTTAGGGCGTGCTTCATTGTTGATAGAGGTGCTGCTTCAGCAGTCCTGGCTATTGCAAGACGGCAAATTGAGGTTGCTAAAGCTCAGGTTCGGCTCTCTTTAGCATCTGTGTGTTCTTCGTTTGTTTAGTTTTTTAGTGCTTTAAGGTGTTTGTTTCTGCTTCTTGGTTAGTTCAAACAAAGTATTGAGTAGGGTACAACAATGAATCAGAAAAAACGTCTTACCGAAATTTAAATTATCTGATGTATGAATCTATGATGTATTAAAACGTTTCACTTTACAGGGGGAAACTGTTACAATGGAAGTAAGATCGTATGGAGACTTGAACCTCCTCTGCAGCTGAAGAAATCAAAAGCCTGTCGGTTCAAGTTTCTTACACGATGGGAACTTCGTGACTTTAGTTATGGTGAGTAAAGTTTTCAATTTTAAAATTCTCTGTTCAGAAACAGAGGAATAACAATGGAAAATTTGACTTTTGAGATTTAAATTTTCTTGCTTTTGTTGGTATGTTTTGCTTTGATGTGTAGGCTGGGCGGATAAGATTCATGGACTAATTAACAGTTCCAGCTGATGGAAACCATCATGTCCAGATAGATTACTCCATGGAACTTTCCGTGTCTGATGTTTGCATGGAAAGTGGGTCCTGCTCTTGCTTATGGTAACACCATTGTCCTCAAAACCGCTGAACCAACTCCTATCACTCCGTTTTACTTGGTAAGCGTTTCCTTGAAGTAATCAATTGTCCATTGTTGCTACTAAAATAAATGGCTTAAGTAACAATGTTTCTTGAAATGTATAATAGGCAGGTCTTCCTCTTGGTGTTCTGAACATAGTTCCTGGATTTGGTCCACTTGCAGGTGCTTCCCTCACGAGCCACATGCCTTAAGTTCATGCGTTTTGTTCTGCCGCATATGTGTTTTCTTTGAGGTTTTTTAAATTAAGAAAAGTAGGGATTTTTCAAAGTAGAGAAGATAGAACTGTTTGTTTGAATTAGAAAATGATTGGCACGACCTGTTATCCATTGGCTTATTTTTTCTTTTGCTTAATCGCATCTAACTCTATTTTTCTCTCTTTTACTTAATTACATCGTACCATATTCAGTTTTTCTGCTCTCAGTTGTTGTTAGGTTAATATTATTGATACTCAACTTCATCACTGAAGTTAAGAGAGCTTTAAACTCAATTACTTTGACAGGTAACTGAGGAGATATGAACCCCTAGAATCTACAGAAAATGGAGTTCCACCCTCATGTCGTTTAAGACAGCCAACTGGTCATGATACTTCAGGTAAATTTCGTTTTCTCCTCTGTATCCTCTGAAAAACTTTATAGTCTTTCTCTAAGGATTAGTTAGCCGACCTAGCAGAAGCCAAGATCTCAGTCTTAGAATTCATGGTTCACCAAGAGATTTCATGCATCTTCATCTCCACGTCTCGGGTCACCCACGAGTCCTGTTTTGATCAATACTCCTGCAGTTTCCAAGTTTGGAGAGATTGAAACGCACATAAAATCCAAAAATATAGGTAGAGAAAGCTGGTACTTTTTGGCAATGTTTGTTCATGGTGGAACTCCATCCATGGCGTTCACCCACATGGCTGAGACCTCTACTTACAAAAAGAACACTGTGCCATACGCTCTTGGTTCTTTTGTTCATTTCAGTCTTGATTTAATATGATTGTTTACAGGGACATCGGTGGATCAAGAGCTTCAGAAGATACAATAGGATATACACAGTATGAGTACAAGAAACATGCGCTATAAGAAGGGCAACAGCAGGTCGTGATGGAGCTTAGGGTTGCGCAAGTTGTCACATGTATCCATTGAGAGAAGAATATCTCTTAGAAACTCAACATATAGAAGCTATATCAGGTCAGAGAAACAGCAAAGAAACAAGAGAGGAGAGATGCACATAAATAGCCAAGAAGATGCCAGAACTTAACAAAGAAGCAGAGGATCAAAAGTCACTTGCTTTAACTGCTCAAGAGAAGCTCAGAAAAGCGAAGAGTCAGGTGAAGCGAAGACAGGAGTATACTATAGAAAGTTAGTTAGTTGAGGTGGAAAGGGAAATGAGTGCCGTGATCGACCATAGACCATAGTCATCGACAATGTGGACGTTGAAGCCTTCGGGAGAGAAAGAGTCTTGAAACAAATGAAATATTTATTTAGGCTAATGCAATCAGAGAGAATAAAACAAAGCTGTGTTCACTACTTTGTCATTTTATAAGGATTTATGACATAAATAATTTTAAAAGTACATTTCAAAACTTTACCAAATAGTATGAATCTCAGATTAGTTTGTAATTAACTTTGTAAAATATTGAATAGATCTTTATGAAATGTTTATGGACTCTTCTACAAGCTTTATATCTTCAAATAATGCATCGATAAGTTAGCCCTTTATGTTCTCAACCAAAAAAATACATTATTTGTCCACTATAAAAGTGAGCATTCAGGTATCAAGTCTGGTTCAGTCACGGTTTTCAGGTTCTGTTAGTGAATTCAAATCTATTCATTTATAAATTTTGGTTTGAATTGATTCGATCTCTCAGGTTCAAGTTCATGATGCAGATCATATCTATTTTTTTAAACAACCGCCGATACAAATAGCAACTACAATAGTAGATTTCAAATTAATCGAATTACTAACAAATGTTCATAACTAAATTACACAAATAGCAAATAATTTATCTAGCACAGCATACACTAAGGTTTCAGAAGTAATAGTTTTTGTTAGTCTTGAGAAGTTTGGACTATACTAATTCGATAGAGAATACATAAGTTTTGACGAATCGATTCTCTCTACCTATAGGTTGATTCGACACTTTATGAGAAATCAGCAACCTAGAAAACCCCTCAAACCACCTAACTGCAAACTAAACATAACACTCAAACGTTAGGTTTAGACAACCAAAACCACACAGATTAACAAATACAACATCAATAATAAATTAGAAGCCATGGTTTCAGTTTACATTTAACTAACCAAAACGAATAACAAAACAAAACAACCAAATTAACATATCTGAACCTTCTCTTGCATGTCTATCAAGCGATGACACCGTCGAAGACCAATGACTACACTGGAGGCAGGCAAAGCTGATGTAAGCAAATCTCTCATCAATCACGGAACAATTATTGTTTTATTTCACAAACTAAAAGCTGTAAATGTCGACAGGAAATGGAGGAAGTTGTGTCAACTTTCTCGACAACAAAAAAAACATGCATTTACTCGAATCACAAAACTTCAGACTCAAGGCCCATCTTTTTAAGCCCAAACATTTTGAAACCCTATTTTTACTTAAGCATTATATTCGCCATAAACTGTACCAAATTCTATTTTTGATTTACCTATTTGAGACTTTTGGTCCACCACAAGACATTTTAACAAAGTTTTTTCTTGAAAAACATTTTTAACAAAGTCCATTAAAACTCTCAAATCAATAATTTGTAACTATATAATTTTATAAATTTAGAGTTATTAATTTATGAAAAATAGTTTAATACAGTTCTATTTTTGAAATTAATTACAGTAGAATAAGAAAATAATTTGTTTGATGTTCAGATATATTGTTAAATTTTAAAATCCAAATTGTATATCTCTATCCTTACACTATTTCATTTATAGACTAACAACTACCTAAGCAACCCAAAAATCCTCAGCATTTAAACATTAAAACCCTAATAGCACTGGTGGTCGATCAAATAATTACAAAGATAAGAAAATATCAATGCATATGAATTCGCTGGTCATTTTTATATCAACCTAATCAAGATGTATGACCTCCAATATTCTATTCATCACTATTATAAACAACATGGGAAATTAAAATTAAAAAAACGACAAAATTTCATACTCAAAAAATACAACAGACCAAACAACAATAATAAACATGTATATGTACAAATAGTAATGATAGTTTCATATTTTCTATACATGTCTTATACCATTTTATTTATAATGATTAACTTATTTCTTCTACATCATATAAATAATTAGTTTTAAATGAACATGTATATAAAAAAAGTTAATTCATGAAACAACATATAACTAATACATAATATAACTCAGCCCGTCGACTTTAATTTTAAGATTTTTTGTGAGTTAGACTAATACTGACATTAAGATAAAGTAAATAAATACATTTTAATATTTTATTATAATTAGGAAAATATATAATTAAAAATAGTTAAAATTGTTGTAAAATATTTAAGCATGTTGATACTTTTAATTAAAAGTTAATTAAAATTTTAAATAAAATTATACTAATAGTTTGTCTATCCGCTCGTAGGGCTGGTTTACCCTAGTATCTATATATATAAGAAGGGACTTCCTTCTCAATGAGCCACGTCACTAATTGGGTTTACCAGGCCACACGGTCTAAACGCATATGCACGCTTCATTTAACTGTTGTTTCATGGGTTTAAATTATTGTGTTTCATGTGTTTTAGTTAGTACTTGGACCTCACATTTGTTTTTTTTTTTGACATCAATCGGCCATTCTATTACTCAAATTAGAGGTGGTCTGTAACTGACCGAATAGAACAACCAATAAAAAAGAGTTCTCTATGAAACGATCTTGCAGTTCTAGCTAAAGAGTCCGATATCTGATTTTGAGCCCGTGGAACATAAGTGAGTTTGAAGTCTGGAAAGCATATCTTCAGAGTTTCTATCCTCTCCAGCTCTATTGCAAACCTTGGCCAAGCATGAGGCTCCTTAGCCATCGCAATCAGATCCTTGCAGTCTGTTCAAAAACTCTGGCATGTCGAGTGCTGAAGCATGCTCTCCATCGCCCACCTCAATGCTTCTAGTTCAGAATGTAGAGCAGATTCCTTTCGTATGTAATTTCGCGTCCCCATTAGTTGAACCTTCCCGAGGCTATCTATCCAAACCCAACCGCTTCCACAGAAACGTTCCGTAGCTGTCCATGATCCATCCACCATACATATATTCCTCAAGCTTAAGACTTGAGGTTCCACTATACCCGGATCGCGCGGAATCGATGGGATCCTTTCGTTTGCTTTGAACCAGGCCTGGCATTCACTCTCTGCATAACGAACTAGCTTCATTGGGTCTCTGTCAATCCCTCTGAAAAGCTTATCATTCCTTGTCTTCCATATATACCAAATTATCCAAGGATAAGGTTCCCTGTCTAATTCAGGCTCAACAATGTCGTTCTTCCTCCGAAAAGATAATCCATATTTATGCATGCACTAGGCCGTGGAAAAATATCTAGGCTTGTTGGAGTTGTTGATAAAGACCATGCTTGTAGAGCTGGCGGGCATTCAAAGATAGCGTGTGTCACCGACTAATCTACTTCTCCACATCAGCAATAGTTATCACATCTCATATTCCGTCGTATGAGGTTTCTCGAACTCTACTTGACCCGTTATCAATTGCCATATAAGATGACAAATCTTTTAGAGCCTTTATCTTCCAAGCGGCTTGTAGCTTTGTTATGCTAGGTTCCAAAACCTCTCTTCTTCGTCCTCCTTAATATGTTTCGAGCCACCCAATATCCTGATTTAACAAGTATATTGTCCATTCTTTGTGTAGTCCCAACAGAATGTGTCTCGTCTATGAGAGGTGCTTGTTGCCAGGCTCCTAACTAGGGATATATCATCAGGTGCTATGTAACTCTCCAGTAATCCAACATCCCACTCCTTCGATACACCGTTGATAAGATCGCTAACTCTCATGTTGGGGTGTAAGACTGGGGCTGTAGGTCGGGCTGGCCTAGCTGGTATTGTTGGGATCCAAGGATCCTCCCACACCTTAATCTCATATCCAGAATGAATTTTTTCCTAATCCTAGAAGCAAGAGCTTCCTAGCTGCTGAAATGCTGGTCCACACATATGATGGGCTGTTTGTTATGGTTGTACACAAAGGCTAACTCAGTTTGTATATCTCTCTCAATACCCGAGCGACCAAAGAGTCAGGATATTGAACTAATCTCCAAAGTTGTTTCTTAGTAAAGCCAAATTAAATTCATGAATCATGGAAACCAATTCCTCCTTCTTTCCTTGGTACACATAACTTTCCCCATTTTGCCCAATGTATCCTCTTGGTTGGTTTGAACTCCACCAGAATTGTGCAATGGCACTTGAAAGATTTTCACATATCTCTAATGGAAGCAAGAAGCTAGACATAACATAAGTCGGTAAAGCGAGCAAGATAGATTTTATCAGAACCTCTTTCCTCCTTTCGATAACCACCTTCCGCTCCATCTGACGCTGGCGATAATCTGTCCTTTAGGAAGGCAAAAAGCTTACACTTGGAGCCACTGATATCTTCTGGTATCCCAAGGTAAGTACCCATTCCCCTTCATTCTGGATTTCAGAGTATCTTTAATCTGTTGCCTAACAGTTGTGTTGATCCTTTTACCCAAAAGAAGACTTGTCGATACATTAACCTGAAGCTTTGCCATATTTCCTGACTACTTTCATCACTTCTTCACACTCACGGGCTTCCTTTAAGAAAAGGCTATCATCAGCAAAGAGAAGGTGAGATACCGAGGGACACGCGCGTGTAACACGCATTCCTGTTATCTTTCCTTGGTTCTCTGCATGATTAAGAAGGCTAACGGCGCTTCCGTGCATAGAATAAAGATGAAAGGAGACAAAGGATCTCCTTGGCGCAGACCTCTCTCTCCTACATAATCTCTGGGTTGACCATTCATAAGTACTTTATATTTTACCAAGTGATACATCTCATGATCCAGATAATCCAGGTTTCCGAGAAACCCATCTTTCGCATGACAGCTTCAATAAACGACCACTCCATCCTGTCATACGCTTTGCTCATATCCGCCTTGATGGCCATCCTCTTGTTAAGGCTCTTGGCTTGGCCCATCATTTTTTTTGCAGTGTAACGCGGTTAAGGGATCGTTTTGTATTAGGGTTTCAGGCATAGTCTCTCCCACACAGAACCAGAGTTCCTCTTCTGCACGGCCGATCTTTCACCTTCTTCCTGTCGGTTATGAGATGAGATTAAGAAATTCTGACATAAAGCCCTCCATCAATCGAGCACTCATGATCTATATTCAATGCGTCTCCTGAGACTGCAAGTCGGTGAACGCTTTCACTATAAAATGGTATGATTTCCTGCTTTTGATTCATCCTCTCCTTCGCTTTAATCTAAACAGCATAGCAGTGTGAGTTATGGATAACGCTTTGGTCTTCCTCTCTGATTTACAGAACCGCCTCTTCCTCCAGCGCTCAAGTTCACCTACTCCATTTCTGAGAGGCCAGGAAATGCGTGGTGGAGATCTCATAGGAGTCGATTCTTGATTCTCAGGTTATTTATTGAACTCCAATTTTAGTTCATTATCGCTGGTGAAGTTCTCTACACGCCTCGCCTTTTGATTCCAGATTATAATTTTCCATCGTTTTTCGAGTTTTGTTGTAGATTTTAGTATATGATTTGATTAGTATCTCCGCCTAAATCCATCGCATCTCGCCTTTCTTGATTCCAGATTTTTATTTCTTATTGTGTTTTGGAGTTTCTGCTAGATTTGTTTTGAGCCTGCCGTTTTTAGTTCATAGTTTGATTAATATCTCGGTTAAATTTGATGCACATCTCTACTTTTGATTCCAGATCGTAAATTTTCATTGTGTGAGTTTTCCTGACTGCTATTTATCAAAAAAATTGGTTCATAGTTTGACGTTTATAATAGATGTTCATATTTTAAATAATGTTCATGATTTTGCTAAGAATCTCTCATCGTGAGATGCAACCCGGGGTTTTGTTTCCTTCCGTAGTTTTAAGCTCACATCATCAAAATCTTACAACTCTTCGATATGTAAAATTACGTCATTTAAAGCTACACTCGGACTTTCATACATGGTGGTTATGATCTCATTGTCTGGGAAAACACCGATAAAGTTCTCAGTGCTCACATGTGGGGAGATGCTTCACAATAAATAATCCAGGTTTCACTATCAAAATGGTATATCTTCTCTGAAAAATAAGCACATAAGACATTATACGATTGGAATTGCTTTCCTTTTCTTCAATATTGCACGGATTTTGGGTTGCAGTGAAAGCAGATGTGCCGGCTGTCAGTGAGTGTAGGTGATTTTTTTCTAATCTTAATAGTAATGAAATATAGTGCAACTGAGGTAAGGTAGGAGCTAAAGAGAGTCACTGATAGCTTCAACAAAGCAAAGGTTTGAACAGTCTTTGTGCCTGCTGATACTCCCGACACAAGCTTGGTAAGTGTTTTGTGGTATTGATGTTTATGTTTGCTATGGACGCATAAGAACAAAATAGTGTAATGTTGTCGAATTATCTTACAGACAGTAAAATATGGGTTTGATTTTCATTTGTATATCTCTGCTTCTTCGGCTGTCTTATGAAAAAATTGGCTTAAGTTGGTGTTGTTCAGGTGCAATGCAGCGCTTAGGATCCATATGTACTGGTGGCTACATATGAAGTGACGCATGACCACTTGGATCAAGCACTGTGACTTTGGATATGGTTCATGGTGGGCATGTATTAGCTTTGGAGAAGAAGAAAAGGGGAATGATGCAAGAGGTTTTGGTTCAGAAATTGACGACTTCGCACCTCTGATTCAAAGTTTGCCGCTGTTCATGGGTTGCTATCTGGGAGGTTGATTGAGTCTAGAACATGAAGCTTTCATTGAATGTCTTTGTTTTGGTTTCTCATCCATGGAAAAAGGAGGGCGTTTCTCTTCGAATAGAAACTGTTCCTTGAGAAAAGATGAAAACTCAAGTGTATATATAGATATGTTTGACCAAAAGTGTAAAATATTCCAGAGTACATAAATAATCACAAGCATTAAATATTATGAGTACATAAAAGTCATATGGATTGATCAAGAGAATTTAAAATTCACTTGTTTTAAATGGTTAGAAGAAAGTTGATTTGTGTTAAGAAGAAGAAGACAACTGAGTCAGTTGGAACAATTAAGAGAAAATATTCATGCTACAATAGAATATGTTACTCCCATTCATCTAAACATTTTTAAACCAGTGATTCATATATTTTTATCATACTTCACATAAGCACTGTGAAAACACAAAATCTAAAGATAGACAATTACACATACGCAGTGCACAAAAGAAAAGACAATTACACATACCAGCGCATAGCTCTCATGACTTGAGGGCATCTCCAACCATTAACACTATTTTAGTGTCAAAATTACACTATTTTTGTAATTTCAACACTAAAAACAAGTTCTTCTCCAACCATAACACTAAACTTCACACTAAAACTATTTTATAATATTATATGTATTAAATTTCTTATTTATTATTTGTTTAATTATATGTTTTATTAATAAGATAAATGAATAGTATTTTAGTAGGATGAATAGTGTCTTAGTGTGGTGAATAGTATCACACTAAATTTGGTGTGAAATTTTAGTGTTGCACTAAAATGGTGTAATTTTGCAGTTGGTTGAAGAAGTTTTGGTGTAAAAATCACACTAAAATATTGTTTTGCAGTTGGGTTGAAATAGCCTGAGTGACACTTCTAACAAAACCAACAGATTTAGAAATTGCAGTTAGCACTAGAAGTGGGCGGTAGTCAATGAACTGGAAGTTAGTTACATGTCTTCATAAAAATCTATTCAGTTTAGCAATCAAACTCTCCAAAATCACGCTCTCGAAATGTAATCACAATATCTTATAAGATCTTTCTTTAAAAAAAACAACAAGCTCAATAGAAACATAATTATATATACATATAAAAACAAGCGAAAACAACTACAAAAGATATAATACAAAACAAATATATATTATTTAAATGATGAAAAATAGATAGTAATGAATTAGTCAGGTTAGACATGCTTTAACACTCCAAACACGATGAACGTATTAAAAAATCATTCAATGTATAGTTTCATACAAACAATTCAACCAAATCCTTAAATCCACCAAAACTTAACATAAATACAATAAAACAATATCCCACCAATGTGCTTACTAACCACCATTAGCCCGACGAACTTTTAAAATCAAAGCTACAGTATCCAATCAGAATACATCCAGTTTTAGTATTCAAAGAATAAAGACATACAATATAATAAATAAAACACATAATGTCTACATTTTTGAAAACAAACACGTTATAATCACATGAAAAAAAATACTACAAGATAAATCAAATGAAAAATATTTAAAATATACATTACTCATGTTTCAATTTTCGCTTGAAGAAATTTATCAATCTAATAAGATGGCGAGGTTGTAATTTTGTTAATCAAATAAACACAATACTAAGAAATTAAAATAATTAAAATGATACAATATAAAACATATTTTAATAGACAAATTAAAACAAACCACATTAATATAAAAACAATTGTTAAGCTGTAAAATTAAAAATAGAATATTTTGCATGAAACGAGTAACGAATACAAAATAAACTGACGATGATAAGGACAATAATAGTAGAAATCAACCTAGATGATCTAAATAAAATAAACATATCAAAATATTCACACTGCCAAAATAAAATAGCCCATTAAATTTTAACATTATATTGTACAATTTAGTTAACCAACAAAATTAAGATTAAATATCATAATATCAAACATTTTAACTGTAAAATTTGATAAACATAATAAGGAAATCAAGAAATAACTATTTAAAAATATTTTATAGGAAAATTTAATAATAAATATATTTTTTAAAAATATCTAATGTTTCATAGTGTTCTGTAATTAAAAATCTATGTGTCTTATTGGTATAGTTAAACTAAAATAAACATTAATAGAAATTAAATAATTATATTTTTAATTTTTATAATTAGACAAGTTAATAATTTCTAAAATGAATTTACACAAAGAGATAAAAATTTTGTAAATAAATTGTGAACCTTAATGGTATTTTTTTGTTAAAAATTAATTAAAATTTTAAAATAAATTTGTATTATTATTTTTATTTATTACGGGCGGGTTTACCCTAGTCTTTTATATAAAGTAGTGTTTTCCACCTTCCTTGTGCTACCACATTATTAAGAGGGAGGAAACGCCACGTGTCTTCTTAATATCTCGATTTTTGCTTTCGCTTCGACTGATCTTAATGGGCTTTAACGAATATTTTTTTTTCTTTTCTTATGTTCCTTATGGAAACGGGCCTTAACGAGTTCTACTAACGAGTTCCACTAATTTTATTTGGGCCCAGAAAATAAATAAAAAATTAGAATTCCATCTTCACTGCCTTCTTGATTAAGTAGGGTTCGCGCCTGCATCAGCTCGATTTTGCCGGACAACCATGGCGGTTCTAGAAGGATCTGCGAGCATCTCTTCGTGTTGGATTTCTGTGTCGTTTAACGTTCCCGTTGTTTCGCTTGTGTATGATCTCCTCTGATCCATTACGCAATGAACTCCTCCTTCACCGTTAATAGCGTTCTTTAATCCTTGGACCCACACCAACCACAACCACGATTGATCATTTAATATTCCTTATCTCTTTCATAGTTGGTGGAACTTCACATATAAAGGCCAGTCTTCTTCCCATTAACATCATCTTCACCATTCCTATTCAAGAGAACCTTCTTTTTCAGTAACGTGGGATCCAAAGTTGTGCTTAATGTTCTTGAGTTCTTCACCGATGATTTCTCTGACATGGATGTGCTCGGAATCTCTGGTGAGATCTTTTTGTATGTTATTGGTTTGATTTAAAAAAAACGCTTCCTTCTAGCTTAGAGGAATCTTTATTTTTGGCTTGAGACTTAAAAATTCTAGATTTATTGGTCAGGTAATTTCTTTTCGGACAAAAACCTGCAGCTGTAAACTGGATCGAGGGACATGGAAATTAGTTGTTTGTGAGGCAGTAATCAGAGAAGAGAACGTGTTGAAAACGAGTGTCGCTGCTTTAGTGGAGCTCAATATGCTCAAGAACCTCACATGCACTGCTGTTGCAGGCTCTCTAGGTGGATTTAGCGCTGACAGCAGAAGCATAGGCTTTAATGTGTTTATAGCTACTTGCCAAGATCCAACTCAAAACGTTGAGAGCTCTCAATGCATCAGTGATGGAAGCCATAAACGGCAAATATATACATATCTCTATCACTACATCTATTGAGGTAATGAACAAATCTGTCTCTTAAGTTCTTTAATTTGATTTGATTTATGTCTCATGGTTAACATTTTCAGGTTGAGACAGTGGGAGGAGGAACACATTTTTGTTTCAGTAGCGTATTTAAACATGCTAGGCATTAAAGGAACAAGCACAGTCGCCAGATATGAATTAAGAAGGGTAACGATGTTAGTAGGATGAGTAGTTTTGGTCTGAGAGTTATCTCTAATGTTAGCAATTGCAGCTGGAAAACTTGTGAGTAGACACATGAAATACAAGAAAGTCAGCTGAGATATCTCTGGAGATACGACAACAACATGATCTGAATCTTGCCTTTTCAAAAAGATTGAGTATTTCAACAAGCGGGGAACACAGAGCTCAAGTCTGTTCATTTGCCTTCTCAAGAAGATTGAAGAAGCAAGAGCATGTAAATTTTATACATATAATATCTTCCAAAACAAAAACAAAGAACAGCTAAACTTGGAGTACATATGTTATTATATCGTATGAAAATCTGTTAACCCCAGCACATATAATATTCTTGGAACTTTAATTGTGGCATTAATCGATGTGCACAAAAAGAGTTTGTGTGTTTAAACAGATTAAGAAGGTAACGATGCTAGGCATTAAAGGCGAGCACGACACCCGATATGAATTAAGAAGGGTAACGATGTTAGTAGGATGAGCAGTTTTGGTCTGAGAGTTATCTCTAATGTTAGCAATTGCAGCTGGAAAACTTGTGAGTAGACACATGAAATACAAGAGAATCAGCTGAGATATCTCTGAGATACGACAACAACATGATCTGAATCTTGCCTTTTCAAAAGATTGAGTATTTCAACATGGGGAACACAGAGCGTTCAAGTCTGTTCATTTGCCTTCTAGAAGATTGAAGAAGCAAGAGCATGTAAATTTTATACATATAATATCTTCCAAAACAAAACAAAGAACAGCTAAACTTGGAGTACATATGTTATTATATCATATGAAAATCTGTTAACCCCAGCACATATAATATTCTTGGAACTTTAATTGTGGCATTAATCGATGTGCACAAAAAGAGTTTGTGTGTTTAAACAGATTAAGAAGGGTAACGATGCTAGGCATTAAAGGAACGAGCACTAGTCCCGATATGAATTAAGAAGGGTAACGATGTTAGTAGGATGAGCAGTTTTGGTCTGAGAGTTATCTCTAATGTTAGCAATTGCAGCTGGAAAACTTGTGAGTGACACATGAAATACAAGAGAATCAGCTGAGATATCTCTGGAGAAACGACAACAACATGATCTGAATCTTGCCTTTTCAAAAGATTGAGTATTTCAACAAAGTGGAACACAGGCGTTCAAGTCTGTTCATTTGCCTTCTCAGAAGATTGAAGAAGCAAGAGCATGTAAATTTTATACATATAATATCTTCCAAAACAAAACAAAGAACAGCTAAACTTGGAGTACATATGTTATTATATCATATGAAAATCTGTTAACCCCAGCACATATAATATTCTTGGAACTTTAATTGTGGCATGAATCGATGTGCACTTAAAAGAGTTGTGTGTTTAAACAGATTATGGAACAAGTTTATTGAAAAGTAAACAAAACATGTTTCTATAAAACTTCTGTTATTAGCTTTCTAATTTTGTATACCTTATCCAGAAATATGTCACCAAAAATAATTATAATTGTATCATTTTCATCCAGATATTTGAAAATTGATTCTAAATTTCATATTCCTTTGAAATTCTCCATAAAAATAGATGTCAAAAAAATAACCTCCATAAAAATAGCAACTTGATAGCTTAGAGTCATACTAAAATAGTTTTTATTCATACTTTTATATTTTAATTTATATGTAACGATATTGTAACAGTTTCTACTAATATATTTAAAGAATATATAGATTTAAAAGAAACTTTTAATAATAAAATGATGAAAACCTATTAACAATGTTGATCTTTCAGTTTCATTAAATATAAGACAACGAAAAATAAATGAGTATAGTTGAAATTTTAATTTTCATCAAATTAAAACTCAGATAAATTGAAAATTTGATTGTAAACTATAATAATAATTAATACATAATCAAAATAAATATTTAAAAACTTACTACAGAAACCAAAAATTATGCAGTAATCAAAGAATTACAATTTAGTGGAACACATAACAAAAAAAAATATATATATATATATATATAATAAAAAGATATAATTAATAAAAATATTAAGAAAAATTAGAAGAAACCACTAAAGAGAATACATTTGCAAGAGACTAAACAAGAGAGTGATTTATTGTATCTTAATAAATGTATTTAAAATTTTACGTTTTATGAATTCAATAAAATATTCAAACTTAATTTCACTACTTAAATGAAAATAATATATATATATATATATTTGCTAATATGAACAAGAGACACAATAAATAACAATATGTCAATGAAAATATAAGAGCAGAAATTATAAGAGTTGATAACCTAAAATAAACAAACATATCAAAAAATCTATCCAACAAAATAAGATATATAGAACATATACATCCTCATTAAAATTATCTCAACAATTAAAATACAAAATATACTTAATTGCAACGAAGGAAGTTAATACCCTAGCATCAAACATTTCAAACTGAAATGAATGATAAAATAAAAATAATAATTTATACATAATATGTAACTAAATAATCTTAAATAAAAATTATCTAACAAAATATATATAAGTTTTCAGGAAGTGGATCTACCCTAATATATATATATATATATATATATATATAAATGATGGGTTTTCTACGTTCATGAAAAATGAGTTTAGTTTCTATTTTGATGAATTCTGATATTTTTATTTATTTTATTTTACTATAAAATAAGTAAATTCAAATAATTTAATGGAATAAAACTATAAACCTAGACAAAGAATAAAATTTAAATCCATATATTCTATTTAGATATGGTTGCGCATGAAGACATGCATTTAACATTTTTCAGGAATTGAACACGTGACAGTGCTCTTTTGCAACAAGTTGAATAATTGCAATCTGTGTGAATCCATATATCCTTTTATAAATTCAACATCCTCATTACATTAATTTCAAAAGTTAAATTGTGTATTCTACTACTTTATTAATGATCGCTTAGATGCATGCAGCGTATAAAAAATAAGATAAATAAAACAAAAAAATAGGGCAATTAGCATGGAAAATACTAAATAAGTAGAAAATTAGCAAGAATGGAATATTAGTAAAACATGGGAAAGGCCCAGCTCGTTTGGTGATGAAATGATGACTATGTCCCTATCCTTCGGTTGCTTAGGAGAAATGAGAGCTGTTGTAACCGTGACATCAAGAAATCATCTATATTATTAAAGCTGAAGTACAAATTATGTTTGTTTGGAAACATGGATAGTAATTTTTAAAAAGTTTGTTTGGAAACATGGATAGCAGTATAAAAGAATATAATGTTGTTTGGAAACATGAAGAACAATATACTAAGAAAAAGTAATGGGCTTATGTTATTAAAAAAAAAATTGAATGTCTACCTATATTATAGAAACTATGTATTTTGGGCAGCTTTAAAATATATAAAAATTGGCTAATCTAATCAACTAATAACATCATTTTTCTAAAATAGTGATAAAAAAAATTTAAACTTATATACTTATTTCAAATCTAAATAATAATTTAATGTTGATTTATGTCAAATATTGATTCAAAATATACATATATTCCAAATTTATTTTATTAAATTATTTTCCAATAACCATTATAAGAAAAATACAATACAAAGCTCAATTTCATATACAAACTTAAAGTATTGTTTTTATATTTCATATTAAGTTTAAAAAAAATAATATATGTGATTATTTATATGATGGTACATATAAAATACTATTATTTATATGTTTACTATATGATGGTACATATAAAATACAATTAATTATATGATGACACAAATATGATATATATTAGTGACTATGGGTGGGCACTCATATACCCATTCAGGTTCGATTCGGGTGTGTTGGAGTTTCAGGTTTCCGGGGTCAAAGATTTCAGCCCCATTCGGATATTTCTACATTTCGGTTTGGGTTCGATTCAGATCTTTGTGAGTTCGTTTCAGGTTCGGATAGCACATTTAAATTATTTTAAAAAATTTAAAATTCATTATATACTTTAAATTTCTCAAAATCTATAAACAAAACAATATATTACATATAAATTTGAATAGTATATGTCATAATATCTACACTTAACAAATAAATTTGTTTGGTTTGGATATTTGAATAGAGAATCGATAATTATTTTAAATAAGTTTGGTGTTTTGAGTATATTTAAAATTTTCAGATATTTACTTTTGATTTTTTGTATATATTTTCAAGTATTTAAACTAACTTAAAAGTATCATATATATTTTGGATGTTTTATATACATTAAATCTAAAATAATTAATATAGAAATCTATTTTAGATACATTTGGGTACCGAAATACTTCGGTTCGATCGGATTAGGTTCGGTTTTCTAAATACCAAACTTTTGAATAATTTGGATAATTAATCAGTTTCGGTTCGGGTTTGGTACTATTTTTTTATCGAGATCGGTTTGGTTCTTGGTTAATTTTTGCCCAGCCTTAATATTCACATGAAATACAAATAGCAATATATTTTTGAAAATACACTCGCACATGCGGATTAAAATCTAGTTCTTCTTATAAAAGTATGCACATGCGTGTAAGTGAAACCGTAAACAATATATGTACACAAAAAACATTTATGGCCTAGACCCATTTTGAAAAATGTTCAAAAATATTTTGGGAGATTTGTCTTTTGGCCAAAAATGGTATTCATGTCTCATTAGGCTAATCTTATATAGTTTATGTCCTATTAGGCTAAATATTTTCATAATGGCAATAATACCCTTAATTTCAATTATAAATTCAAATTACAATTAACTAAATAATAGATAAATATGAGAATATAAACAAAATCCTTTGCCCAAAAGAATAATAAAAATTCCTAAAATTAAAAAATGAGGATCGTCGATCCTTAAATACAAGGTCGATCTGCCGTCGATCCTGATCAATATGAAGATCACACAAAACACGCGGAGCATATTCGTCGACTGATACACTTGATCGATCGTTGAGCTCGATCTCAAAGGGATTGATTGATGCAATGTGTAGAATCAATGGATCGATTTTTCTATTACATGGAAACAAAATATTTCAAAATATTTTTTCCATATTTTCATAACTAATTATCCTTATCCGTAGAATTCAGTAAATATGTAGAAATCGGTTTTATAGGTTTTAGATTTATAGCAATGTGTAGAAACTCTGTTTCTACAAGTTTTAGATTTATAGTAATGTGTAGATTTTGAGTTCTACAGGTTTTAGATTTTTGTAAAGTGTAGATTTCGATTTCTACTGATTTTAGAGTTATGGGTTGGGCGCAGAACATATATTCTAAATAATTCTAGAGTACTATTATTTACGTAGATCACGTATTCAAAACATACTAGATTCAATGAAAAAAGTGGATCTCATTTTCTACTTTGTAGAATGTCAATTCTACTTTTTCTAGAACAGAAAATGAAATTATGATATAAACATTTTAAAACAGGAAAAATATCACTAACTTGATATAGGTATTTCATCACTAGTTATTATTTTTCCAACTTTTATTTGTTTGTAAAACTATTTATTTAATTTATTTTCAAAAAAAGTGAAGGGTATTAAAAAAAAATTGTACAAAATAGAAATTAGTCTAATGGGACATAGATACTATTTTTGGTTCGGAAAAACAATTTTCCCAAATATTTTTGTTCTTTCCCACAATACTCCTCATTTTTTCCAATTATTCTTTGGATGAATCCACAAAAAACCAAAAAAAAACATATTTCACAATCACGATCTTGATCTAACAAAAATAGTCATGAACTCATAAAAAGTAGAGAATATAAAAGTAACATGTAACATATAAATTAGTCAGATAAGTCATATACAACACGCACAACAAAATTGGAGATCGATCTCTATTATAAGTCAACAAAATTAGTCAGAAAAGTCATATACAATACGCATAACAAAAATTCAAATCTCTTGTCTAATGATGTTGTAAGAGTGTGGATATGATTATATTATTACAAATCTTCAAATCAAGATGAAGATGAAGAGAGAAGGATCTGTTTTTGTTAGTCAACTGTAAGTGAAAATTAGATAGATCTGGATTCTTTCTTTTAAGAAAAACCTCTTTCTTGAAAAGATCAAGCCCATTTTAACATCTATACTATTAAAACTCGAATATACAAAATTATGATTTTGTACCAAATTTTATGTTCTTCATGGCATCATATAATGTTCTTCTGTTTTGCAAGTATTCACAAAAATGCCACTGCATTTAAATTTTAATTATATAATAAAACAATTACTTTAAATATATATACTATAATTTAATTAAAACAGTTTCACTCAATAATTTAAACTTAAACAAGTCTACAAAGTAACCTATCGAACTTAATAAACCAAGATTCGTACGTCACAATATTGGAACTCACAAAACGTAAATGTAAACTATCATTTTCATTTTGTTCTTAATGACCGTATGTATTTAAAAAAAAAACAGACCATGAACATAGTTCTCGAGTTAACACATATAAATACAATTAAACTATTTTTTTGTCAACATAGCTTTTCATTAGAGCTTATCTGAAGTAGGAGTACAAATTAATTTACAAACAAATGGACACAAAAAAAATACATGTCATACAAAAACTTAACCACAATCCATGTGTTAAAAAGGAAGCATGCAGATCGGAAAAGCTTTTGCTCTACCGCCAGTCAAGTTTCAGGCTGAACTCGCCGACCAAGTCTTCAACATAGCTTTCCATTAAAGCTTATCTGAAGTAGGAGTACAAATTAATTCACAAACAAATGGACACATGAAAAATACATGTCATACAAAAACTTAACCACAATCCATGTGTTAAAAAGGAAGCATGCAGATCGGAAAAGCTTTTGCTCCACCGCAAGTCAAGTTTCAGGCTGAACTCGCCGACCAAGTCTTCAACGTTCCTGCAACACTTCCATCTTTTTTAATTTGCACTCACTACTAATCTCCTTACGCCTTCCGCCGATGTTGATGCTTTGTAAATCTTACATCTCCGGTTCATAACACAGGGATTACTCAATCAAAGCCCAAAGTAGATCCTTTGTTGGACCACTCATCAGAACGCCAAACTCTACTGAACCTCCTTTGAAGTAACTGAGTTTAGTCCATCATCTTCATCCCCTTTTCTTATTAGAAAGCTCAACCCTTTAGCCATTTTTACCGGCAAAGTATAACGGGTTAAGACTGATTTCCTAAAGAAAGGGTTCTAAGCTTAACATTTAAAGAAGATAAACCAAACGCCAACATTCGGGATTTTGTATGACCTAGCGCAGAGAGAACAAAGTGTATATCCGATCTACAAGACCGGAACTTTATTTTAATTCAATCTTCATCAGAGAACAAAAGAAAGCCATAAAGCTTTGCTCCGATCCAGATTGAAACCGTCACAAACAAAAGTCGCCACTGAGAAAGGAGAGGTTCGCCACCGCGAAAGGAGAGGTTCGCCACCGCGAAAGGAGAGATTCGCCAAGCGAAGAGCAAGATCGATCATATAGATCGAAGTATTTACATCAAAAAAAACAAAAAAAAGGAAGATGGTAACCGGCGGCGAAAGCTACCGTCCACCGAACGGCAACTATTTTCTGGAAAACTCTTTCTAGTGAGAAGTTTCAATACAATTAAACTATAATTTGTTAAATCATATATTACCAATACATATATCATCAAACATGTTATCACTTTAATTTATTTTATTCATAATTGTATGTTTATAATATAATTGGTAGGCCTGAGACTTATTATCCGGGATCCGGATTCGATCCGAGATCCGTTCCTAAAATAGGATATCCGGAGCGTCCGGATCCGAATCCGGATAGTAAAATTAAGGATCCGTCAAAACAGAATCTGGATCCAGTTATCTTAATTTTTAGGTCCGGATATCCGGATCCGTACTTTTAAAATATATTAATTTTTTAATTTATCAATATTTATATTTGATGTATTAATATTTATTCATAAAATTAGTTTTATAATACTATATTTTAATTTTTAAATATTATATTCATATTTATATTTATATATCTTGTATAAATATTTAATTTATGTATTAATTTAGAATTTTAATATTTTTAATAAATATTATTTTTTATTTTATTAATTATTTTTACGAATCCGGATCCGGATATCCGCGGATAGTATGATAACTAGACGGATATCCAGAATCCAGATATCCGGAAGCCCCGAATCTGAATCCGAATACTAAATCCACGGATCCGGCGAATCCAAATCCGGATCCGGATACCCCCAAATTTCCCTGATATCCGAATCCATCCCACCCCTAATAATTGGCCCCATCGACCAAGAAAATCATTTGATCCCCACATACAATTCAACATTTACTATGAATCATGATTTATAATCCTCTTATTTTTAAATATGTAGTACTCAACTATAGTCTATGTAGACTAAAATTAAACATATTCAGTTTAGTCCGAAAATAAATAGGAGAAAATATAAATTTTGAAAATATACTTTAATGTCAGATTTTGTGCCAAAATTTAAACATTTTTCATATAAATTTAGTATTTTGAAAATAAGTCGGAGCAGATCTAAATTGATACCTTTAATATTAAAACTCAAATATTTTTTTAACAGAGATTATATAAACTCAAAAAATATGTAACAACTTTACAAATATCTTTTAAAAATCTCACTATTTACAAACTATTTCCAGTGTATAAAAGTATATTATATATTTTAATATATTGACAGTATTGATTTGTATATTAGCAGTGAAATATAATTTAAAAGTTCATAGTTATAAACATCAAAATATAATATAATTATTAAGTGGATATTTGCAACCTTTAATAGCATAATAGTCTTACTATTTTATTGATAAAAATTTATCATTAAAATAAGTTATACTAAATATCAAACAGCTTGTTAAAAAAGTTTTAAGCTTGACATATAAAAAACAACCAAAACTGAACAGAAACAAAACAACGAAAACAAACCAAAACCGAATCAATGTTCACAAATATCAGATTGCTTCCTATATCTGTGGAATAGAAAAAAAAACAACTTAAACCAAATCGGAGCCAAACCGATAATCGAATAGGTAACCCGAATATCCATAATACCCTTTATATACCTAAAATATTAATTATATTTGATTTTAAAATTATCAAATATTCTAAAATACTACTTATAAATAAATTAGCCAAATAAACCTGGATTACCTACCCTATTACTTTTATCAAAAATATTTGACATTATTCTTTTTTCTCGATAGGACCAAATCACTCGAATATTTTTCGTCTTACATGTTTACATTTATCCGAATTATCCAATATTTTGTCCAAAAAGTTCCTAAAAAATCATGTTTACCTAAATTATTCAAAATTATCAAAAAAAAAAAACAAGAATCGGACAAAAGCCAAATTGAATTTGAAATTTTATTGGTTCTTGATATTGTTATTTGAACCAAACAGACAACCAAAATAACCATAATGAAACAAAACACAAATTGATAAATAGTTGAAGGTTCTTATATTTCTTTAACTAGAGAAATCTGAGAACCACAACTATAGTGGGACCAAAAAAAAAAAGTGGTACCGAACCAAAAACCAAACATCCATACCTAAACATATTAATGAACAAATAAATGGGTTGATAAATTTATAGAAACACCGTAGTCTACTGGTTAAAGTTTAAAGGCTTCTACACTCAGGTCCGGGGTTTGAATCCCAAACTACACAATTGCAAGATTATAGGAAATCCAGGTTTTAAGTCTCGGAGAAAGCGGTTTATTAAACAATTATGCAGATTACAGAAGAAAGACTTACAAGAGATCTACAACATGGTGCAAGTTAATATGGTCAGGCGTGGATCTTCATAGGATGGCTCAGGTGATGCCGTTAGGCGTAGATCTCATAAGGCAGGTAGTATTGTCGGTTGTCGAATCGTCTATGTAATCTTTCTCATATCATAATTATAAATATCATAATAAATCAGCGTTAAAAAAATTATCAACAAAAAATAATTCTGCGTTTTAAAAGTACGGATCAAAATCTAGTATACATTTGAAACTGATGATGATTCTAAATAATCAAAATCTAGAATCTTTCCTTAAATTTGGTTTCTTGTCTTTAACTTCGTTAGCTCTACAGTTTTAACTACAAAAGAACGTGTGTTACGAAAAAAAAAAACACACAACAAAAGAACGTGTTTGGCTTTGATTCGACTGAACCTAAGTTCAGATCTTGCATGGAGATGGTTTATGAAGATCTGGGTGGCTTCTTTACAATTATGGTTGTTTAAAGTTTACACATCTATCTTATTAAAACAGTAACATGACCTATTGATAAAGGTTATGTCCAACTATTTATTTTTTATATAAATAGACATACATATTAATTACATTAATTTTAAGCAAATAATATAACCGTAACCCACTAACCCTATTTTATTTTTTGTAAACGAACCCACTAACCCTATACTAAAGGAACAGATGATAGATATATCAGAGCAAGAAATTATAATAGATTGACTTCTATCATTAATCCACGTGCTATATCAATATCAATATTGTTAAACAAATTATATCAGATATTGTGGACACTTTCGTATTCTGTTTTTTTTAAAGAGGGCTTGAATTTTCAAAGATTATTATTAGAACTGCAATATTATAATATATGGTTTACCTCTTATTACATATAGGTATATCGTCTTCAAATTTTTATATACAATATAAGTAGACAACTATTTGTTTTGTGAGAATTTTGAAAATGAGGTCTAACTAACAGCAGTCATTCAAACAGGTTTTTGATTAATATTTAAGTTCTAAAATTACAATCAGAAATATTCAATACAACAAATAAATAAATTTGGACATATAAACAAATATTTAACAGATTTTTCTACTATATTAAACTAATATATAAGGAAATCAAGTATGCGTTATACATCAAATATTAATCTTAAGATTTTTTTCTGTTTTCAATATATTTGTTTCATTTACATTACTCCAAATAAAATCTAATCTATATTTTTTATTTTAATCAATATATATTCTAAACATAAAACATAAGATCATTTAAGTGTATTAGAAATAGTAATTTCAAATGAGGAATATTTCTATACATAGATCACTTCTAAAATATATACTTTTCGGGTATAAGAAAAATCATATACACATCAAAAGGTGGGATTTTGTTATAAACTAAATCAACCAATGCATAGAAATATTCATAATTGTTTATTTGACAAAAAAGCTGTTTGTTTTCAACGCATAGTTCAAAAACTTAATAACTAACCATCCAATTTGTTACTAACTATCAACCTTTGATAAATCGGAGTTTATATAAATGTCAGTTTCAATATTGTAATTTAATACCTAACAAAACCTATTTGTAAATGTATTTTCAATAAAAATTATCCTATTTCAGTTTTGGCCGATTTTTTTACTAATACGAAGAGCAAAAAAAAACTATCTTATTTAAATTTTATAACTTTAAACATAAAACTAAAATTAAGTAACATGACTTAAGTAAATGTATTATCCTACTTTGATACAAATATAGTAATACAAATTGTTTGATCCTTCTTAAAATATCAGATTTTTTAAAAGAACATAGGTTATTTAGTAAAGAAATATATCATTTTAAATTTACAATAACTGTATAGGTGAAAATTAGCGGATCAAAAACTAAACGTTATGAATATTGAAAAATTATATTTAATAGGATTAAACTCTGATTATATTTGATAACATAAAATATATTCCCACCTTCTATTTATTGATATAAAATCAAAAATTAAACGTTAACAATGTGAAATAAAACTGAAAATGACAGTTCTATAAATATTTAAATTAGAATAATATTTTGTTTTCTGTGGGTCAAAACTCTCACCTAAAATCTTAATTCATCTAACATATCAACTAAATTAGTTCATATGAACATTAATTATATATAAAATTTATAATTTGGATAAATAAAAAAAAATTATCGTCAAAAGTTTAATCATGCGTTTTCAAAGGTAACTTAATTTTTATTCACATTGGGTCAAAATTTACAAAATCTATTTTCTTCTGCTAAATAGGATTACAAATAAATACACAAATATAATTACAAATAAAAACATAAATCTATTAAAAAGAAAAACATAAATATGAAAAACTAAATTTCTAAAAAAAATGCAAAACAAAAAAATACCCGCCTTTTGAAGGGCGGTGAGATCCTAGTTTAATGAATTAAGCTGGAAGTTAGATTACTGATATGGTGAGTTTATTAACTTTTATGGTATTGAACTTGAATAAGTTCGGTTGTTTACTAAGCTTTTGGCTATATCAGATTTAATAGATTTTTGGGCAAGTCTTAAAGATGTTTAGATCTCTTACGTTATCTATTCTAATATCCCTACTGAAATTATAAAATTTCAAAATATTGTAAACTTTGTAAGTACAATTTTAAAATATGGGACCTAAATTATTCAGTATTTATTTACTAAATATTCAGAAACTCTTTTTAAAGCTATATTTTTGATTCTAATTACAGTTGTGGAACTTCAAAATTAAAATTTTGTTTTGTATATGGTTTTAGAATTTTTTTAATATTATTAAGCATTTTGTTTTCGTAATGAGGTTTCGGTAAATAAAGACCATCGTTTTGGTTGAGTTTGGTGGGTTAAATAAATTATCGATATTTAATGTATGCGGTGGACATTAGAAGCGTTTCGTGTTGACTCATTTTAGATTAGATTGTGTTTGGCGTTACCCTCAAAGGCTCAAATTCATGTACCTATTTACTTTTTTCTGCTGCATTTCAGACACACCGTTTAAATCTGAAAAACAAACTCGCAAGATTTGTACTGTTTTCTTTAAATGGCTTCTTATGTTGAAGGTTTGTAAAATATGGTTAAATAAATATTACAAGAGAAACAAATTGTATGCTTTCTAAAATATTTTGGTAATCTCAAATTTATAACATTGTAATGAAATTTCATATTCGTATAAAAAAGCTCATCTCATCTTAAAATTTCAAAGCTAAAAATGCATTTCTCTTAAAATTAAGCTGACATAAGGTTGAGCCTTACACAGAGATTTCAATTCCTTTATCATTATCCGTTCATTCCCTTCACCAGCCGAGTCAAGAGAGAATGTAGCCTTCTTTAAACTCAGATGAGAATAGGCACAGCAGCTCACAGAAGACAAGACGGCACATAAGTCAGTTTCTAAAGGAGATGTTAAGCCAGAGAGCCAGAGAATCATTCTATCAGATGCCTGATTTTGGTTCTGCTAACGTGAAGCAGATACAATCATACAAATTCTTAATGATCAATTCATTATCCCTTTGCATTGAATCCGGCGATGGGTTAATGGTTGTTTTTCTCACGCCATAATTCATAGATGGAGGCTTTCCAAGCAAGGAGCGCAAGGTACTTCAAATTATTGTTGCCAGAGAAAAGGATCAGAGACTGAAGAGACTCATTCAAAAAATGTTTCCTTGTATTAAATGAAAGCTTTTGGGCAAGTGAAGACTAGATGGTAGCGGAAAACAACATCAAAAAGAGGTGATCTCTTGTTTCATGGCAAGTTTGGCAGAAGAGACAGAGAGAATCACTACCAAGTCCTTAAGAGAGAGGTCTGTCTCTTGTAGGGCATATATTCAACAGAAACAGTCAGGCCATGGATTTATGCTTCGAGATTTTCGGACTTGAACTGTCTCTAGTTCTCTGGCTTCTTGGCAAGACCATTGGCATTTCTCGAATCTCTTTTATGAGATTATGAAGAATGTTTTGGCCCTAAATCTTTTTCAATATCTTTCTTTCCTTCACTGTAATCAACTTGTATGTGCGTTTAATACACCAATTTGTTGTTATTGTCACAGAGTTCATGTTATTGTAAAGTAGGTTCAAACTAAAATAAAGTACTTATTAAAAAAAGTTCAAGCTCAATTACAAAATTATATCTAAATCAATAACTAGTTTAGCTCAGAAAGTTTGACACATGGAACAAAGATCTAGTAATCAACCCTAAGGGTAGATTAAAGTATCTGCACTTACGATCACTTACTATAGTACACTAGAAGAATAAAGAGGCTACCTGGACATAGTGAATGCTCAATCTTTGTAAACTTTGTCTCAACCATTCACAGCTTCAGCTTTCCTCTGGATTTTCTGTGACATCCTTCTGTAAAGCCTTTTCGACATTTGGGGTTATGTTCTCTTGTTGGGAATGATCTGTGTTGGGCTGCAGAGGAGGAGGCTGGGATGGTGAGTTGTCTGGTTGAGATGCTGAATTCTCCTCCTGTGATGATGGTTCCACGGTGATCTTCTGGTCTTTATCTTGGCAATTCGCAGAAACAGATACCTCAATAACATCTTTGCTTGGATCTTCCTTGCTCTCTTGTTTTGGAGGATTGGGAGTCTCAGAATGAGGAACCTGTTCTGAAGGATCATCACACTCAGCTTCATTTCCTACAGAACCTTGTGATTCATCATTTGTATCAACTGCTTGATTCATAGATGCATCTTCAGCTTCAACCGTTTGATTCATAGCAGTTGCATCTTCAGCTTCAACCGTTTGACTTATAGCTGCTGCATCTTCAGCTTTAACTGTTTGACTTACAGCTGCTGCACCTTCAGCTTCAACTGTTCGACCCATAGCTGAATCTACAGTTGGTTTTGCTGTCTCGGGATGTGGCATTGCTTCTTTATTAACCTTTATATTAATTTTACCAACCATCTTGTCCGCGGGTGACTGAACTTCAGCTGTACCAGAAGACATTTTTGCTGTAGTGGCGCTTCTCATTACACGACCATATTTAGGAGGAAAAGACTTGCCACTGTACAACTGCACACACCTTGAGCAATGCCATTCAGATTTAGGAACACCTTTTATATTGTTAGATTGTAGGCATTTCAAGTGATATCCCTTTTCACAAGCATCACAAATCAGCAGTGTCTCTACTTCGCTGATGGTTCCTTGGCACATCTGGCATGTCATTGCTTTACTCATATACTCTCTTGAAGGTGGATTCCACAAGAGGTTTTGTTTCGCCCGCGGTTGCAGAACCTTGTGGATTATCTTAGCGATTTCAGCATGGTGGTTGTTTCCAAAAGGTGAAGAGGTCTGACCATAAGTCACTCCTTTCATGCCTGGGAATGCACCTGGCTGAGTTTGAGACATGAATGGTCTAAAGCTCGGATCTGTGACTCTTGAAGAACTCGGAACATGAACTTTGCTTTCTGATGGAGTTCCAAATGATATGGTTGAGGAACTGGGATGAGGCTGGGCAGACCAAGATGCAGCATTCCCATAATAATTTACGGCAGGAACAGCTGGTTTACAAGAAGTAATAGTTTAGAAATATACTTGCCCACAATCAACCAAAAAATGACATGAAACTCAATTTCGACAGAAAATGTAAACCTAAAACGACATTTCAAATTCTCAGAGCGTAAAACCTAAACGATAAACAGAATCAGAGAGGATATGCAAAGGCATAAAACACCAGTAAGATTTTAGAGACAACATAACATCAAAACCAAACAATGGTTAAGTGGCAGAGTTTCATAAAGTTTGTGATACTAAAAAACCATAGCCGATCAACAAAATGACCAAAAAAACAACCATACAAAACCAAAACTTGAGATAATTTCTTTGAGTTGATGATATCTTCCCACTCTTAATAGATCCAGGAAAACAAAAAGGGGACAGACAGAACAATGTAGGAAAGGTCAATTTACCTGGTCCCTGCGTATACGCATCTGGCTTAAACTGTGGTCTCTCCATTCTTAACCCTGATGCATCCTTAACGAAATGGGTTCCACTGGCATTAACAGCACTAGCAGATCCCTTCATGTCGCTATTAACCCACTGATGTCCCGTAGAAACATTACTTGCTGCAAAAAAAAGAAATGAACATATACAATGACAGAAGATTCTCATGACTCGTGAGGCTATTACTAGTAAGATGGGTTCTACAAGCAAAGTCATACCCGGAGTTAAATGAGCTGGAGATGTATATGTAGTGGATACTACTGTGTTCTTCTTCGCTTCTTCCATCTGAATAGACACATTAGTGACAAAAAAAAAAAACCTCAAGATAGATAAAATCAAACGACTGCTAGTCAAAATAAAGGAGACAACTTTTGATTCCAATAGATCAAATTCAAAGAACAAACCTTTCTCTTGCCAAGAGATAGCTTCTCGGAGATGGTTAACTTAGGAGCTCGGAACCCTAATCTCTGATCTTTAAGCTTGCCGTTCAAACCCAGATCTTCAATCACAGCTCCGATAGCATCCCTACCGATGATATCCTTTGGAGAAAACTCTTGACACATGTCTACTAGTTTCGATTTAGCTTCGACCATCAGCTCAAGCTCCAATTCCGTCGGGGCTTTCCCTCCTCGGATCCTCCGCAGTGCGGATAAGACGAGCACAATCTCCGCTACTCTATTCACTTCCTCGTCGAATCGCGGCTTCTTCGACGGTGGAGGTACAGACTCTCCCTCTCCTCCGTCTCCGTTCTCTTCTGCATCTCTCTTTTGTTTAATTGCCGGACTCGTTTCGACGGATTCGAGATTCGTCGGTACATCGGTAGCCGCCGCATCCATCCTCAACGCGAAAGAGAGAGACAGAAAACCCTAGAAGACAGACAGAGAGAGAGATAAAAGAAGAGGGAGATCTGAGAGTTTCCCCTCCGAGTTTTAAATTTTTGAAAAAGAAAATAAAATCTCACGAAAACCTAATTTTCGCGGGTAAAGATTTGGGAAGAAAACAATTGACGCGCACGAGTCGATTTACAAAAGAGATTTGCAGCACAAGGGATTTTAGAGCGAGAGATGACGGAGCCTGTTCTATTTTCCCAAAGAGAGAATTATTAATATATATATAAATTTTAATAGCTGTACAATTGTTTTTAGGCTCGTAGTTGGGCCTGTATAAGTTGATGTCTTTTTACTCTTAGGCCCATGGACTTCTGTCTTCTGTAATGCAAGCGTGAAGCGATCTTGGAAGCTCTTATAATTTTGATTTTTCAAAAAAACAAAATCGAAATTTTAAAATTTATTTGTTCAGCTGAAAAAATGGGTATACGATTCTTAAGAAAAGAATAAAATAGATTATCGTTAAAATTGACAACTACTTTCCCATAAAAATATACTAAAAGGGTGTTATTGGTTTATGTATTTTAGTGGATTTGGAAATCTAAGTTAAATTCAGTGTTATTGGTTCTATGATTTTAAAATTCATATTCAAATCCATTTTTATTGGTTCTATGATTTTTAAATGGATTTCAAAATCAAGTGTTATTCAATAGTAAGAATTTGTTTATGGATTTGATTTATAATTGGATTTGAGAGGATTTTAAAGTTTTTTAGGGTAAAAATACAAAAGAGCAAATATTGAGTTGAACCTTGTTATTTTGACTGGATTTGTATTATTTTGTTTTTAAAAAAAATCTTTTACGCTTGGAAAAGTTTTTAAGTATTGTGCTGGTTAGATTTGTTATAATAAACATGTGCATGACAACTTTTCAACTTGTTAATATCTCATATTGATAACTATCTGGCCAACTTCTCAACTGAGATGTCAAATTATATTTGCCAATATCTCATATCCATGATAGTTTTAGGAGGATAACCGAGAAAACTTATTCAATTCATGGTGCTAACTCGATGCCTAAATTACTAGTGGTTTTAGATAGGCATGCGAATTCGGTTTCTTCAGTTAGTTTGAAATTTGGTTAGTCCGTGTTGGTCGAAATTCCACCGAATTAAACCGAAAAAATTTGGTTCAGTTTCAAAAATTTGTTTGTCGAAGATTTTGGCTTTGTGGTTAGTTTGATTAGATTTTTGGTTTAATATTGAATAAATTTTGAAAATTTTTGGTTATTTCGGTTTGGATTTTGAATGGTTCGGTTAGTACTGTTTGTAACTTTTTTAGAAACATGAACTAACCGATTACCAAACCTAACTGAAAACCACAAAAAAAATAGTTTCTGGATTAAACCGAACTTCTTCTCTCTTAAACTCGTATTAGATCTTTATTTATTTTTAGTTACAAATCCATTTGATTGATTTATAACAATTCACTTATTTTGATTTTGAAATTCATATCAATAATTCTCAAATCCACTTGTTTGATTTGATAATCATTAGATTTATAAATCTATGGAGGATTTATAAATCTATTAAATAACTAGAACCAATAACCCCCACTAAATATTCCACTTCTTTGAACTGATATAGTACTCCCTCTGTTTTAACATGTTACTAGATTTTGACCTGCGCTTCAAAAGCGCGGGTTTTTTAAATTATAAAAAATTTATATATTATGTTTTAAAGTTATGTTATACTGTATAAGGAATTTTCTTAAAATTTTATAATTTTTGAATTCGTTTATTTGAAATTTGTATGTACACTCTTATTTAATTCTTTGTAGGCACATACATTTTACGAGAACCTAAAAAACCGAACCACTCAAAATGCAGGTTCAGTTCGGGTCTGAATCTAGAACAAATTACCTATTGGCTAAATTTTTTGGGCCCCCAGGTCTCTATTTGAGTCCGGGTTTACCTGAAACTGGATCGGGTATCCAATACTTGAATTGTATATTTAGTTATTTTGGATAAGTTTTTGGTATTACAAATAGTTTCTTTTTGAAGTTTTGTGTATGACTTTTTGGTTATTGTTTTGAGTTTCAGGTACAATATCAAAATTTTAAAAATATATTTCATGTATTCGGATAAAGTTTTAGGTATTTTTTGGTTTCTCAAGTCATATTTGTAAAATTTGAGGTTCTTGTATATTTGAATACTTTTTGGGTATTTATTTGGTTTTTGAGTATTTTTCGTTATTTTATATATTTTGAGAGTTTTCGGATATTTCTAGTCATTTTGGGTTTTAAATACTTGAACCGATCCGAACATGTTATATACTCAAAACTTACATGTATTTAACATGTGTTTAAATTATATACCTGAACCGACTCGTAACCAAAAAGAACCGATCCGAATCTAAACCAAAAATTTTAAATACTTACTTGGATCCAAATGTCTAGGATCCGAAAGATCTGGACCCGCAAGAAATCGATTCGTACCCGATCCGAGGACTCAAATTTCCATGCCTACTCTTTTTTCTTATATTTTATAAGAATCATATTTGTTAAATTAGTATAACGTAAAATGTACTTGGTAGATTTTTTGCTAATTTAATAGTATAGATTTGTATGGTTATTAAAATTTAAAGTTATCTTAGATAACAAATTTATATCATAAATTATTTTATAAAAATTAATTTAACATGATATATAATTTAGTTTTAAACATATTCTTTGCTCTTATTTTTATCAAATTTGATTTTGTAAGTATTTATAACTATATATGTAAGATTACATGGTATAATATGTTGTATGAAATATGTTAATTCATTTTGATAATTAATTTCTAAATACTATAGATCCATTATTCAGTATAAGATATAGTGTATAATATTACAACATAACAATCAGGACGTTGGGATATAAATTTTTTTAAAATATATTTGTTTTGGATTGTATTTAAATGGTTATTTTGTATAATATATCACTTAACATGATCTTATTAATAAATATGTTATGATGTTATTTATGGCTTTAAGACTTGAAATAATAATATATTGCAATGTGATGGTTGAGTAAAATATTAAATTAAACGTGAATTGCAGAAGGTGTATTTATTAAATGATTCATTTTTTCTTGGCAATCTTAGAAGATTTTGTTTATAAATATAGTTGTGTAAATATTGCAACTAACTTATCTTTCCTAAAATGAAGGGGAATGGGTCCAAACGATTTGTTACAATTATAACTATTCCCTTATAATATTTAGGATGTGTTATGTTTAGAGATTAAATATTGAGTCTAAAGAAATTCTAATGAGTAGGTCCAACAACCTTTTGTAAGTAGATTTTTCAAAACTCCTTCTCTTTTAATATTATAGATTTAATTTTTTTACACACATATTTAAAGGATTATCTGCAAAAAAAAACCCTCAATATGTTTTTTTTTTTTTTGCAAATTAATCCGCAAACTCAAAAACCCACGGATCAACCCTTCAAATGCGGTCAAACCGCAATATAACCCTTGACCGTATATATGTGTATTTGACTGTGTATAATTTTAACATTTTTCAATACTACGTCGTTTTGACACTAATTTTTTAATGAAAAAATTATAGAACCCAAGGTTCAAACCTAAGCTCAATAAGCGTGCTACATAATCATTTTGGCCAACAGATATATTTCCTTTCTTAACAAACACAATTATATATATATTTATAAATTCATTCCGAAATGACCTTGTTTCTTCTCTTCCCTTGGACATGGAGCTTGCGTAATGAATGTGGGGTGATCCATCAGAGCGCAGCATATATTTATTCTTTTCTGTCGCCATGCGAGCACATCATATCTTTCTTCTTTGCTCTGGCCACGATAACACTCGAAGAGGAATGCGGAGATGAACCGGAAACGAGAATCCCATTCCGATTGTTCTTCAAAACATGTGAGATAATAACTATAAATAAGGGAAATCGAAAAAAGTAAATGCTTGAGTAACAATCAAAGGATCACTCCAAGTTCATTACGCAAGCTCCCATGTCCAAGGGAAGAAGAAGAAACAAGGTCATTTCAGAATGAATTTATAAATATATATAATTTCGTTTGGTAAGAAAATAAATATATCTGTTGGCCGAAATGGTTATGTAGCACGCATAATGTGCTTAAAAGGTTCAAGATTAAAGAATGTTAAAATTATACACAGTCAAATAAACATATATACGGCCGAGGGTTATATTGCGGTTTGACTGGCACTTGGAAGGTTGACCCGTGGATCTTTGAGTTCACGGATTAATTTGCAAAAAAAAATTATATTGAGAGTTTTTTTTGCAGAGAACTCATATTTAAAAAGTTATTAAATTTTTTATTTTACTCATGATGGATGGGTTTAGAGTTAGATGCATCCAAATCATGAACAATCTCTCAACTTGCTTGAATTTTTGCTTTAGAGAAAATTGGAGCTAATGGATGATGATAGTTATATGACATATATCATATAATACATAATCTCGAAACTATAAAAAAAATCTATAATCTTATATTTTTATTTCTTTTTTATTTACTTATTTGTATTTATATATCTAGGGTATAAGAGTCTTTTGTCTTTTTAGTGAAACATTTTGATCATTTTACTCCTTGAGGGCTTTTTTCTAACAAAAAACTTTAAAATGATATTTGAGAGAAATGTACATTTTAAAATCAGCCATTCTTTTTAAAAATATCAAGGATGTCATTTCTGTGTCGCGACAAAAGGAAAAACTCTAAGAAATTAGTCTTTCAATTTAAATCGGTGAGAGAGAAAGGAATTTGTGAAATCGGGTGGGGTTATTGACCATAATCGAGAGAGAAAGGAGTTAATCGATTTCAGGGTCGATTAACTTCTCACTCCTTATTTTAGTCAATAACTCCACACGGTTTTACAAACTTCATTTCTCTATCACTGATTTGAATCGAAACATTAATTTTTTGATTTTTCCTTTGAGCACGTGTTGTAAATAAACTAAGAAACAAAAATATATTCTATATATATATATATATATGTCGATAGAATAAAGAGAGAGTGAGGTGTTGACTTTGATAATTATATTTTCTGTTTAGGAACGTAAAGGGAGAGAGTGAATATTAGTTTTCTTTTTCTCTCATTGATGTGATCGATGATCTACCCAGGTACCTAACTACACATTAACCATATCAATGATCTCTTTAAGAGATTCATCCTCGTTTCATATATTTGCTCCTTTTCGAGAACTCTTTGGAACCAAAGTGGTCTATCATGTCTCTAGCGTGTCATAGACTCATATATCGTCCTTTTAGGACACTTATTCTTATTAGAGCCTTTTCAGTCGGAATATGAGATTTTATTATTTCATCAAAATGTCTGGCATCCATTTTTCAATGGATTATCTAACATAATTTTCATGATAATCCATTTCTTATTTCTCATATCTCATTCCATCAGCTGTTCATATGCTTCTAGCAACCTTGCGAGCATATTTCTAATTATTTCATATACTTTATTTCTTTTGGATTGTATATGTCTTTATTACATGCATAATTGCATTTTTACACCAGATCATGGGGATCATCATACTTAAATTTATTCTATCAAGTTCTTTTTCGAGTGTATACATAGTCTTCTTAATGTTCCACTCACTTGGATTCTTTAATTCTCCCCCTCGAGATTTTGACATTCCATGTCTAAAATCTCGTACTGAATCCCACTCTAGAACTAATAACATATTCAGTTTTCCCGTTTTGGGATGAATTATGTTTCAAATCCTTTAGAGTGAGATCCTGAATTTGAGATTGTTTAAAGAAATCATCTCCACTGAACTTGTTTGATGATTCATCTCCCATGATGATTTCCTTTTATTTTCTTTAAGACATGTTATATGTGAAAAAACTTCTGGTTTTTCAACATTTTCCAATAATGTCAATAACACTATTGGAGATGGCTATATATCAGTAAACTTCAAGTTCACCACCATTTATACTTTTGCCATCTTTTTCTTCATGTTTTTTCATCATAAGCTCTTCTAGAGCATCGTGTTGATAACGTGTTGTGAATAATAAGATGAGGATATATGTATATATATAGCTATAGCCTTTGTTTTAGAATTATAACTATTATATATATATTTATGTTAGAGAGTAACGAGAGATGAGAGCAAATGATTCTTTTATTGTTAACTTTTCTTCTTATCTTATATTATTACAGCATGGTCGACCACCTATTTATAGGAACCAAAGAGTCGTTCAATATGTTACTTGACTGACAAGAAATACAATAAGATAATAACTAAAAGATAAGCATCTTCATCTTTAACTCATTTATAACATTCCCCTTTGATTATCTATTTTGTATTATGTACAGCCTCGTTAAAAACCTAATCATGGAAAAACCCAATAGTATAAAAACCATGACGAGGGGAAAAGAGTATTGTAACGTAATCTCCCTCTGAGAATAATGGACATAGTATTTTCTTCATAGGTCACGCAAACGCCGCATTCTGATACCATCGACGTGTTTTCGGAATGTTGTAGTGGGAAGAGCATTGGTGAACAAGTCAGCTAGATTGTCGTATGACCTTTCATACTCGATGGCCACTTCTTTATTTTTCTCGAGCTCCCGCATGTACGAAAAAAATCTTGGATGGATGTGCTTTGTTATGTCGCTCTTGATGTAACCTTCTTTGAGTTGTGCGACACAAGCCGAATTATCTTCATAAAATTTCGTCGGCTCTTTCTTGATTATTAGTCCGCTGCCTTCTTGTACGTGATGACTCACTGACCTAAGCCAAATACATTCTCGACATGGTTCATGAAGTGCAATAGTTTCGGCATGATTCGAAGAAGTTACAACCAGAGTTTGTTTCTGGTAAGTATCCTGCATCTGCAAAACCAACAATACCAAACTCGGGTTTTCTAAAAGCAAAAGCAATGTCAGGCCTAGTACAATTTGCAAGATATAAAAGCCCACCGATAGCACTCATATAAGGTACTTCAGGACCTAATATCTTCTCGTTATCTTCACAAGGTCTAAAAGGATCTCTCTCAACATTGAGAGATCTATTTTCCATTGGAGTACTCAAAGGAGTCGCTTTGTCTTTATAAAAGCGCTTTAATAACCTTTTCGTATAGTTTGATTGATGCACAAATATTCCTTCTCAGAAATGCTCAATCTGGAGCCCAAGACAAAACTTTGTCTTTCCGAGATCTTTCATTTTGATTTCTTCTTTCATATGAGTTCGTACATCATCAACCTCCTTTTGAGTTCCAATTACGTTCAGGTCATCTACATATACAGCGATGATCACAAAGCCAGATGACGATTTCTTAACAAAAACGCATGGACATATCGCATTATTCACATATCCTTTACTCAAAAGATATTCACTTAAGCGATTGTACCACATGCGTCCGGATTGCTTTAATCCGTATAGTGATCTCTGTATTTTGACCGAACAAACCTCCCTGGATTTTTCTTTCAATGCTTCAGGCATTTTCAATCCTTCAGGGAGTCTCATGTATATATCACTATCCAACGATCCATACAAATATGCTGTCACAACGTCCATAAGATGCATTTCAAGATTTTTCGATGCCGTTAGGCTCATCAAAAATCTAAACGTAATTGCATCCATTACGAAGGAATATGTTTCCTCAAAATCAATTCACGGTCTCTGAGAAAAACCTTGGGCAACTAATCGGGCTTTATATCGTGTTGCTTCATTCTTTTCATTTTTTTTCTCACGAATACCCACTTATACCCAACATGAGTTATATTCTCAGGCATTATGACTGTAAGTCCAAAGACATTCCTTTTCTTTAGGGAGAGTAATTCAAATTGAATGACCTTCTTCCACTCCTCCCAATCATGTCTTTTCTGACATTCCAAAATGGACCTTGGATCGGGATCATCATTTTCATGATCGATCTCTTTGGAAGCAGAAAAGGAGAACATTCCATCAACATCTTTTATCGTATTTCTGATCCATAACTTTTCATCTCGGGCGTAGTTGATGGAAATCTCATACTTTTCTGTTCCCTCCTCATCATCTGGATCCTTATCTTTATTTAGTTCTTTTTGAACCTTTTCATTTATGCCTTCTTTCAGATATTTTTCAGTATCAGGTTCTTCTTGAACCTTTCCATGTATGTCTTCTTTCAGACATCTTTCAATATCAGGCTCTTCTGGAACGTTTCCACTTAGCTCAATGAATTTCTTTTTCTTTCAAGGATTTTTATCTTTACAACCCGCTGGCCTCCCCCTCTTTAACTAAACCCTAGGTTCATTCATTTTGTTTCCATCAGTTTGTTCTTTAGAAACAACAACTCTTGATGGAACATTTTCAGCGGGTATATATGACTTCGTCACCCTTCTCGTATCTGTGAACGCATATGGTAAAAATATTTATTTTGTTCCTTTGTATTAAGTTGTTGTTGTACGTAAAGAAAGAAATAGAAATATGACTTGACTTAAAACGTGTCTCATTAATCTGATCAGAGAACACATATTTATAGGAAGGGGATAAGTCGGTAACTATTGCCTTCACCAACAAGTAATTAATATTTTACTATCAAATGGATAAGCATTACTCTTAACATTCCCCCTTGCTTATCCAATTTGTATTACGTACAGCCTCAATAGAAACCTAGTCCTGGAAAAACCCATTGGGATAAAAACCATGAAAAGGAAAAAAGAGTACTGTGACGTAATCTCCCCCTGAAAATAATGGACATAGCGTTTTCTTCATAGGTCACGTAAACGTCGCATTCCAATACCGTAGACGTGTTTTCGTAATGTTGTAGCCGGAAGAGCTTGTGTGAACAAGTCTGCCGGATTATCGCATGACTGTACATACTCGATGTCCACTTCTTTATTTTTCTCGAGCTCCCAAATGTACGAGAAAAATCTTGGAGGGATATGCTTTGTTCTATCGCTCTTGATATAGCCTTCTTTGAGTTGAGCGACACACGCCGAATTATCTTCAAAAACTTTTGTCCGCTCTTTCTTGAATACTAATCCACTTGCTTCTTGTATGTGTTGACTCATTGATCTAAACCACACACATTCTCGACATGCTTCGTGAAGTGCAATAGTTTCTGCATAATTCGACGAAGTTGCAACCAGAGTTTGTTTCTTGTAAATAACGGAATATATGGTTTATTCCGTTCCAATGCCTGCGAGTAGGAGCAGAGCTATATCTTGCTAGTAAGTTAGTAGCAAAAGCAATGTCAGGCCTGTTACAGTTTTGCAAGGTATAAAAGCCCACCGATAGCAATCATATAAGGTACTTCACGACCTAATTTCTTCTCGCTATCTTCACAGGGCCTAAAAGGATCTCTCTCAACATTGAGAGATCTATTTTCCATTGGAGTACTCAAAGGAGTCGTTTTGTCCATATAAAAGCGCTTTAACAACTTTTTTGTATAGTTTGACTGATGCACAAAACTTTGTCTCTCCGAGATCTTTCATTTCGAACTCTTCTTTCATACGAGTTCGTGCATCATTAACCTCCTTTTGAATTCCAGTTACGTTGAGGTCATCTACATATACATTGATGATCACAAAGCCAGATGATGATTTCTTAACAAAAACGCATGGACATATCACATTATTCACATATCCTTTATTCAAAAGATATTCACTTAAGCGATTGTACCACATGCGTATGGATTGCTTTAATCCGTCTAGTGATCGCTGTAATTTGACCGAACAAATCTCCCTGGATTTTTCTTTCAATGCTTCAGGCATTTTCAATCCTTCAGGGAGTCTCATGTATATATCACTATCCAACGATCCATACAAATATGTTGTCACAACGTCCATGAGATGCATTTCAAGATTTTTTGAAACCGTTAGTCCCATGAAAATTAAAACGTAATTGCATCTATTACCGGGAAATATGTTTCCTCAAAAATCAATTCCCGGTCTCTGAGTAAAACTTGGGCAAGTAATCAGGCTTTATATCGTGTTACTTTTCTCATGAATACCCACTTGTACCAAATTACATTATGACGATAGGTCCAAAGACACTTCAAAATTGACCTTGGATCGGGATCATCATTTTCATGATCCATCTCTTTGGAAACAGAAAATGAGAACATCCATCAACATCTTTTATCTTATTTCTGATTCATAACTTTTCATCTCAGATGTAGTTGATGAAAATCTCATACTTTTCTGATCCCTTGTCGTCATCTGGATCCTTATCTTTATTTGGTTCTCTTTGAACCTTTTTACTTATGTCTTCTTTCAGACATTTTTCAGTATCAGGTTCTTCTGAAACCTTTCAACGTATGCCTTCTTTCAGACATTTTTTTTCAGTATCAGGTTCTTCTGGAACCTTTCTATTTATGTCTTCTTTCAGACATCTTTTAATATCAGATTCTTCTGGAACCTTTTGACTTTGCTTTACCAAATTTTTTTTCTTCGGGGATTTTTATCTTTAGAACCTGCTGGTCTCCCCCTCTTTAACTGAACCCTAGATTCATTCATTTTGTTTCCATTAGTTTATTCTTTAGGAACAACCACTCTTGATGGAACATTTTCAGCGGGTATATATGACTTCGTCACCCTTTTCGTATCTGTGAGCGCATCTGGTAACTGGTTTGCCAAATTATGTAAATGCACAATTTTCTGAACTTCCAGCTCTCTTTGATTCGTAGGGGGATCATGTGTAACAACAACTGTGTACACCATGTAAATCTCTTTCTAATTCCTCCCCTTAAAGCTGGAAATTCATTCTCATTTAAATGGCAATCGGCAATCGTGCCGCAAACATATCACCAGTTACCGGTTCAAGATAACTTACATACGGTTTGTTCTAACTCTTTCCAGAGTTTTATTGTTCCCGAGAACATTATTAATTCTCCAGGGACTACTAAATATCAAGATGCAACTCAAGTAGTTTATGTCCTGCCAGACATATCAATATATTGCATCTATTTTAAAATTTCTCCAGTGATCTTGGAACAAGCCGTTTTTCATACCTCAAGGTCATCTTTCATTTCATTCGCTGGATAAATATAAACCTTTTAGATTCTTGGACTTCTGGTCCAAAAATTTATCGTTTTTCTAACGAGCTTCTTATTGAATTGATTGCCTCATTCACTCTTTGGCTAATCAATTCACTCTACCCTCATGCATAGAGGTAGATTCATTATCCTTATTTATATAGCGCTTTTTCATTTATTGTCGACAATCTATTTTCTCTTTGGTTCCATCTTTTTACCCGTACTGATATGGTTAATCGAGATCTCTTTATCATCATCGATGATTTACCCAGGTACCTGGCTACACATTAACCATATCAACGGTCTCTTTAAGAGATTCATCCTCTATTCATATATTTGCTCCTTTTCGAGGATTTTTTGGAACCAAGTGGTCTATCACGTCTCTAGCGTGCCATAGACTCGTATATTGCCTTTTAGGAAACTTTGTCTTATTGGAGAATATTCAGCTGGAATATGAGATTTTATTGTTTCATCAAAATGTCTGGCATTCATTTTATAAATGGATTATCCTACATAACTTTCATGATAATCCATTTCTCATATCTCATTCCATCAGCTGCTTATATGCTTCTAGCAACTTTGCGAGCATACTTCCATATACTTGATCTCTTTTGGATTGCATATGACTATGTTACATGCACAACTGCATGTTTACACCCGATCATGGTGATCATCTTTCTTGAATTCACTTTATCAAGTTCTTTTTCAAGTGCGAACATAATCTTTTAAATGTTCCACTGATTGGGATTCTTTAATTCTCCCCCTCGAGATGATGACACTTCATGTCTAAAATCTCGTACTGAATCCTACTCTAGTACCAATAACATATTCAGTTTTTCCATTTTGGGATGAATTATGTTTCAAATCCTTTAGAGTGAGATCCTGAATTTGGGACTATTTAAAGAAATCACATCTAGTGAACTTTTTTGATGATCCATCTCCCATGATGGTTTTTTTTCTTTAAGGCATGTTATATGTGAAAAACTTCAAGTTTTTCATTTCAGAATAATATCTATAACATTATTGGAGATGGCTACATATCAGTAAACTTCAATTTTACCACTCATTTATACTTTTGCCATCTTTTTCTTATGCATGCATTTTCATCATAAGCTCTTCTAGAGCCAATAGTAATTTTTTTTATATTACTAGATATTATACTTATTTATTTTGAGAAAAAAGAGATATTTGTTACCTTTAGTAGTCATGTACGATGACCCAATGTCTACCAAATAAATCTATCCCCATCCTAAATCTCAAAATCTTTTTCAGGAAGATAACCATTGTATCATATCGATTTTATTATTCATCGATACTCTCTAGATCAACCAGAAAATCAACATCGAGATCAATATCATCATTTAAACCATGAAAGGATGGCCCGGGTTCATCAGAGATGAAGTTTATTTCACTTCCTTTTTCTTTTGCTTTTTGGGATTCTTTATACAGATCGGCTAAATATTTTGGCGTACAACAACCACGTACGTAATAACCTTTCACGCCGGATCTGTAGCAAACCTTTTTGTTTGCCTTTTATCACCGACCCCTTTTTTTTCGTGGAAGTTCTAATTATTTCATAGGGACGGAATCTTCTTCCTCGTCCTCTTCCACGACCACGATAATGGTTTCTACCGCATTCACACCCTCGTCCTTTTCTAGTCGAACCGACTTGATGGTTTAGTATCATGAGTTCCATAATTTTTTTTCAGTTCTCACAGAGGATTTACATCAACTCTAACTATTTAGTGAATCCTTTCTTTCAAGGATTTATTTACTCAAAGATTTTCTAAATTTTTTTCTCATGATACACCTCATCTTATAAACCATCATTAAAGTGGTGTAAAATATCATGACTTTTCTTTTCTCATCCGATATAGTTTATACTAATGATTTCTTAAAGCTCATTTTGTTTCAGGTGCATCTCTGCACCCACTGTCCAGGTCATATAATTATTTATCATACAAGGGCATTTATTTTGAGCTTTGTAAAATTCTACATGATAAACCATATTCATAGAATAGCATATAAAATATAATAAAGACTGAAATTTAAATGCATAAATTAAATTGCATAAACTTAAAATGTAGAAATTTAAATAGCATAAATAAAATTGGAGGCTTAGCCTTCCACATGATCCGAGGAGTCATAGACTACCATATTGATCATTTTAATCAAGGTTCGAGGAGACATAGTTTACCATATTAACTTTTTTTTAAGATCCGAGGAGACTTAGTCTTCCATTTTGATCTTCTCTTTTTATTCACGGAGGCAAAGCCTACCACGTGTTTTTTTAATTCACGGAGGCAAAGCCTACCACGTGATCCTCTGATCGTGAAGGCATAGCCTACCATAACGATCAGTCGGGGAAGGCAACGCCTATCATCCCAAAAAAAAAATGGAGAAGGCATAGCCCCACTCCGGAACAATAATGCGGGCGAGTTTACATGTAATGCATGTTCTCAAGGAAAACTTATAACTCGGCCATCGCCAGCAAAAGTAGGCAATGAATCACCAATGTTTTTAGAAAGACTACATGGTGATATACGTGGGCCGATCCACCCACCGTGCAGACCATTTATGTATTTCATGGTATTGATTGACGCATCCACTAGATGGTCAAGTGTGTGTCTATTGACAACACGAAATACAGCTTTCGCAAAGTTCATTGCCCAAATAATAAAGTTGAGAACGCAGTTCTCAGAGTATGCACTTAAGAAAGTAAGGCTTGATAATGCTGGTGAATTTACATCGCAACCCTTCGATGATTATTGTATATCAATGGGGATTGATGTAGAGCATCCAGTGCCCCATGTGCATACACAAAATGGCATGGCCGAGTCATTGATAAAACGGTTGCAGTTGATTGCAAGACCGTTAGTATTGAGAACAAAGCTCCCAATTTCTGTATGGGGTCATGCTATATTGCATGCGGCTGCACTGATTCGGCTAAGACCGAGTGCATATCATAAGTACTCTCCATTACAGTTGGTATCTGGGCAAGAGCCAGATGTATCCCATCTCTGTGTCTTTGGATGTGCGGTATATATTCTGATAGCTCCGCCACAAAGAATAAAAATGGACCCACAAAGGAGAATGGGAATATATGTGTGTTATACGTCACCAAGTATAATAAGATATCTGGAACCAGTAACTGGTGATATGTTTACGGCAAGATTTGCCGATTGCCATTTTAGTGAGGATGAATTTCCAGCGTTAGGGAGAGGAATTAGAGAAATTCCTAAAGAGATTACATGGTGTACACAGCTGTTGTTACATCTTGATCCCCCTATGAATCAAAGAGAGCTGGAAGTTCAGAAAATTGTGCATTTGCATAATTTGGCAAACCAGTTACCAGATGCGCTCACAGATACGAAAAGGGTGACGAAGTCATATATACCCGCTGAAAATGTTCCATCAAGAGTGGTTGTTCCTAAAGAACAAACTAATGGAAACAAAATCAAAGAATCTAGGGTTCAGTTAAAGAGGGGGAGACCAGCGGGCTCTAAAGATAAAAATCCCCGAAGAAAAAAATTTTGGTAAAGCAAAGTCGAAAGGTTCCAGAAGAATCTGATAATAAAAGATGTCTGAAAGAAGACATAAAAGGAAAGGTTCCAGAAGAACCTGATACTGAAAAAAAATGTCTGAAAGAAGGCATACGTTGAAAGGTTTCAGAAGAACCTGATACTGAAAAATGTCTGAAAGAAGACATAAGTAAAAAGGTTCAAAAAGAACCAAATAAAGATAAGGATCCAGATGACGACAAGGGAACAGAAAAGTATGAGATTTCCATCAACTACATATGAGATGAAAAGTTAAGAATCAAAAATAAGATAAAAGATGTTGATGGATGTTCTTCTTTTCTGTGTCCAAAGAGATGGATCATGAAAATGATGATCCCGATCCAAGGTCCATTTTGAAGTGTGTTTGGATCTATAGTCATAACGTCTGAGAATGTAAATCCAGTTTGGTACAAGTGGGTATTCATGAGAAAAGTAGCACGATATAAAGCCTGATTAGTTGCTTAAGGTTTTACTCAGAGACCGGGAATTGATTTTGAGGAAACATATTCCCCAGTAATAGATGCAATTACATTTAGAATTTTGATGGGCCTAACGGCATCAAAAAAAATCTTGAAATGCATCTCATGGACGTTGTGACAGCATATTTGTATGGATCGTTGGATAGTGATATATACATGAGACTCCCTGAAGGATTGAAAATGCCTGAAGCATTGAAAAAAAATCCAGGGAGGTTTTTTCGGTCAAATTACAGCGATCACTATATGGATTAAAGCAATCCAGATGCATGTGGTACAATCGCTTAAGTGAATATCTTTTGAATAAAGGATATATGAATAATGCGATATATCCATGCGTTTTTGTTAAGAAATCGTCATTTGGCTTTGTGATCATTGCTGTATATGTAGATGACCTGAACGTAATTGTAACTTAAAAGGAGGTTGATGATGCTCGAACTCATATGAAAGAAGAGTTCGAAATGAAAGATCTCGGAAAGACAAAATTTGTCTTGGGCTCCAGATTGAGCATTTCCGAGAAGGAATATTTGTGCATCAATCAAACTATACGAAAAGGTTATTAAATCGCTTTTATATGGACAAAATGACTCCTTATAGTACTCCAATGGAAAATAGATCTCTCATTGTTGAGAGAGATCCTTTTAGGCCCTGTGAAGATAGCGAGACGATATTAGGTCCTGAAGTACCTTATATGAGTGCTATCGGTGGGCTTTTATATTTGGCAAACTGTACCAGGCCTGATATTGCTTTTGTTAGCAAGATATAGCTCTGCTCCTACTCACCGGCATTGGAACGGAATAAAGCATATATTCCGTTATTTACAAGGTACAGTTGATTTAGGGTTAATGTATTTTAGAAAACCCGAGTTTGGTATGGTTGGTTTTGCAGATGCAGGATACTTATCAGATCCTCATAAAACTCGATCACAAACAGGCTATGTTTTTACAATTGGTGGAACCGGGATCTCTTGGCGTTCCCAGAAACAAACTCTGGTTGTAACTTCGTCGAATCATGCAGAAACTATTGCACTTCACGATGCATGTTGAGAATGTGTGTGGGTAAGGTCAATGAGTCACCACATACAAGAGTCAAGCAGAATAGTTAACAAGAAAGAGCCGACTAAAATATTTGAAGACAACTCGACGTGTGTCGCTCAACTCAAAGAAGGCTATATAAAGAGTAACAGAACAAAACACATCCCTCCAGGATTTTTCTCGAGCTCGACATCGAGTATGTACGGTCATGTGACAATCCAGGCGACTTGTTTACAAAAGCTCTTCCGACTACAACATTCCGAAAACACGTTGATGGTATCGGAATGCGGCGTCTGTGTGACCTATGAAGAAATTACGTCAATGTACTCTTTTTCTCTTGTCATGGTATTTATCCCATCGGGTTTTTCCATGACTAGGTTCTTAATGAGGCATTACGTAATACAAGTCGGATAATCAATGGAGAGTGGTAAAAGATAATATCTAGAAAGGATAATGATTATCCTCTTGACCAACTCTCCTAACCGACTGAATACATTGTTTAATACTTTCTTTGTACTATAAATACATACCTCCGTTGTATTTTAGATGATCATCGATCACGTCAATAAGATAAAATGAAAACTAATATTCCCTCTCTCCCTTTACGTTCCTAAAAAGAAAATATAATTATCAAAGTCAACACCTCACTCTCTCTTTATTCTATCGACACTTATATATATATATATATATATATATATAGATACAGAATATATTTTTGTTTCTTAGATTATTTACAACACGTTTAAAAAACATTTACGTCCCTTGTCATGGTTTTTATCCCATCGGATTTTTCCATGACTAGGTTTTTTATGAGGCATTACGTAATACAAGTCGGATAATCAAAGGGGAGTGTTAAAAGATAATATCTAGAAAGGATAATGATTATCCTCTTAACCGATTCTCCTAACTGACTAAAAACATTGTTTAATATTTTCTTTGTACTATAAATACATACCTCCGTTGTATTTCAGATGATCATCGACCACATCAATAAGAGAAAAAGAAAACTAATATTCCCTCTCTCCCTTTACGTTCCTAAACAGAAAATATAATTATCAAAGTCAACACCTCACTCTCTCTTTATTCTATCGACACATATATATATATACAGAATATATATTTGTTTCTTAGTTTATTTACAACACGTTATCTGCACGACGAGCTCTCTTATACCGATCGTTCTTATACCAGAAAGGTTATACTAGTGAGGTAATGTTTAATATATGTCTTTCAATTATTTTAATTATTTTAAATTTTATTATTATTCCGGAGTGATAGGCTAGACCTTCTCCGTTTATTTTTCAGGATGATAGGTGTTGCCTTCCCCGACTGGTCGTTATGGTAGAATATGTCTTCACGATCAGAGAAACACGTGGCAGGCATTGCCTCCGTGATTAATAAAAAGAAAAAGTCAACATGGAAGATCATGTCTCCTCGGACCTTGAAATAAGAAAAGATCAACATGGTAGACACTGTCTCCTCAGATCTTGAAAAATAAGAAAAAGTCAACATGGTAGACTATGTCTCCTCGGACTTTGAAAAATGATCAATATGGTAGTCTATGACTCCTCAGATCATGTGGTAGGCCAAACCTCCAATTTTATTTATGCTCTTTAAATTTTTGCAATTTATTTTATGCATTTAATTATTGCCTTTACTTTATGCTTTTAATTTCTGCATTTAAATTATGCATTTAAATTCCCATCTATATTATATTTTATTCTATGATACAGTTATCATGTCGAATTTGACAACGCTCGAATTAATTCCCTGGATATTACGGGAAATAATTATATGACCTGGACAGTGGGTGCAAAAATGCACCTGAGTGGAAACGGGCTTTTGGAAACCATCGATAGTTCAAAAACGGTGCCAGATGAGAAAAAAGGCTGGAATTCATTAAAAAGAGGTTTGATCACCAGAAATATGTGATCTTACCGAAAGCTAAACACGAGTGGATCCATCTCCAGTTCCAGGACTACAAAAGTGTAAGTGATTATAATTCCGCTATGTTCGAAATTACATCTAGGATGATGTTATGTGGAGAGAAAATAAGTGATTATGATATGATCGAGAAAACTCTCTCCACGTTCCATCCTGAAAACGTAGTCCTGCAGCAACAATACCGAGTGAATGGATTTAACCGTTACTCAGAGTTGATGAAAATCCTCCTTGTAGTGGAACAGAATAATCAACTCGTGTTATTAAACCATCAGGCTCGTCCCACTGGAGCTGCACCATTCCCTGAAGCAAATGTTGCATCCAGTTATGTTAATTGGAGAGGACGAGGATGTGGACATGGTCGAAATCATGGTCGTGGAAGAGGACGAGGAAGAAGACTTCGTCCGTATGACGAAAGAAACAATAAGGACTTCCACGGAAATGAAAGGGGCCGGGATGATAAAAGGCAAAAAGAAAAGGTTTGCTACAGATGTGGCATGAAAGGTCATTGGGTACGTAGTTGTCGTACGCCAAAACTTAGCCGATCTGTATAGAGAATCCCAAAAGGGAAAATAGAAAGGAGGTGAAATGAATTTCATCTCTGATGAACCCGGGCCATCCTTTCATGGTTTAAATGATGATACTCATCTCAACATATCAGATTTTCTGGTTGAGCCTGAAAATATCGATGAGTGATAGAATCGATGTGATATAGTGTTTACTGTATTATAGTATTTATATCTTTTTTGTTGCAAAATAGATGTTTTGTTTTCATGTTTTATGTTTAATATTAATGCATGGTTATGAATATTTTAAATTCAGAAAAATGCCAGACTTTGAGATTTTGGATGGAGATATGTGCTTGGCAGATAGTGCGTCAACGCACACGATAATTAAAGATAAGAAATATTTCTCCAGACTCAAAATAAAAGATTACGCTGGAAGCCTAAGTACAATATCTGGTAATGCAAAGATTATAATGGGCTCTGGAAGAGTGAAATTTTCAATGCCAGGGGGAATGATATTTGAAATAAATAATGCGTTGTATTCTCCCAAGTCTCATAGAAACTTGTTTAGTTTTAAGGATATCCGGAAAAATGGATATCATATTGAGACTATGAGTAAAGATGGCATTGAATTTCTTTGCATTAAGTCCGAGAGGAAACATATATTGGAAGAGTTAAGAATGTTGTCCTCTGGACTATATTGTACAAAAATAAACATGACTGAGTTCTATGCCGTGGTAAACATGAAGTTTACTGATACATTTATCTGGCATGAGAGGCTAGGACATTCTGGTTCAGTCATGATGAGAAAGATATTGCAAAATTCGAATGATCATCCGTTGAAAAATGGAAAATTTTTGCAAACGGGCGAGTTTACACGTAATGCATGTTCTCAAGGAAAACTTATAACTCGGCCATCAACAGCAAAAGTAGGCAATGAATCACCAATGTTTTTAGAAAGACTACATGGTGATATATGTGGGCTGATCCACCCACCGTGCGGGCCATTTAAGTATTTCATGGTATTGATTGACGCATCCTCTAGATGGTCAAGTGTGTGTCTTTTGACAACACAAACTACAGCTTTCGCAAAGTTCATTGCCCAAATAATAAAGCTGAGAACGCAGTTCTCAGAGTATGCCATTAAGAAAGTAAGGCTTGATAATGCTGGTGAATTTACATCGCAAGCCTTCAATGATTATTGTATGTCAATGGGGATTGATGTAGAGCATCCAGCGCCCCATGTGCATACACAAAATGGCATGGTCGAGTCATTGATAAAACGGTTGTAGTTGATTGCAAGACCGTTTGTATTGAGAACAAAGCTCCCAATTTCTATATGGGGTCATGCTGTATTGCATGCGGCTGCACTGATTCGGCTAAGACCGAGTGCATATCATAAGTACTCCCCATTACAATTGGCATCTGGGCAAGAGCCAGATGTATCCCATCTCCGTGTCTTTGGATGTGATTTGAGAGCATTATGACATTTGAGAGGCCAACTCAGAAGATGCATTATGGATACTCTACTAGCAAGGAATAAGAATGATCTACACCTAAACATCCTAGATCTAGCCTAATCACCCTTAATCTTCCTAACCCATGAATTCAAAGGAGGATTGATCACTAATCTCCATGATTCCTCTTAAACCCATATTGGATTTCAGATTAATCATGTACAGATATACAGACAATAGATTAGAAATCAACAAGATACAAAGAACAATGATCAAATAAATCCAAGAGATGAACTCTCCAAATGGTTTTTGGTGGTTTTCTCAAAGGTAAAAGATAGTCTGCCACTAATGGCTTCCAAAGAGTACTTAAACATAGGTTTTTCAAGTCTAAAACGTAGAGGGTAAATTGGTAAAAAGCACTGTTTCGGACGCAGCCGCAGCCATCTCCAGCCTGCTACATGGAGTTGCGACCACTCTGTCTTTAGGCCGCGGCCTGCTCTTCCTGCAACGGGAGCCTGCGAAATTCTCTGGCCGTGACGACGATACCAACTTGCGGTCCCGTAGCAGCCTCCATTTGCCTGCGGCAACAGCCTGCGAGATTCTCTGGTCGAAAACATCATTTTGTTCGTAACTCGGACGCAGGCAACTCTACCCTGCGAAATCAGCCTGCGGTTGTGTGCTCCTGTTCGCAGCCTTCATTTGGTCGCGATCTTTGCCCGCTACTACTCCATTCTTCATCATTCTGAACTTTTTATGACTCATTTTGCTCCAAAACCTGTTTTGTACTTCTCCAAACCTGAAAACACACAAATATAATGCAATGCACCCTAAACATATCTATATGCAAGTCTAAATGATTGATATGAATGCAAAATGGATGCTTAAAACCATGAAATGCACAAGATATCAACTCCCCCACACTAGTCCTTTACTTGTCCACAAGTAAACTAGCAAGGACCCCTGTTCGGAATTGCGCTAGGCGCTAGTCGTGCGGCAACCTTAGGCCTAGCGAGTTACTCGAAAATCGGGGATTAAGCGGGATGTACTCGGCGCCTAGATTTTAGTACATATATTAAATATGTGAAGAATAACCGTTTAGATTGTGTAGTCTAGTGGTCCGTGTCCCAGCTTATTAGTGAATGGTCACGGGTTCGAGGTGTAGTCTGTGCATTTTACATCATTTTTTATTTATTTTAGTTTAATACATGGTAAAATACCATTCTGTCCTCATCTTCCACCTTTTCTCTGCGTTTTCCATATCTCAGAATTTATTGCTCTTGATTTTTTCTCCACGATTTCATAGGTTTTACTATCGATTTCTCTTAGTTTCACCTAAATATAATAGATTCATGAGATAAACACTTAGTTAACTCTTGAAATTTTGATTTTTGAAAGTTTTTTTCGTTCCAGCGCCTAGAACCACCGATTACCTCCTCCTCGTCACGGCAGCCTTCCGATCACCATTTAATCGGGCGAGTATGCGGTTAGGCGGACGCTTTTTTGAACAGGGGCAAGGACAAAGGAGGAGAGGTTTGAAAGTGGGGACTCATAACCAAAAGAAACACACATAGCACTCAAATCAACATCTAAATTCAGCATGAGCACACTCTCTGTTATTATACTCTAGCTTCTCTAGGTCTATCTTAGCTCTTTTTGTCCCTACAGTCATCATCATGCATTCACACATACAAATCAGCCAACTCTCATGTTCATTAAGCATAGTATCAAGTGAATTCTTGCAAATGGTCAATTGGTCCAAATCATTTGGGTAAAGGTAGGCTTTTTATTCAAGTGAGTCAAGAGGTTCAAGAAATATGATCTTTAAGGTGGTATACTCTCAAGACTAGTAGCCTTGACATTGCACATAATATATCTAAGAAAGGGATCACCTCATGCATACAATGCCCAATCTCCATTGTTCTACCTTTTTTCCAAACATATATGATACACATTCATTTCCCAATACCAATCCCAACTCACATCTCTCACCCAAAGATCTCAAGAACATTTTTAACATAAAACTCTTTATTTTACAAGGGATTTATCACACTTTTTGAACACCTCTTAGCTCATACTAGCTTTGCTAGCCCCCTTTCTTTATTCTTTTTCTTCTTTTATATATATATATATATATATATATATTTTTTTTATATATATTTGGGGACTAAGACTTTTCACAGCTTGAGCTAGATGTTTCTCTACTTATCCCATAAAGACTAGTCAATTAAGCACAAAGAGTTTATTCTTTTCCTTCAACATTTTCATATTCCCAAATCAAACCTTACAACACTCACCCCCATCCTATGGCTAGACAATAGTGTGTCTAATCTAGCAAGAATGAAGATCAAGCATTGTCGTTTCCAATACTCTCAACATTATGTGCATGTAAGACTTTCCGAAAAAAATACCTCACTCATCAATCAATGAAGGCTTAAAAGGAGGAAATGGTTTTGGGAGAGGTCTACCACTAGAGGTTGTCAAAAAGATTGGCATAAAAGATGTGACAACTCAAGTGTGTATAGCCATGATTCAGTACACAAGGGACCATGAGCAAGATGCATTAAGTTTGTCAAGTTCAAATAAGGTTGTAGTTGGCTTCAAAGAATGAGTTTCAGCAATTAAAAAGTTTCAGGAAGAGTTTTCAAGGCTCGAAGCATACAAGTCTTTTTGAGAGGTGCATAAGCTATTCAAGCGCGAGGTCTCCCAATGCAAGTGAATGCAGCCTATATGCTCTAGACTCTCCTAGAAATGCAAGTGATGCAAACTAAATGATTCTTTTTGTGTTTTTCAAAATTTTCAAAATATTTTTTTTAATGCAAATAGATATGTACAATGCAAGACTCAATTCAAAATCATCAAAGCAAACATCAAATACTGGTACCTCTCCCAAACTTAAGTTATACAGTCTCTGTGTTGTTAAGTTGAGAGAAATACCCAAAAGAAAGCTAATATGCAAAAAATAACTGGTATATACAAGGGAAAGGTGGTGGAGTGGTACCTCAAATGGAGAGTGGAGAAGGGGGACCCTTCCCACCTTCAAGAGTTTCTTTCTCACTAACAACCACTACAGCCTTGATCTTCTCAATGGAGGGATCTCCACAAGTGATGGTTCCACAATACTCAACATCCAGAGGAGACTGAATTGGGTAAGAGACAGCTTTGTTGACATTGAGGAGTGTGACCTTTTTGTTGGCAAAATCGATGCAAGCACCCACAGTAGTAAGGAATGGTGTGCCCAGGATCAATGGAACTCTCTTCACAGTAGCCATCTTCAAGACAGTGAGGTCTATAGGAATGGTGCAAGATCCAATCTTCAAAGGGAAGTGCTTGATGAGACCAATAGGGGTAGTAGAAGAAGAATCTCCAAACGTCAGAGAGGAAGTATCTGGCTCCAGGTGTTCAATCTCAAGACTCTTCACCATCTCCAATGAGATCACATTCACACTTGCACCAGAATCAACAAGAGCATCATCAAAGGTGAGCTTACCAAGGGAGCAAGACAAGGTGAGCTTCCCTTGGGATTCTAGTTTAGGGACAGACTTTGGTGTGACTGATGGATCAAGTTTCAAAGTTGAGATGTTGAGAAGCTCTGCTACTTCTGCTTGGTGGTCTACAATGTCATTGATGAGCATCATTTGGACATGAGCCTCACGCATACCCGAGATCTCTGGAAGCTTAACTCCAATAGTCCCTAGGTCTTTTCTGAACTTGGAAATCACCTTCTTCTGAGCTTTGGTGAGGACCCTTTGTGGAAATGGGAGCTTGTCATAGGGTGACTGCTCAACCTCAGTGGTGTCCTCCAGGTTGACCTCTTTCAGATTCTGGTCAGATCTCTTCGCAACTGGTTTGTCAGCCATGGGTTCATCTCCCTTCAAAATCTTTGCTTCAACCATCTTGTCAGCTTCCTCCACAATCTTTGCCTCAGCTGTTGCTACAATCAGATGCTCAACCTGTCCAATCTCAGTTCCAAAAACCAAATTTTCAATTTCATCTACCTCTTTCTTGTGGTTACTCAATTCAATCCCTGAAGAAGTAGTAGAGAGGACAACATTGCAATACTCCTTGGGATTTTTCTCAGATTTTCCAGGTAGAGACCCTTGCTGGCGATTCTGGTGAGTGTTCATGGAAGCAAACTGGTTTTCCAAAGCCCTGAACTTGTTGTTGAGCTCATTGTAACTTCCATTAATCTTGGAGTGAAGGTTCTTCAACTCATATCCAACCTGCTTCTCACTTCTAGTCTGAGACTCCAAGATCTGTTTCAGTAGAACATCAGTGCTGCTTTCCTGAGGAGTAGAGGTAGAAGAATTAGCTTGTTGGTGAGAAGATTGGTTCCCTTTGTTGGAGAAACCAGGAGGAGGGTTTTGCTGAGGCTGATAGTTGCCTTGCTGGTTGTTCCTAGGCTGATAACCACTCTGTTGGTTGTTAGGATAGGATTTCTGTTGGTAGTTGTTGTACTGAAAGTTGGGCTCTTTCTTGTACCAACTGCCATTGTTGTTGATGAAATACAACTCTTCTTGACCTTCCAGACCTTCAACCTCATTGACCTTAGGTGGTGGTTCTTGGTTTGGGTTACCAACAAAGTTCAGCTGCTCTTGTGTAGCTTTATCAGCAATGAGTATGTCTATCTTCTCCAGCAGAGCCTTTAGCTCCTTCCTCGTCTGCTTATCATCAATTCTAACGCTTCTGTCGTGGTCTCCACTGTAGATTGCGTCACTCTTCACCATGTTGTCAACTACCTCCTCTGCATCTTCCTCAGTTCTTCCCAAGAAGAACCCATTACTTGCAGTATCCAACCTGGCTCTGTACTTAGGAAGAGCACCTCTGTAGAATGTGCTTAGCAAGCTTTCCTTGGAGAAACCATGGTGTGGGCATTGAGCCTTATAGCTCTTGAATCTCTCCCAAGCTTCACTGAATTCTTCCAAGTTCTTCTGTTGAAAACTAGAAATCTCATTTCTCAGATTTGCATTTCTTGAGGTAGAGAAGAACTTTTCCAAGAATGCTCTTTTGCAGTCATCCCAGGTGGTGATGGAGTCGCTGGGTAAATATTTCTCCCATTGACGTGCCTTATCCCCCAAAGAGAAAGGGAATAGCTTGAGCTTGAAGGCATCCTCGGACACACCATTGGTTTTTGACAACCCACAGTAACTGTCAAACTTGTCCAAGTGATCAAATGGGTCCTCTACAGCCAAGCCATGATACTTGTTGTTCTCGATCACGTTGAGGAGTCCTAGTTTGACCTCAAAGTTGTTGGCTTCCACAGCTGGTGCTCGGATTCCTAACCTATGACCATGAATGTTAGGGCGGTCATAGGTTCCAATGGGTCGAGCTGGTCGATGTGGGTGTTGTGGCCCTTGTGGTGGATTGTTGTCAGCACCTTGACCGTTCACATCTCCACCTTGAGGTAAGTCTGCCATATCTATATCCAACCTTTGTAAGTGAGCCTGTTGCTCTTTTGCTTGTCCCTTCTTCTATTCTCTCTCTCAAGTACTCCGAATGTTATCAACTCTTGGAACTAGGTTTGTTGTGCCCTTACTCCTCAAGTTCATACACCTGAAATACAAAGAGTGATGAAGATGGAGAATCAGTAACAATATAAAAGAAAAATGACTTAGTCTCAAGCAAGTTACTAAATCTCAATGTTTAAATCTACTCAGAATTTGGCAATGGCGCCAATTTGATGCTAGGAGTTTTCAAGGCTCCTAAAACAAATGTTGTAGTATGAGTGAATGTCGAACCAGTTCTGAGGGATTCAAAGCACCAAGAATGCAAGTACCTACTTAATCTAAGTGCAACCGATAATTTGGATGGTTTAAAACTATTACTAATGAGAGAATGCAATAACAGAACAATAAAAGAATAAATAAAGAGATTTTCTTTGGTTTTGATAAAAGAGAACTCATGGGTATAGGAATTAGATCTTGGGTGATCAAGTTTCGAACTAAGGATGGCAAATGATCAATCAACTATCAACCTTAAGCTTAGACACATGTTAAAAAAACTCTATGTCTAGATGAATGTTCATTTGCTAACACATTTCAAACATCAAATGTCTTTGGTTGAATAATATGAAAGCAATCATTACTAGCAAGTCTATTGGCTATCTTAACACCTTTAACAACAAATGTCTTTGGTAAAGTATGTTAAAAGCTTAGGAGAGTTATCTCAGTCATTTCATTGAACACCTTGTGGGTGGGAAATGCCTAAAGATCAACTTTTGAGTGGCCAACTCAGAAGATGCATTATGGATACTCTACTAGCAAGGAATAAGAATGATCTACACTAAAACATCCTAGATCTAGCCTAATCACCCTTAATCCCCCTAACCCATGAATTCAAAGGAGGATTACTCACTAATCTCCATGATTTCTCTTAAACCCATATTGTATTTCAGATTAATCATGTAGAGAGATACAGAAAATAGATTGAAAATCAATAGAATAACAAGAACAATGATCAAATAAATCCAAGAGATGAACTCTCCAAATGGTTTTTGGTGGTTTTCTCAAAGGTAAAAGATAGCCTGCCACTAATGGCTTCCAAAGAGTACTTAAACATAGGTTTTTCAAGTCTAAAACGTAGAGGGTAAAATGGTAAAAAGCACTGTTTCGGACGCTGCCGCAGCCATCTCCAGCCTGCTACATGGAGTTGCGACCACTCTGTCTTTAGGCCGCGGCCTGCTCTTCCTGCGACGGGAGCCTGCGAAATTCTCTGCCCGTGGCGACGATACCAACTTGCGGTCCCGTAGCAGTCTCCATTTGCCTACGGCAACAGCCTGCGAAATTCTCTGGTCGAAAACATCATTTTTTCGTAACTCGGACGCAGGCAACTCTACCATGCGAAATCAGCCTGCGGTTGTGTGCTCCTGTTCGCAGCCTTCATTTGGTCGCGATCTTTGCCCGCTACTACTCCATTCTTCATCATTATGAACTTTTTATGACTCATTTTGCTCCAAAACCTGTTTTGTACTTCTCCAAACCTGAAAACACACAAATATAATGCAATGCACCCTAAACATATCTATATGCAAGTCTAAATGATTGATATGAATGCAAAATGGATGCTTAAAACCATGAAATACACAAGATATCAGCGGTCTATATTCCGATAGCTCCGCCACAAAGAACAAAAATGGGCCCACAAAGGAGATTGAAAATATATATAGGTTATACATCACTAAGTATAATAAGATATCTGGAACCTCACAGGATTTACATCAACTCTAACTATTTAGTGAATCCTTTCTTTCAAGGATTTAATTACTCAAAGAATTTCTAAATTTTTTCTCATGATACACCTCATCTTATAAACCATCATTAAAGTGGTGTAAAATATCATGGCTTTTCTTTTCTCATCCGATATAGCTTATACTAATGATTTCTAAAAGCTCATTTTCTTTCAGGTGCATCTCTGCACCCACTGCCCAGGTCATATAATTATTTCTCATACAAGGGCATTTATTTTGAGCTTTGTCAAATTCGACATGATAAACTGTATTCATAGAAAAGCATATAAATATAAAAATTTAAATGCATAAATTAAATTGCATAAACTTAAAATGTAGAAATTTAAATAGCATAAATAAAATTGGAGGCTTAGCCTTCCACATGATCCGAGGAGTCATTGACTACCATATTGATCATTTTAATCAAGGTTCGAGGAGACATAGTCTACCATATTAACCTTTTAAAAAAAAAATCTGAGGAGACTTAGTCTTCCATTTTGATCTTCTCTTTTTATTCACGGAGGCAAAGCCTACCACGTGTTTCCTTTTTTTTTTTAATTCATGGAGGCAAAGCCTACCACATGATCCACTGATCGTGAAGGCATAGCCTACCATAACGATCAGTCGGGGAAGGCAACACCTATCATCCCGAAAAAATAAACGGAGAAGGCATAGCCTCTCACTCCGGAACAATAATAAATTTAAAATAAAATAAATAAATTAAAAAACATAAATTATTCTCTTTGGTCGGAGAGCGCTCGTGCTGATAACGTGTTGTAAATTATAAAGTTCGAAAGAAATATTGATTTTGTTCCTTTGTATTAAGTTGTTGTTGTACGTAAAGAAAGAGATATAAATATGACTTGACTTAAAACGTGTCTCATTAATCTGATCAGAGAACACATATTTATAGGAAGGGGGTAAGTCGGCAACTATTGCCTTCACCAACACGTAATTAATATTTTACTATCAAATGGATAAGCATTATCCAATTTGTATTACGTACAGCCTCATTAAAAACCTAATCATGGAAAAATCCATTGGGATAAAGACCATGAAAAGGGAAAAAGAGTATTGTGACGTAATCTTCCCCTGAAAATAATGGACATAGCATTTTCTTCATAGGTCACGCAAACGTCGCATTCCAATACCGTAGAAGTGTTTTCGGAATGTTGTAGCCGGAAGAGCTTTGGTGAACAAGTCTGCCGGATTATCGCATGACCGTACATACTCGATATCCTCTTCTTTATTTTTCTCGAGCTCCCGAATGTACGAGAAAAATCTTGGAGGGCTGTGCTTTGTTCTGTCGCTCTTGATATAGCCTTCTTTGAATTGAGCGACACACGCCGAATTATCTTCAAAAACTTTTGTCGGCTCTTTCTCGAATATTATTCCACTTGCTTCTTGTATGTGTTGACTCATTGATCTAAACCACACACATTCTCGACATGCTTCGTGAAGTGCAATAGTTTCTGCATGATTCGACGAAGTGGCAACCAAAGTTTGTTTCTTGTAAATAACGGAATATATGCTTTATTCCATTCCAATGCCTGCGAGTAGGATCAGAGCTATATCTTGCTAGTAAGTTAGTAGCAAAAGCAATGTCAGACCTGGTACAGTTTGCAAGGTATAAAAGCCCACCGATAGCACTCATATAAGATACTTTAGGACCTAATATCTTCTCGCTATCTTCACAGGGCCTAAAAGGATCTCTCTCAACATTGAGAGATCTATTTTCCACTGGAGTACTCAAAGGAGTCGCTTTGTCCATATAAAAGCCCTTTAATAACATTTTTGTATAGTTTGACTGATGCACAAAAATTTGTCTCTCCGAGATCTTTCATTTCGAACTCTTCTTTCATACGAGTTCGTGCATCATTAACCTCCTTTTGAGTTCCAGTTACGTTCAGGTCATCTACATATACATTGATGATCACAAAGCCAGATGACGATTTCTTAACAAAACCGCATGGTCATATCGCATTATTCACACATCCTTTATTCAAAAGATATTCATTTAAGCGATTGTACTACATGCGTCTGGATTGCTTTAATCCGTATAGTGATCGCTGTAATATGATCGAACAAACCTCCCTGGAATTTTCTTTCAATGCTTCAGGCATTTTCAATCCTTCAGGGAGTCTCATATATATATATCAGTATCCAACGATCCATACAAATATGTTGTCACAACGTCCATGAGATGCATTTCAAGATTTTTCGATGCCGTTAGGCTCATCAAAAATCTAAACGTAATTACATCTATTACCGGGGAATATGTTTCCTCAAAATCAATTCCCGGTCTCTGAATAAAACTTTGGGCAACAAATCAGGCTTTATATCGTGTTACTTTTCTCACGAATACCCACTTGTACCAAACTGGATTTACATTCTCAGACGTTATGACTATAGGTCTAAAGATACTTCAAAATGGACCTTGGATCGGGATCATCATTTTCATGATCCATCTCTTTGGACACAGAAAAGGAGAACATCCATCAACATATTTTATCTTATTTCTGATTTATAACCTTTTATCTCAGATGTAGTTGATGGAAATCTCATACTTTTCTGTTCCCTTGTCGTCATCTGGATCCTTATCTTTATTTGGTTCTTTTTGAACCTTTTTACTTATGTCTTCTTTCAGACATTTTTCAGTATCAGGTTCTTCTGAAACCTTTCAATGTATGCCTTCTTTCAGGCATTTTTTTCAATATCAGGTTCTTCTGGAACCATTCCATTTATGTCTTCTTTCAGACATCTTTTCATATAAGATTCTTCTGGAACCTTTCGACTTTGCTTTACCAAAATTTTTTTTTCTTCGGGGATTTTTATCTTTAGAACCCGCTGGTCCCCCTCTTTAACTAAACCCTAGATTCATTCATTTTGTTTCCATTAGTTTGTTCTTTAGGAACAACCACTCTTGATGGAACATTTTCAGCAGGTATTATATGACTTCGTCACCCTTTTCGTATCTGTGAGCGCATCTTGTAACTGGTTTGCCAAATTATGTAAATGCACAATTTTCTGAACTTCCAGCTCTCTTTGATTCGTAGGGGGATCATGTGTAACAACAACTGTGTACACCATGTAATCTCTTTAGGAATTTCTCTAAATCCTCCCCCTAAAGCTGAAAATTCATTCTCATTAAAACGGCAATCGGCAATCGTGCCGTAAACATATCACATTTACCGGTTCAAGATACCTTATATACGGCTTGTTCTAACTCTTTCCAGAGTTTTATTGTTCCCGAGAACATCATTAATTCTCCGGGGACTACTAAATATCAAGATGCAACTCAAGTCATTTAAGTCCTGCCAGACATATCAATATATTGCATCTATTTTAAAATTTCTCCAGTGATCTTGGAACAAGCCGTTTTTCATACCTCAAGGTCATCTTTCATTTCATTCGCTGGAGAAATATAAACCTTTTAGATTCTTGGACTTCTGGTCCAAAAATTTATCGTTTTTCTAACGAGCTTCTTATCGAATTGATTACCTCATTCACTCTTTGGCTAATCAATTCACTCTACCCTCATGCATAGAGGTAGATTCATTATCCTTATTTATATAGCGCTTTTTCATTTATATTCGACAATCTATTTTCTCTTTGGTTCCATCTTTTTACCCGTACTGATATGGTTAATCGAGATGTCTTTATCATCATCGATGATTTACCCAGGTACCTGACTACACATTAACCATATCAACGGTCTCTTTAAGAGATTCATCCTCTGTTCATATATTTCCTCCTTTTCGAGGATTCTTTGGAACCAAGTGGTCTATCACGTCTCTAGCGTGCCCTAGACTCGTATATTGTCCTTTTAGGACACTTTCATGATAATCCATTTCTCATATCTCATTCCATCAGCTGCTTATATGCTTCTAGCAACCTTGCGAGCATATTTCCATATACTTTATCTCTTTTGGATTGTATATGACTATGTTACATGCACAACTGCATGTTTACACCCGATCATGGTGATCATCTTACTTGAATTCACTTTATCAAGTTCTTTTTCAAGTGCAAACATAATCTTTTAAATGTTCCACTCTTTGGGATTCTTTAATTCTCCCCCTAGAGATGATGACACTTCATGTCTAAAATCTCGTACTGAATCCCACTCTAGAACCAATAACATATTCGGTTTTCCCATTTTGGGATGAATTATGTTTCAAATCCTTTAGAGTGAGATCCTGAATTTGGGACTGTTTAAAGATATGACATCTAATGAACCTGTTTGATGATCCATCTCCCATGATGGTTTTTTTTTCTTTAAGACATGTTATATGTGAAAAACTTCAGGTTTTTTCATTTCAGAATAATGTCTATAACATTATTGGAGATGGCTATATATCAGTAAACTTCAAGTTTACCACTCATTTATACTTTTGCCATCTTTTTCTTATGCATGCATTTTCATCATAAGCTCTTCTAGAGCCAATAGTAATTTTTTATATTACTAGATATTATACTTATTTATTTTGAGAAAAAGAGATATTTGTTACCTTTAGTAGTCATGTACGATGACCCAATGTCTACCAAATAAATCTATCTCCATCCTAAATCTCAAAATCTTTTTCAGGAAGATAACCATTATATCATATCGATTTTAATATTCATCGATCCTCTCCAAATCAACCAGAAAATCAACATCGAGATGAGTATCATCATTTAAACCATGAAAGGATGGCACGGGTTCATCAGAGATGAAGTTGGTTTCAGTTCCTTTTTCTTTCGCTTTTTGGGATTCTCTATATAGATCAACTAAATGTTTTGGCGTACGACAACCACGTACCTAATAACCTTTCACGCCGGATCTGTAGCAAACCTTTTGTTTGCCTTTTATCACCCGACCACTTTCATTTTCTTGGAAGTTCTAATTATTTCATAGGGACAAAATCTTCTTCCTTCGTCATCTTCCACGACCACGATAATGGTTTCTACTGCATTCACACCCTCGTCCTTTTCTAGTCGGACCGACTTGATGGTTTAGTATCATGAGTTCCATATTTTTTTTTGATCAGAGAACACATATTTATAGGAAGGGGGTAAGTCGGCAATTATTGCCTTCACCAACAAGTAATTAATATTTTACTATCAAATGGATAAGCATTATCTCTTAACACTTCCCCTTGCTTATCTAATTTGTCTTACATACAACCTCGTTAAAAACCTAATTATGGAAAAATCCATGGGATAAAAACCATGAAAAGGGAAAAAGAATACTGTAACGTAATCTCCTCCTGAAAATAATGGACATAGCGTTTTCTTCATAAGTCACGCAAACACCGCATTCCGATACAATTAACGTGTTTTTGGAAAGTTGTAGTCTGAAGAGCCTTTGTGAATAAGTCGGCTGGATTGTCGCATGACCGTACATACTCGATGTCCACTTCTTTATTTTTTTCGAGTTCCCAAATATACGAGAAAAATCTTGGAGGGATGTGTTTTGTTCTATCGCTCCTGATATAGCCTTCTTTGAGTTAAGCGACACACGCCGAATTATCTTCAAAAACTTTTGTCGGCTCTTTCTTCAATACTATTCCACTTGCTTCTTGTATGTATTGACTCATTGATCTAAGCAACACACATTCTCGATATGCTTCGTGAAGTGCAATAGTTTCTGCATGATTCGACGAAGTTGCAACCAGATTTGTTTCTGTGACCGCCAAAAGATCGCGGTTCCATCAATAGTAAAAACATAGCCGGTTTGCGATTGAGCTTTATGAGGATCTGATAAGTATCCTGCATCTGCAAAACCAACCATACCAAATTTGGGTTTTCTAAAATACATTAACCCTAAATCAATTGTACCTTGTAAATAACGGAATATATGCTTTATTCTGTTCCAATGCCTGCGAGTAGGAGCAGAGCTATATCTTGCTAGTAAGTTAGTAGCAAAAGCAATATCAGACCTGGTACAGTTTGCCAAATATAGAAGCCCACCGATATCACTCATATAAGGTACTTCAGGACCTAATATCTTCCCGCTATCTTCACAGGGCCTAAAAGGATCTCTCTCAACACTGAGAGATCTATTTTCCATTGGAGTACTCAAAGGAGTCGCTTTGTCCATATAAAAGCGCTTTAATAACATTTTTGTATAGTTTTACTGATGTACAAATATTCCTCTCGGAAATGCTCTATCTGGAGCCCACGACAAAACTTTGTCATTCCGAGATCTTTCATTTCGAACTCTTCTTTCATACGAGTTCGTGCAACATTAACCTCCTTTTGAGTTCCAATTACGTTCAGGTCATCTACATATACATCGATGATCACAAAGCCATATGGACATATCGCATTATTGACATATCCTTTACTCAAAAGATATTCACTTAACCAATTGTACTACATGCGTACGGATTGCTTTAATCCGTATAGTGATCGCTGTAACTTGATCGAACAAACCTCCTTGGATTTTTCTTTCAATGTTTCATGCATTTTCAAACCTTCAGGGAGTCTCATGTATATATCACTATCCAACGATCCATACAAATATGCTGTCACAACGTCCATGAGATGCATTTCAAGATTTTTCGATGCCGTTAGGCTAATCAAAAATCAAAAAGTAATTGCATCTATTACCGGGAAATATGTTTCCTCAAAATCGATTCCTGGTCTCTGAGTAAAACCTTGGGAAATTAATCAGGCTTTATATCGTGTTACTTCATTCGTGCTTTTTCTACTAACTTACTAGCAAGATATAGCTCTGCTCCTACTCGCAGGCATTGGAACGGAATAAAGCATATATTCCGTTATTTACAAGGTACAGTTGATTTAGGGTTAATGTATTTTAGAAAACCTGAGTTTGGTATGGTTGGTTTTGCAGATGCATGATACTTATCAGATCCTCATAAAGCTCGATCGCAAACCGGCTATGTTTTTACAATTGGTGGAACCGCGATCTCTTGGCGTTCCCAGAAAAAAACTCTGGTTGAAACTTCGTCGAATCATGCAGAAACTATTGCACTTCACGAAGCATGTCGAGAATGCGTGTGGCTAAGGTCAATGAGTCACCACAAACAAGAGTCAAGCAGAATAGTTAACAAGAAAGAGCCGACTAAAATATTTGAAGACAACTCGGTGTGTGTCGCTCAACTCGAAGAAGGCTATATAAAGAGCGACAGAACAAAACACATCCCACCAAGATTTTTCTCGTACATTCGGGAGCTCGAAAAAAATAGAGAAGTGGACATCGAGTATGTACGGTCATGCGATAATCCAGCCGACTTGTTTACAAAAGCTCTTCCGACTACAACACTTCGAAAATACGTTGATGGTATCGGAATGCGGCGTCTGTGTGACCTATGAAAAAAATTACGTCAATGTACTCTTTTTCCGTTGTCATGGTTTTTATCCCATCGGGTTTTTCCATGACTAGGTTTTTAATGAGGCATTACGTAATACAAGTCGGATAATCAAGGGGGAGTGTTAAAAGATAGTATCTAGAAAGGATAATGATTATCCTCTTGACCGACTCTCCTAACTGACTGAATACATTGTTTAATATTTTCTTTCTACTATAAATACATACCTTCGTTGTATTTCAGATGATTATCGATAACATCAATAAGAGAAAAAGAAAACTAACATTCCCTCTCTCCCTTTACGTTCCTAAACAGAAAATATAATTATCAAAGTTAACACCTCACTCTCTCTTTATTCTATCGACACATATATATATATACAGAATATATTTTTGTTTCTTAGTTTATCTCTCTCTTTATAAAATGACTGCCAGACATTTTGATGAAACAATAAAATCTCATATTCCAGCTGAAAATGCTCCAATAAGAGAAAGTGTCCTAAAAGGACAATATACAAGTCTATGGCACGCTAGAGACGTGATAGACCACTTGGTTCCAGAGAATCCTCGAAAAGGAGCATATATATGAACAGAGGATGAATCTCTTAAAGAGACCGTTGATATGGTTAATGTGTAGTCAGGTACCTTGGTAAATCATCGATGATGATAAAGAGATCTCGATTAACCATATCAATACGGGTAAAAAGATGGAACCAAAGAGAAAATAGATTGTCGACAATAAATGAAAGAGCGCTATATAAATAAGGATAATGAATCCACCTCTATGCATGAGGGTAGAGTGAATTGATTAGCCAAAGAGTGAATGAGGCAATCAATTTGATAAGAAGCTCGTTAGAAAAACGAGAAAGTTTTGGACCAGAAGTCCAAGAATCTAAAAGGTTTATATTTCTCCAGAGAATGAAATGAAAGATGACCTTGAGGTATGAAAAACGGCTTGTTCCAAGGTCACTGGAGAAATTTTAAAATAGATGCAATATATTGATATGGCTGGCAGGACATAAATGACTTGAGTTGTATCTTGATATTTAGTAGTCCCTTGAGAATTAACGATGTTCTCGGGAACGATAAAACTCTGGAAAGAGTTAGAACAAGCCGTATATAAGGTATCTTGAACTAGTAACTGGTGATATATTTACGGCACGATTGCCGATTGCCATTTTAATGAGAATTAATTTCCAACTTTAGGGAGAGGAATTAGAGAAATTTCTAAAGAGATTACATGGTGTACACAGTCGTTGTTACACATGATCCCCCTACGAATCAAAGAGAGCTGGAAATTCAGAAAATTGTACATTTACATAATTTGGCAAACCAGTTACCAGATACGCTCACAGATACGAAAAGAGTGACAAAGTCATATATACCCGCTGAAAATATTCCATCAAGAGTGGTTATTCCTAAAGAACAAACTAATGGAAACAAAATGAATGAATCTAGGGTTCAGTTAAAGAGGGGGAGACCAGCGGGTTCTAAAGATAAAAATCCCCGAAGAAAAAATAAATTTTGTAAAGCAAGGTCGAAAGGTTCCAGAAGAACCTGATATTGTAAGATGTCTGAAAGAAGACATAAATGGAAAGGTTCCTGAAGAACCTGATACTGAAAAATGTCTGAAAGAAGGCATAAAGGTTCAAAAAGAACCAAATAAAGATGATGATCTAGATGACGAGGAGGGAACAGAAAAGTATAAGATTTCCATCAACTACGCCCGTGATAAAAAATTAATGATCAGAAATAAAATAAAAGATGTTGATGGAATGTTCTCCTTTTCTGTGTCCAAAGAGATTGATCATGAATGTGATGATCCCGATCCAAGGTCCATTTTAGAATGTCATAAAAGACATGATTTGGAGGAGTTAAAGAAGGCCATTCAAATTGAATTACTCTCCCTGATTAAAAGGAATATCTTTGGACCTATTTTCATAACACCTGAGGATTTAATCATGTTGGGTATAAGTAAGTATTCGCGAGAAAAAGAAATGAAAAGAATGAAATAACACGATATAAAGCATGATTAGTTGCCCAAGGTTTTTCTCAGAGACCGGGAATTGATTTTGAGGAAACATATTCCCCGGTAATGGATGCAATTACATTAAGTTTTTTGATGAGCATAACGGCATCCAAAAATCTTGAAATGCATCTCATGGACATTGTGACAGCATATTTATATGGATCGTTGGATCGTGATATATACATGAGACTCCCTGAAGGTTTGAAAATGCCTGAAGCATTGAAAGAAAAATCCAGAGAGGTTTGTTCGGTCAAGTTACAGCGATCACTATACGGATTAAAGCAATCCGGACGCATGTGGTACAATCAATTACGTGAATATCTTTTGAGTAAAGGATATGTCAATAATGCGATATGTCCATGCGTTTTTGTTAAGAAATCGTCATCTGGCTTTGTGATCATTGTTGTATATGTAGATGACCTGAATGTAATTGGAATTCAAAAGGAGGTTAATGATGCACGAGAAATCGTATGAAAGAAGAGTTCGAAATGAAAGATCTCGGAAAGACAAAATTTTGTTTTGGGCTCCAGATAGAGCATTTACGAGAAGGAATATTTGTGCATCAGTCAAACTATACAAAAATGTTATTAAACGCTTTTATATGGACTAAGCGACTCCTTTGAGTACTCCAATGGATAATAGATCTCTCAATGTTGAGAGAGATTCTTTTAGGCCCTGTGAAGATAGCGAGAAGATATTAGGTCCTGAAGTACCTTATATGAGTGCTATCGGTGGGCTTTTATACCTTGCAAACTGTACCAGGCCTGACATTGCTTTTGCTACTAACTTACTAGCAAGATATAGCTCTGCTCCTACTCGCAGGCATTAGAACGGAATAAAGCATATATTCTGTTTTTACAAGAAACAAACTCTGGTTGCAACTTCGTCGAATCATGCAGAAACTATTGCACTTCACGAAGTGTTGGTGTCAAAATCGGTCACGACGGAATCAATGACTGAAAGTCTCTAGAAAGTATTTCTTGAAACAAAAAGTCTCGGATAATTTGAAAAGAAGTTATACGAGATTTTCTCAAATTAGAATATCCACTCTCTGTGAGATCGGAAGACTACGGGCGTGCGCGGACGAGAGTCCCCGGAAAGATCGGTCCGCTCGCCCAAGGACATCAAGATTCGATCACCACAAAAACCATAAACACAAAAGAATCTGCCTCGAAACTTCGAAGAGTTCGTTCTCTCAAACCGTGAGGAACCAGAAAACAATCAAGATATCAAATCGAAGCCCTCGCCGAGATCTTCAGCCTGGCGCCGGCGGCACCGGCCCGCCTGGCGCTGGCGGCCGCCTGGCGCGGCATCCGCAGCTGGCTGGACTGTGGCGGCGGCACCGACCTGGCGGCGGGGCGGCCTGGCACGGCGGCACCGGCCTGGCTGGCGGCACCGTGACCGCGGGCGGCCTGGCGCCCGGCACCTGGCGCGGCACCTCCACGCTGGCTGGCCGGCACCGTGGCGGGCGGCCTGGCGGCGGCACCGTCGCCTGGTCTGGCGCCGGCGGCACCGGCCTGGCGCCGTCGGCACCGTCGCGCTGGCTGGGCTGGCGCCGGCGCACCTGGCGCCGGCGGCACCATCGCTGCGGGCTGGCCTGGCGCCGGCACCCGCCTGGCGCCGGTCGACGGCCCTCGTCCTGGTCTCGGTCCCATCGTGTTGGTCTGATCCCATCTTGGCTTGTTTGGATCAATCATCATGAGTTTGGGACGATCACGGCTACGGAATAAACATCCTACGACTTCGATTGGAATCGTCCTCGATGTTTTACGACAAAACTAGAAGGATTGGATTTCGTAGAAGATATCGTATAAAACAAGGTCGATTAACTTGAACATCGATCCTTTAGGTTATACGGTTTATTTTACGAAAAGATAGTCTTTCGAAATCGTATAAAACTTTTAACGACTTAAGACAAGTCCACGGACTAACTTACGAATTTAGGAATTCAGGCCCAATCAGGCTATGACGGTTTGTCCGATATCCCAACATCGGATAAACATCAAGTCACCGAAAACTCGAGGATAATTACAAAGATCGACGAAAATGGAATACTTTCTGAAGAGATAAGCTTGGGCCCAAAGGCGAGGTCCATCATCCTAAGGCAAACCGACCTTGGAGTGGATATATAAGGAGAGCAAGGGCAGAAGAGAAGGAATCCGAAAATCCTAGATTGGAGACTTAGAGCATCCTGCTAGCTTAGAGAACTTAGAACTTAGGCGGTTAGGCCAGCGAGGCAGGACTCAGAGCGTCTGGCGCCTCTTGTTCTAGTTTTATCTTCTCCGCAGACCCACGTTCCTCTCGGAAGGATCTAACTATACTTTTACTCAGAGCTCCGCATAGAAACCCTAGGCATTATCTTGACATGCCCGCTTCTATGACCAACGCCATATTAGGCGAACCAGGCCCTAGAACGTCTGGCGCCTCCTGCTCGCAAATCTCCGCTCCTCGGAAGGATCGGACAATTCTTTTAAGAGCTCCGCACAGAAACCCTAGGCGTTATCTTCGACATGCCTGTTTCTATGACAACGCATACTAGACGAACCCGAGACGGTTCGATCTCTTGTTCAATTCTTTCTAACTGAACTACGTCCGACTTGATCCTCGAAAGTGCGTAGGCAGCCTTTCTTAAGGTCCAGTCTCAAATCTTAACAAATCTTTTTCCGCATTTATTCGGTCACTTGTCGTTGGCTGTCGCGAGAATCCGGACCTTCAAGGAAAGTCGGGTTAACTTGGCTTTCCTCTGCAATCTTATTCATTAAAATTGGCGGTGTGAATTTCGGTTCCCACAGTTTGGCTAGAAGGAGGGGGGATTACTCTTACTCATCGGCCGCGAAACCAATGTCCGAAATATGAAAGAAAAGTTGCAGTTTGCCAACGATGGTAAAACAACTCCAGCAGCGATTGTTCCTATGGCCAACGCCACGCAAACGCCACGGTGCTCGAGCAAATCAAAACCTAGCCGCGGCTTTCCGCCACAGGAAGAGCACAAAAACGAGCTCGCAATTTCTCTATCTAAACAGAAAGGGCAACGATAAAATCTATCAAACCCCAAAAATTCGTCTTGTTACCAAGTTAGAGAAATCGCACGAGCAAGGTTTCTATTTTCGAGAACCTCTCGGAAAAATAAAACTTATTCTCCTCGAAACCTTGGGAAACCCTATATTACTCGTGGAACAGAAGCACGGCAAATCGGTTCACCGATTCCCACTGCCATACTTCTTACAAACAACTCTCGAGGAACAAACGGGAAAACTAAAGGAGGACGAAGCTTGATCTTACTAGGACGACTTGCCATAAGGTAAGATCAGTCTTCCCAGTTCGCCTTAGTAAGAGCCCACTTTGTTCTCCTTTGTGTCTAGGTCAAAATGGCTTTTGTTTCGTCTCAATCGGAGTTTCCGTTGAGATTTTACTGAAAGGAACAAAATCACTCTCCGACCACCTCGCCGGAGAACAACCATCACCAAGGTCACCTCGCCTGTGGAAACCTCACTTTTCTCTTGTTGGGGTCAAAAACGGTTATCTCGAAATCTACGGCTAAAGACCTTCCCAAAACTCAAAAGATTTCCCGCAAACGACTGACGAGGGAAAGATCGAACAACGAAAAAACCCTTAGACGGCAAGGCGGCGGGCGCGCGGACGAGCTGGCCTGGCGCCGGCGGCACTGGCGCCGGCGGCACCCTGGCGCCGGCGGCGGACGGGCTGGCTGGCGGCGGCTGGTGCGCGGGCGGGCTGGACCTGGCCCGGCACCGGCCTGGCGCCGCCGGCACCGAACCTGGCGCGGCACGCGGACACGGGCTGGCCTGGTGCCGCGGCACCCGGCTGGCGGCTGGCTGCCGGCGGCACCGGCATGGCGCCGGTGGCACGCTGGAGGCGGGCTGGCCTGGCGCCGGCGCTGGACGCTGGCTGGCCTGCGCCGGCGGCACGCGGACGCTGGCTGGCCTGGCGCCGGCGGCAGCCTGGCGTCGGTCGGCGTCCCTCGTCTCGGTCCCATCGTGCTCGGTCCGATCCCATCTTGGCTTGTTTAGATCAATCTTTGTGAGTTTGGTACGATCACGGTCATTCTAAACACCAATCGTCTCGACTATACGAGGAAATGGGATTCCTTCGAAATGCGAAACCTTCAAAAGACTATTTTCTCGAAAAATTTTGTAAGGGTTTTAATTCTTTGTAGGACAGGAACAAAACATCTTGAAAACTGCCGAGAATTTAGGGAACTTAGGATTTAGGTGGATAGTCTAGCAAGCTAAGTCTTAGGCAAAATTTTCAGTCTTGTTCCATCGTTCCTTGATTGTCCAGGCAAACATGCAAACCGATCGAAAAACCGAGAAACGATGCCACGCGTTCTAAAAGCATACTCATCCCGCTTCCTAAAAGAAAGAAAAACGCACAAGCCTTCGAAGAACGGCTAACCCGTTTTCTTTAAAAAAAAAAAGTAGAACGTACTATATCCGTATAATCCCATCTTCGAAAACTTTTGCTTCAGCATCAAGACAACGCTTTGACAAAGAAAACTCTCGCAGCAATAAGATTCATCTTAAGAACGCTAGCGGCATAGCCCAACCGTTACAAACATAGTCCTGAAAACTCTATGTCACCTCTGCCGCAAACTCGCAACTAAAACGTGTACCGGCGCCAGACTAATAGCACGACGGTGAACTACGAAAATAACGAAATAACCTTCGTAAAATCCACGAGTAGTTCAAGCAGCTTTCAAAGGTCGAAATCATAGCGAAACATCTCCGTGTAATCCGCGGAAACATCGCTACTTTAACAATCTGCGATTTTCTATCTCCATGAACCGGTCATCCATTACTTTCAGATAACAAGAACGTTTTAAAACAAAACAGCCTAGGGAAAAACATGATCGGTCTCATGCAAAACGATTTCGCATGCGCAAAAGTGAATGAGGAATACATAATCCGTGGTCGCGAATATCGCAAGTAATTTGTGAGAAACGCTCTCCGGTTACCTTTGCGAAAACCCCCTTACATCACTTTTACGAAAAATCCTCTGTATGGTCGAGTCAATTCATACAAAGCAACTTTCGTAAAATAAACATAATGGGTCCAACGGGTAACGACATAGACAGTTTGCTCCACAAGGTTTCTGGCTCCTGCTTTCACTCCCGGTTACGTCCGAAAGCAGGAAATAATCACGGACGAACCGCGTGTCCTGCGTCGATCCCTTAAACTTTGTCCCCCTCGGATAAAATGAAACGATTTTCATGCAACAAAAAAAATTTTTACGAACCATTCATCGTATAACTGAGACCTAAAGTGGAAGATCGCTTTAAAAGCCATCAGCAATAATTCAGAAAACTCCGCTATGCTTGGCATGTCTATCTCGCAACGCTATTTGGCCCTCGCCAACTACGCCTTCCGTAAAGCCCGACCTGAATTCGGCATCCGCATTAAGGACAATCGTAAACTAACATGACCTTAATAAGGGTCATGGTCTGATCGTTTACCAAACAACTTCCTTGGCGATACGGCTGAATCTAGCCTCCATGCCAATCCAAAGCTACTGAGCGACCACCGCTCCAATCACTTAACGGCTTAAAACAACAATCCACGATTTGTTCATAGAACGCCAAGTGACTATTACGCAAGCAATTTGTCGCATAACCCAGAATCGGAAATCATACGATAAACTCTCCATACCAAAACTCAGTCCTAACAACCATATGGTTAACGGAAGATTCAAAATCATCGTCAATCGATTAAGTTCTATACGCCCCGTAAACACTGCATGAAAAGAAACACTCGTGACAAGGCTCCAAGAGTTATACGAGTCATCCTTAATATATACAAACAAATCCCGGAAGGCCAACACTTCACGAAGCACTGTGAATGTAGACGCTTCTCCCTGGGTCGAACTTACACGACCTCTTGGTCCTGCGTTTAAACCGAAACAACAGTTTCTGGCTGCAAACATTCGCAAAACATCTCCAAAGCCCGCGAACATTTCAACCACGAAATGCGGCAAGAAAACTTCGACCTTCAGCATCGAGGCGCCGCTAACGCCGAAGGACATTCTTTTCCTCAAAACGTTCCAGACAAATCCTTGTCTCTAGAACTCAAAACATACAAACACACCTCTAAACGGTAACATGCCTCTAAACTGGCATCATTTCGTTGTTGCTGATCACAACAAACGAACTCTAACGTCCTAAACAGACAAATAGCCGCCCTTCAAGGGTAGGCTCTCTTGCATCCGACAAGGATAAACATAGCGCTATACAAGAAATCCAAAATTTTGGTCTAGCTCTTCAGAAGGAAGTAGCTCGACTCACTGAACAAATCATATAAGCCGACAACAATTCGCGGATTTTAAACGGTACGAGTCAGGTTAAAATCGCAAACAAAAAAAAAAAGCCGATTTGTCATCGCAAAGCCTCAGTCCGAGTAAACCTAGGTCTTGCCCTAAACCCAGCCACGCTGGATCTTGACATCTCACAGACATAGTATGGTATACGAGATCCAAAATTTGTCTCTTCACTTAAGCCTATTCGTTTCACGAACTTTCACAGAATCGGTAAACCGCGGAAAATCTCGCTTTATGCAAACAATAGGTTCGGTGATCATCAGGGAACTAGGAATGAGACGACAACTCACACCCTCTTTCTCATACTTCAAAAACTGAAGTTCATAAATAATCGAAAACAAATACATCAACAGCATCATGCTCGAAAGTCTCTCATGACACATAACCAGACCATATAAGTCTCGCGGAAAACAGATCACAAGGGTCTTAAACTCCAAACGAACTACGGAAGGCTTGATCCCTACACCAAGGGCGTAGGCAGCCTTCGAAAGCGCCCCAATCTTACCACTTTCAACGGAGCCTTTCAACCATTAATTCCGCCTATCTTACCTGACATGTCTTATCGCCGCAAGAACATCACAAAGGTTCTAACGAGCTGGGGCTACCTGTTGGTGTCAAAATCGGTCACGACGGAATCAATGACTGAAAGTCTCTAGAAAGTATTTCTTGAAACAAAAGTCTCGGATAATTTGAAAAGAAGTTATACGAGATTTTCTCAAATTAGAATATCCACTCTCTGTGAGATCGAAGACTACGGGCGCGCGGACGAGATTCCCGGAAAGATCGGTCCGCTTCGCCAAGGACATCAAGATTCGATCACCACAAAACCCTAAACACAAAAGAATCTGCCTCGAAACTTCAAGAGGTCGTTCTCTCAAACCGTGAGGAACCAGAAAATGATCAAAATATCAAATCGAAGCCCTCGCCGAGATCTTCAGCCTGGCGCCGGCGGCACCGGCCTGGCGCCGGTGGCACCGTCACGCGGGCTGGACTGGCGCCGGCGGCACCGACCTGGCGGCGGAACCCGTGGCGCGGGCGGCCTGGCGCCCGGCATCCGCCTGGCGGCCCGTGACCGGGCGGCCTGGCGCCGGCGGCACCGCCTGGCGCCGGCGGCACCGTGGCGCTGGCGGCCTGGCGCCGCGGCACCGTCGCCACGGGCTGGCCTGGCGCGGCACGCCTGGCGCCGGCGGCACCGTCGCTGGCTGGCTGGCGCCGGCGGCACCCTGGCGGCACCATCGCTGGCTGGCCTGGCGCCGGCGGCACCGCCTGGCGCCGGTCGACGGCCCTCGCCCTGGTCTCGGTCCCATCGTGTTCGGTCTGATCCTATCTTGGCTTGTTTGGATCAATCATCATGAGTTTGGGACGATCACGGCTACTGGAATAAACATCCTACGACTCGATTGGAATCGCCCTCGATGTTTTACGACAAAACTAGAAGGATTGGATTTCTCGTAGAAGATATCGTATAAAACAAGGTCGATTAACTTGAACATCGATCCTTTAGGTTATATGGTTTATTTTACGAGAAAGATAGTCTTTCAGAAATCGTATAAAACGCTTAACGACTTAAGACAAGTCCACGGACTAACTTACAAATTTAGGAATTCAGGCCCAATCAGGCTATGACGGTTTGTCCGATATCCCAACATCGGATAAACATCAAGTCACCAAAACTCGAGGATAATTACAAAGATCGACGAAAATGGAATACTTCTGAAGAGATAAGCTTGGGCCCAAAGGCGAGGTCCATCATCCTAAGGCAAACCGACCTTGGAGTGGATATATAAGGAGAGAAAGGCAGAAGAGAAGGGAATCCGAAAATCCTAGATTGAGACTTAGAGCATCCTGCTAGCTTAGAGAACTTAGAACTTAGGCGGTTAGGCCAGCGAGGCAGGACTCGAACATCTGGCGCCTCTTGTTCTAGTTTTATCTTCTCCGAGACCCACGTTCCTCTCGGAAGGATCTAACTATACTTTTACTCAGAGCTCCGCATAGAAACCCTAGGCATTATCTTCGACATGCCCGCTTCTATGACCAACGCCATATTAGCGAACCAGGCCCTAGAACGCCTGGCCTCCTGCTCGCAAATCTCCGCTCCTCGGAAGGATCGGACAATTCTTTACTTAAGAGCTCCGCACAGAAACCCTAGGCGTTATCTTCGACATGCCTGTTTCTATGACAAACGCTCATACTAGACGAACCCGCCCAGACGGTTCGATCTCTTGTTCAATTCTTTCTAACTGAACTACGTCCGACTTGATCCTCGAAAGGGGTACGTAGGCAGCCTTTCTTAAGGTCCAGTCTCAAATCTTAACAAATCTTTTTCCGCATTTATTCGGTCACTTGTCGTTGGCTGTCGCAGAGAATCCGGACCTTCAAGGAAAGTCGGGTTAACTTGGCTTTCCTCCGCAATCTTATTCATTAAAATTGACGGTGTGAATTTCGGTTCCCACACGAAGCATGTCGAGAATGTGTGTGGTTTAGATCAATGAGTCAACACATACAAGAAGCAAGTGGAATAGTATTCAAGAAAGAGCCACAAAAGTTTTTGAAGATAATTCGGCATGTGTCGCTCAACTCAAAGAAGGCTATATCAAGAGCAACAGAACAAAGCACATCCCTCCAAGATTTTTCTCGTACATTCGGGAGCTCGACAAAAATAAAGAAGTGGACATCGAGTATGTACGCTCATGTGATAATCCGGCAGACTTGTTCACCAAAGCTCTTCCGGCTACAACATTCCGAAAACACGTCTACGGTATTGGAATGCGACGTTTGCGTGATCTATGAAGAAAATGCTATGTCCATTATTTTCAGGGGGAGATTATGTCACAGTACTCTTTTTCCCTTTTCATGGTTTTTATCCCAATGAGTTTTTCCATGATTAGGTTTTTTATGAGGCTGTACGTAATACAAATTGGATAAGCAAGGGGGAGTGTTAAGAGATAATGCTTATCCATTTGATAGTAAAATATTAATTACTTGTTGGTGAAGGCAATAGTTGTTGACTTACCCCTTTCCTATAAATATGTGTTCTCTGATCAGATTAATGAGACACGTTTTAAGTCAAGTCATATTTCTATCTCTTTCTTTACGTACAACAACAACTTAATACAAAGGAACAAAATAAATATTTCTTATTCCAACTTAATGCAATGGATCAAATTTTTGTTAAATTACGGTCAGTGGATCGGATTTTAATTGATAAAACATGAGAATTATAAGGAGGTAATGTTTCCAACGTCTCCGTCACTTTTTGATTAATAAAATTAAGCTTGTGATGTTAACTACAAGTTAAAGAATGTTGAAATCCATAATATATTCTTTGTTGCTAAGTATATTAGTTTAGTTTGCATGGCTATTCATATAGTGGTCAACAATTATTTTTTATATATTTATAAAAACAATAATTAAATCATGTACAATCTCTTTCCTTTATTATTTCTATGTCAAAATGTACCATTATATTTATTATCCTAAAAATATTTACAGCAATTTTCTAAAACTATATCTACTATAAATTTTTATATAATACCTTTTTGAGGATATATTATTGTTTTTCACTTTAGAGTTTCTTGATAAACACTAAAATAAACATTATCTATATTTTATCAAAAATAATAATGAAAATTTTATTAAGTTTTAAATTCTGAAATTAACAATTTAGTACATAAAATTGATATTACAAGTATGTCAGAAATACCAGAATATATAAACAATGTTTTTAGCAAACAATCTGTTGATGTGTATATATCATTTAACTTAACATATCGATAGCATTTTTAGGGAATTTGTGAGAAAAATTATATTCATCATAAACATATTTTCAAATATATTTGTTATTATTAAAAATTATATCCATTTTAAAATATTAAAAAAATTAAAATAATGGAGAACAGGTCTAAATAGCTAACTATACTAATTTGATTCTCATATATATTACATAAATTTAGGAAACTAATAATATTAACAAATTATATTTATTAACATATGCTATATACAGGTTATATACGAATCGTGGGTGTATATGTTCAACTACGGGTCTGCATCGAATACGAAAACATAGTTTAAAACTCAAATATTATAATAGAACATTTTGAAAAAAAATTATTTTATAATAGAAATTATTGATTTATTTATATTTTATCAAAATGATCACCAGAAAAAAAAAGATTTCTCGCACAGTTCAAAATCTAGTATGTAGTTAAAGAATCTGTTGTTAACACAAGATTTATTATCTATCAGTACTTTTCTTTTGATTATAAACATCCTAATCTCAAATTCAAAACCATTTTTACAAATGTATTTTAAATGTTTCTAGTACACATCTCATCTTTATCAAAGACAGTTCTAAAAATCTAACCTTATGAGAGAAAGAAAGATCACTCCACAAATGCTAATTGCTAGGACCAAACATCAAGCACTAAAGCTGATGATGCTGCTATAAAAGTCCAGGTTATGATGAAGAACTAAAGCTGACAACGATGGTGATATACAGAACAAACTATATACATATTTTTGGTTCATTAACTGCTCATACATTTTTCTTAATGATCTGCACTAACAATAGAAAGAAGAACAATCCATCACATGTTCTTCTTTCTTCTCTCCGGTGAAGCTACCACGGCACTTTTATACATGTTAAAATGATTCCTAGAAAGAAATGACTGAGAATCCGAAAAACTCATCGATTCAACGAGTCACCATCGTCCCACAACATTGAAGAATATAAATCATTACTCCCTCGATGATCCATGGAACCAAACTCATCATCAGATTCTCCTTCTCTCAGCATCTCAATCATCTCCACAGCTTCTCTCATCTCCATCCTCCTCTCTTCTTTCTCTTCACAACATCTCAACCCTATTTTCAACAAATTAATCATTTCTCCTTTGCAATTCTTCTGCCCTTCCATTTCCTTGTCGAACACGTCGCCTGTTTTCTTCTCCTTAACCATGTCACTAACCCAAGTCACTAGACTCATGTTTGGATCATAACCTTGCGATAAGTAATTCTCAGGGAATCTCCCTGTCAAAACCTCCAATATCAACACACCGAGACACCAAACATCTGTCTTCTTTGTTAAGACTTGTTCTTTCGCTGGTCCATACTCTGGTGTTTTGTATGCAGTCATGAAGTTATGTGCGTGCTCTGAACCCATCACCGGTCTTAGAGCGTAATCTGTTAGCAATGGCTCGAATGATTCATCTAAAACCACATTTGATGACTTTATATGACCATGAGGGATTGTTAATGTTGGTAACTCGTTGAACAAGTAATATAAACCCTTTGCAACTCCTTTTATGATCTTCAAACGTGTGATCCAATCCAATCCAGGTTGATCCGCTGAATGATTAGCTGTAAAAACAAAGAACATATAATCCAAATTGTTAGTAATAAATTGGTATTGAGATGGAAGTTTGTGAAATGAGTAATGTACTGCTAGAACATACTATGAAGATGGCTTGCCAAGCTATTATTAGGCATAAACTGAGTGACTAAAAGCTTCTCTTCTCTCCGGTAATAGTAAGCGACAAGAGGCAATAGATTTTGATGGTTTAACCTGCCTAACCTTCTCATATGCTCATGAAACTCATCTCTTCCGACATTGTTCATATGTTTATACCTCTTCACGACCAATGTTTGTCCACTAGATATTGCTGCTTTGTATGAAGCACCAAACGTTCCACTACCAAGAACTTCAGCTGAAGCTTTAAGAAGATCTTGAAGACCAAATCTTGGAACGTTGTCCCGCACAAATAGAAGCCTGCCTCCTGGATCAGGCATTGATCTTCTCCTTGCATGATTCACAAGAGATTCCGCGGGTTTATTGGTCCTAACCACTGGTTCATGATAAGTATAGCTCTCAACACTTTCCTTACCAGAGGAAGAATAAGCTGACAAGAAATTTCTTCTTCTTCTCGACTGAATGAAACAGAACACAAGCGCGATGATCACTAGTAGTATGCCAAGAACAATCATAATGATTGCTATAGTACTAAAGGAACCAGTCTTGCTCCCCTGGGGAGGAATAAGAGGAGGACTAGGATTTGATCTTGGATCAACAGGAATCACTGGAGAGGAAGGAGAGGAAGGAGAACATGGAGTTAAGGGAGGACCACACAAATCTTTGTTACCTACAATTAATTTACAAAACATAAAAACATTCATGTTAAGCAAAAAAAAAAAAAACATTCTTATCAGAAATGAATAAAAGGATCCAAATTCATTTTATCAATTGTACATTGCCAAAATTGTATAGAGCCATAAGCTAATATAGGAAAAATATATAAACAATGAAAATATATAGTGAAAATTTTCAAATATATATATGCCCTAATCACCCGTTGATGTGGCTTTTATTCCATGGGTGGCACCATCTATACAGAACAATGAAAATATACCTGCAAAAGAGCCGGGGTCCATGTTTTGGAGGCTTTCAGGTATCGGTCCAGCGAGGTCATTGTTCTCAAAGCTAGCTAACTTAAGATCCTTCTGTTTGAAATGTGGTATTTGCCCTTGAAACTGATTACCATTTAGCCTCACCTCTACAAGCCTTGGCAAAGAAGCTAAAGAAGAAGGAATTGTGCCACGAAACGCGTTATTAGCCAGCAAAATTTTCTTTAAATGTGGCATATCTTGAAATGCAAGCGCGGGTATCTCCCCCAAAAACCGGTTATTAGACAAATACAAGGATCTCAACGAAGTAAGCCTGTTAATCTGAGGCATTGGTCCGTTGAATTCATTGTTCATGAAGCTTATGGTTCGTAGGTTTTTCATAGGAACCAGTGGATCGAGGTCTAGTTTCCCGGTTAAGCCCAGTCCCTCGAGTTGTAACCCCCAAACGTAATTGCTACAAAGAACACCGAACCAATTTGCGTTGTTTCCTTGACATGGTGATGTTGATGGATCCCAACTAAAAAACACCGAACCGTTTGCTAATGTATCTTTGAATCTCAAGAGACAATCTGCATCTGAATCTGGCACAACCACTTGAGACATTACGTCCGGACATAACAAGGTGGTGAAGATGATGATGAGGACAATGCAAGAAGGTAGATTTTTCTTTGAAGCCGTGTTACACGCAAGCATAACCGGGTTCTCCCAATTGCGCATTGCGGTTACACACGCGATGGAATCGATTTGATCTCTGTGAAGGCTTTCTCTTCTCGTTGTTGTTTCGTGAAAGCCAAGTAATTGTATGAGCGGAAAGAGGGAAGAACAAAACCTACCAAGAATAGACAAGGCAAAGAGTGTGTAAATTGGCAAAGATGTGATTCTTTTCTCCCGTTGTCTTTCTATTTTTGTTTTTGGATTTGTTACATCTTAAGATTGTTATTAGGTGAGAGAGATCTTTGGATAACCATTCAATTATCTTGTTTAAGTTATATATATGTAATATCCTTGTTTTCGTTTCTAAATGGTTATTTGGTATAACAAATTTCAAGAATTAGCCAATAAACTGGTGGATTATACTATACTGTATCTGAACTAGTCAACCAATGTGTTATAAACTTATAAGTTAGAGATTGTAGAAATTTTGAATTTCTCTTTTATCGCCAACTTCCCTACAAAATAAATAATATTCTTTCCGGTCTTTTAAAGATTTTTTGGTAAATAATTTTATGTATTATTATTTAGTGATGGTCAGTTATAAATTTTAATTGATTAAAGTTTTTGAACTACTATCGATTTAAAATTTTTGAAAGTAGTTAGCCACTTAGCCATATGAAATAATGTATTTATAGGTAAAACTTAAATTATTTTTTCACTATTTGGAAATAAAAAGTGTACTACTTGATTTTTTTTGCCGTGATATTTAGCTTGGCTTTATCATATGTCAAATGAATTCGATTATGTCGTAAGAAAAAAGCAAAAATATGTATAATGAGATTTTTATTTTGTTAATACGTAGTAAAATAAGTTACGATCTGCTTATTACGATGCATTCGTTGAAAAGCGCACTAATTAATGACAAATTTATAACGAACGCATGCGTCGTTAACCCTCACTTTTCTTGTAGCAGTATAGTACGGAAAATATTTGTTTCTATTCAAAACGTTACGTTTGATATAGAGACCCGATGATCTATTTGTTTAATCTTGTTAAACGTTTAAATGAAAGAACACTTGCGATTTGTTTTCCCAGTTCACGACCTCTAGTCGTTACGTCCGGGGAGAATCGGGGCTCTCAATTTATGTGGGAACCGAAATTCACACCGTCAAGTTTTATTAATCAGAGGAAAGTCAAGTAAGCCTAGCCTTCCCTGAAGGTCCCGGTTATCTACTGGGCCACACACGAAACAATCAATATATAATAGATGGAAATGTAAAAATTGTGAGAACAAAAGATAGAGCAAAAGATCTTATTTTCGAATTCGCGTTTAAGCGTGAACAACAGAAAAGAGATCAGCTACAAGAACTGTCGATGAGTTCGCTAGTCCAGCCGCCTAAATCTAACCTAGTTGAGTCGCAGCTCGCTAGTAAAAACGGAAAAAATGCCTAAGTTGCTCTAAGTGCTATGTTGCTGCTAAGATTGCTCTCTCAAGTTCTCCCCTTGCTCCTCACCCCAAGCTCTCTTACTCCTCTTAGGACGGTCTATTCCTCACTTGGGCCGAATCTATCGCGAATCGGGCTTCTTCCATTTTTTTCGATCTTCATGTTTATCGGGAAACTTGACATTTATCTTCAGGAAACTTGACATTTATCTCTTTATGTAAAGATAAACATGGGCCGTCATGTCCATTTCGACTTGACCCTCTGGAAAGTCGTAAGTGGGCCGCTTGGTCGCGTTCGGGCCTTCTGGGGCCGTTGTTTTGACCGTGGACGTTTTACGATTTCACGAGAAACTAGCCTGTTATGGTACTTGTTTTGCCGAAGGAACTCCAACTCCTCGTATAGTCGAGATGACTGGTGTTTTTAGAATAACTGTGATCATTTTATACGATGAATCGAAATCCATTCGTCAACCAAACCTTTTGGTGGTCTTCCGAAGCCTTCCCGATTTATTCCGACCAAAACGAAATGGGGTTCTTAGGTTTCACGTCTTCAAGGAGTTGAACGGTGAGTCTTCGAGCAAAGATGCAAAACGCGGAATTGGACTAGTTGTCGAGACGGTTTTGCGGGGAAAAGGTCGCACCTGTCGAGTAGTCCGCACGCAGGCGCTCGGGACCTGGACACAGATGCTCGCGCCCGCCGTCCAGCGGACGAGCGGAGCCGCGCCGGACCAGCAGGCGAGCGGCGCTGGCGCCAGGACCAGCGCGGTGAGCTGGCGCCGGCGCCAGGACCAGCCGGGAGCGGCGCGGCAGACCAGCGGGCGAGCTGGCGCCGGACCAGCGCGGTGAGCGAGCGGCGCCGGCGCCAGGACCAGTTGGCAAGCTGGCGCGGCCGGACCAGCGGCGAGCTGGCGCCAGCGCCCGGGGCCATGCCGGGCGTGCTCGCGCCGGCGCCCGGGGCTAGGCCGTGGCTGCTCCTGCTGGTGTCCGGGACTACGATGCGATCATCCCTTCCGGCGTTTCGTCGAGTAACTAGTTTTTCTTGGTTTTATTCGTCACTTGATTCCTTCCAAGGACTTTCGGGTATTGATTGCGTCTTTGACCGATTTTGACCCCAACAACTTGCACTAGTTTTTAACTGGAAACCTCCTCCGGTGTGGATTACACAATCTACGTAAGCTAAGTACAAATGATCGTTGTCTAATCTCCTCTACTCGTGTGCAGGTACCAATGTGATACGAAGCACATAGAACAACCTTTATAGTTCACGAAGATAACTCCAAGAGCACGCATTCACCAGAGAAGGTGACGACGTTTATCTCTTCTTGGTATGCTTATCTTGATTAGCTATATCAATATCTTCTTTTAAACCAGCTTTATCTTATCTCGGCCCATCTCACTGTCCACCAAACCAAACCGAGAAACCCAACACCAACTCTTCTGGGCTTTAAGGTTTATGACACAGGCCCACAAACTCCACCTTGTCATAACCTAGATCTTGTCGTTCTTCCGACAAAGAACTCCGAAATGGTTCTGACTTCTTTCTTCCATATCCCCGACTCTCTCGTCTCCTTCGATCTCCATCACCGATGAAACGAAACCGATATCACTCCACCTTGAAGTAGATACCTCTCTGAACCTGAACTGCTGCAAGCCTCCACCTTGACCTCTCAAGCCTATCTAACTCTTCAATGCGTCACTCTTATCATCAGGATCTGATGATATTCTCAAGAACCCAGCTCAAAAAACTGCAAATCATCTTCAGGTAAAGAATCTCCTCAAACCCAGAAACTTTCAGTTAGCTTAATCTCTTGATCTTGACGAAGATAATCCTGTCTCGAACAGTTCACTCTCAAATCTGATAATTTTGTTAACCTCTGTGGAATTAGTACCTCACTAATCCACTTTTATTTCCTCCTTTGCTGCGAGACACCAAAATTATCAAGATGCTCAGCAGCGGAGATACAGGGGTGACTAGTCAAATACCTTGATGGATGTCAGAGCCTTCTCCAACGTTCTTCCAGGTACTGACTTAGTTAGAATATCTGCTAGGTTGACCGATGTATGAACCTTGATCACTGAAACTGAACCATTTGCAATAACATCCCGAATGAAATTGAACTTGGTGTGTATGTGCTTAGTCCTTTCATGATAGCCTCCATTTTTAGCTAGAAAGATAGCAGACTGAGAATCGCAGTTGACCTTAACTGCTCCTTGATCGTAGTTTTGGTCTTCACAGAAACCCTTAAGCCACAATGCCTCCTTAGCTGCTTCGTTTAGAGCCATATATTCAGATTCAGTAGTAGATAGAGCTACTATAGGTTGAAGTCCCGACCTCCAACTCACCGTGTTACTCCCAACTTGAAACAAGTAACCAGTGACTGATCTCCTTCTGTCAAGATCTGTAGCATAGTCTGCATCACTTTAGCCTTCTACTCTGAATCCTTCTCCCTTCTTGAACCATAAACCGAAATCTGTGGTACCACAAATGTACCTTAGGATCCACTTCACTGCCTCCCACTGCTTTCTCCCCGGATTTCCCATAAACCTACTCACCACTCCTACTGCGTCAGCAATATCTGGACGAGAACCAACCATGGCATACATTAAGCTGCCCACCGCGCTTGTATAAGGTATATTGGCCATGTGTGGAGGTTCTGTTATCTCTTCCTTCTCGTCCAAACTTCTCAGTTTGAACTGTGCTCCCAAAGGTGTGGTAACAGGTTTACAATTCACCATGTTAAAGGTTGAGAGCACCTTCTCAAGGTACTTTCCCTGAGACAGCTTCAAATTCTTTGCTCAGATTATCCTTTAGCTTCTTAACAACTGTCATTCTCTTAGAAACCAGCAACATATCATCCACATAGATCAGAATATAAATCCTGCTTTCCACATCTTCTCCACTGATGTAAACACACTGATCGTATGAACTTTGTCTAAACCCTTGATCCTTCATGAATCCATCAAATCTCTTATTCCACTGCTTTGGTGATTGCTTAAGTCTGTACAGAGATTTCTTAAGTAGAAAAACCATATCTTCATTTCCTTCTATTTCGTATCCCTCTAGATTTTCCATAAAGATCTCTTCCTCTAGAGTGCCGTTTAGGAAAGCTGTCTTTACATCTAGATGCTCTAGATATAGGTCTTCGTTTAAAACTAGTGACAGAATGATCCTGATTGAGATGTGCTTGACTACAGGAGCAAACACCTCATTGTAATCAATACCTTCCACCTATGAGTACCCCTTAGCCACTAGTCTGCCTTTATATCTAGGAGGTTCAACACCTGGTATCCCAGGTTTTTTCTTGTAAACCCACTTGCACCCAATCACACGCTTCTTCTCTTGTCTTTTAACCAAGTCCCAAGTCTCATTCTTGCTTAATGAAACCATTTCATCATCGCTTGCTACGTTCCATAGATCCCTATCCTTAGACCTGATAGCTTCCTGATAGGACCTCGACTCATCAATTTCTATGTCTTGTGCTGCTGATAAAGCATAGGCCACAACATTGAAGTCATCATACTTTGATGGCATCTTGCTTTATCTCCTTTTCCTGTCTCTTGCTAAGATATAGTTTTCCAAATCTTGTTCTTCTTCCTCTGTTGAACCAACTGTAGTTTCCTGATTCCGAGCCGTCGTATCAACCTCTGAGTCTGACACTGCTCCACCTGAAACTGAATCCTCTGTTGATTCTGAACTTGAAGTAGACGCTTCTGAGTCATTCTTACACGGAGATGGCCCTCTGATCAACTCTGGGCTGAAAGAGACACAACTCTTATCTGATTTCAACATCGCTTTTCCTTTATCCTTCTGACTAGCTTCCTCCATTTCTCTAGGTTTAGCAACTCCTTGAGAATCCTTGAAAACTTCTTCTTCATGAAATATTACATTTCTGCTGATCGTGCACTTCTCTTCTTCGGGTAACCAAACTCTGAAACCCTTTGTACCTTTAGGATAACCCACAAAATACCCCTTGACTGCATGTGGGCTTGTCTTAGCTTGCCTTGTGTGGACATCTGCAGCTGAACCGAATCTCCTTAGATGTTTAACCCCTGGCCTCGAACCTGACCACAGTTCTTCTGGTAGTTTGTAATCAGTGGCTGAGTTAGGAGACCTGTTTATCAAATAAACCGCAGTAGACGCTGCTTCTGCCCAAATTCTCTCTTCCATTCCACTTTTAGAAAGCATGCACCTTACTCTCTCCATAATGGTTTGATTCATCCTCTCTGAAATGCCATTTTGTTGAGGAGTATAGGCGCATGTACAATGTCTCTTTATACCAGAACTCTTGCAGAAATTATCAAACCGATTGTTGCAATACTCTAGACCATTGTCTGTCCTTAGCCATTTCAATTTCTTTCCCGTCTGAGTTTCTACTTCATTTTTCCATTCCTCAAACGCTCCAAACGCCTCGTCTTTTGTCTTTAGAAAATAGATCCAGACCTTCCTCGAATAGTCATCTATGAATGTAATGAAGTATTGCTTCTCTGCAAGACTCAGAACCACTGTTGGCGAACCCCATAAGTCAGAGTGAACGTACTGTAAAACCTCATTTGAAGTGTGTTTTCCTTTCTTGAAGCTTTGCTTATGCGCTTTCCCAAACACACAGCTTTCACAGAAGTCTAGCTTCTTCACTTCACTTCTGTCTAGGTAGCCTTCTTTAACCAGTAGCTCCAGGCCTTTCCGACTGATATGTCCAAATCTCGAATGCCACTTTTTTGTAGAGTCGACTTGAGAGCTTGCAGTGCAGCTTTCACCACGAAGTACTGTTCCTTCTAAGTAGTATAAACCGTCTGTATACTTCCCAGATAAAACCTCAGACCCTTCCTGTTGGACCCAAAAATCGACATTTAATAAGTGGGCCAAGGCCCATCGATGTCGACAATACAATTCTGGATAAAGAGGTCGACCAAGAATCTCTAAAGCCCGGATCAGCCAGAAGAGTAGTTCGAGCTAAGGGCGCACCAAGAAACCAACAAAGATTTGGTCTTAACGACTCTGAAGGAAGAGAAACGGACTCCGGAGATGGAGGAAGAGGTTGAAGGAGATCGCGGACTCAAGGAACTATAAGAAGGGAGCTAAGCTAAGAAAGAAGGACACGGAAAAAACCGTAGAGAGAGAACGAACAGCAGACCGATCTCTTTTAGCTCGCTTTAGTTCTGAATTCGTTTCAGTCTCATTTGTAATTCTCGATCTCATTTCTTCATTGTATTCAAGTTACTCAAATCAATAAAAGTCCATTATTGTCAACCGGAATCTAATTAAATCGTTGTGTTCTGAAGAAGTCGTTGCCCACATTCCTTTTCTTCCCTAGTTTAAACATCTCAAACACTACAAAAATACTTAGTGTAGATTTAAGGATCTACATTTTGGCGCCGAATGTGGGGAAGAAAAAACGATCAACATCTTTGCTAAGAATCTGATCTAAGGTTCCTAAGCACGATAATGGATCCCAATCAAATCCGATCTGGAAGCTCGCAATCAGGAGTCGCTGACTCCCGATCTCACTGGATCTAATTCAAGAAACAACGTGCCCCTGTAGGACTAAACAGTACGACTCCAGCGGACGCATCCCAGCAGCGGATTCCATCTCCGGGAGTCACCGGAACAACGAACCAAAGTCAAACCGGTTCAAGAGTTTGGACCAGAACCGGACAGAATCCTCCCGGCAACGATCCGACCTCTCAAGCACAATTGACAAGACCGATTTCGCCAACCCCTCCTCTGGCTCAAACCCGAGAACAGGTGGCTGAGATCGCGAGTATGGTTAAACGCTCGTTGATAAATCCCGAACTCAAGAGCTCGCTTACCGAACCATTGCAGATCAACTGGAGCAGACCGAAAAAGAGCTCGCTGAACATCGAGCTAATGCTCAAGCCGGGAATCGGTCAGATCCATTAACTCGAACACGGACCTCTCGGAACGACGGAGCCTTTGGCACCCCCGATTATCCAAGCTCATGGTCGGTACGATACCAAGGAGAAGGATCCCAACAACCTTTACGATCAAACCCAGCTGCAAGAGGCTTGAATTACAACAAGTCTGGAGAGATCCCAACCAGGTCCCAAGGACCGCCAAACACGCCCTCTACGGCTCACAACACCTCTGCCGCAAGACCGGAAGAGATACGATCGCATATCTCACCGACTAATATTGGATCTTCAAGAGACAGAGCCACGCCCAATAACAGAAACAGAATCGATCAGACTCCCCTAACCGATTTCACAGAAGAGCCTAGACAGGCTCGAGGTTATACGTTCCAAGATTTTACGAATACCAAACATCAACGAGAAAGATCCGCGATGCTAAATGAAGCTGGCGACTTCCAAGAATATATTGAACGGAACTATGCCGAGCTCAGAAGGATACTTGCTATCATGCATACATCAACAAGCTCAACCCCCGACATCGACCAGGTGATCGAAGAGACTAGGAGAACTCCTTTTACTAGCCGGATCACCAGCGTTCGATTGCATAATATTGGTAAAATCAAATTCCCCGAGTACTCTGGAAATTTCGATCCTAAAGCGCACATTCAATCTTTTCGACTATCGATATCCCGAGCACATTTGAACGACGAGGAGAAATAGACCGGATATTGCCGCTTCTTTGCCGAAAATTTAACCGGCCCGGCCCTCGAATGGTTTGCCGGCCTCGAAGGAAACTCAATCGATAACTTCACTCAGCTTGTTTCGGCTTTCTTAAAACAATACTCGGTATTCATCGAAATCAGGGCGACTGAAGCCGACTTGTGGAACCTCAAACAAGTCCCTTTTGAGTCCTTGAGAACTTACATCAATAAGTTCAGGGAAATCAAATCGAAAATCTCCAACCTAAACGAAGTAGTCGCAATAGCAGCTCTAAAGAACGGAGTCTGGTTCTCCTCGAAGTTCAGGGAGGAAATGGTGGTAAGAGCTCCAGCATCGTTTGACGACGCCTTGCATCGGACTTCTTACTTCGCGACTCATGAGGAAGAGGTCGCTGCCCTGAAAGAACAGTTCATGGCCAGTAAAAATGGCATCAATAAGAAAACCGTGACGACAAAAGACCCTCTCCCACGAGGACAACATTCTTACGCTATCAACAACTCACCAAACAGACAGTCCGCCTTTGACTCAACCAAATTCTGTACCTTCCATAAAAGAAAGAGGCACTCCACTGAGGATTGTCACGCCACATCCAGGAACAAAGACGAAAACAAAGAAGATAGCGAGAGCCCTGAAGAGGAAGAAGAAACGCCATCGACCCCAAAAAACAATGGAAAGTCAAAACCCTCCTCCAAAAAGAGGACCGGGGAGGTCGAAAAAGAATCACCGAGCTCGCCTCCACCAGCACCCAAAAAGAGGGTCGATATGATTTCATGGGGAAACGAACACGAAAGATCGCGCCAAAACACTCAGCAGAAGGGAGAAGGACCACACATTGAAATATCGATCACTATCCAAGCAGAAAAAGTCTTAACGAATCTAATGACAACCGAACAATCGAACAAAAGAACAACAAATCTGTCAGTAAGAGAACAAAAATTGAGTTGAATAACAGACTCCGGAAAATCCAGGAACGGAAGGGACTACTAATGACCCCGAAGATAAAGAAAGCAAAGAAAAACAGCACGCGGTCTGACAACCGCAAGCCGTTTGGGGGGCAAGGACACTATCAGCCAATATTGACCAAAAAATGGCATTTTCCAGTAAGTCAAAAGCAGATACCTCAACGCATCGACTTAATCTACGGGTGCTCAAAGCTTTGAAATTCAATCAATTCGATCAAAGCCTACCAACGACGAGCCAAAAATAATATCGGAGTCCGAGAACCTATATCTGGACCAAGCCACGAGATCACCTTCGACGAGGAAGAAACTGCCGATCTCTAGAAACCTCAGGACGACGCACTCGTCATACGTCTAGACGTAGGAGGATGCGAACTATCTCGCGTCATGATAGACACTGGCAGTTCGGCTGACGTCTTGTTCTATGATGCCTTCAAAAGAATGGGGTTTGATATACCATGGATTTTACCCGTTTTAATACCTGGTATATGAGTGTTTTTACTACTATTATCTATGTTTTGGAGTCTATTATGTATGTTTTCAGGTTCAGAAGCATTTTGGAGAGAAGTGATGTTTTAGGTGCCTTTTTGGAGCTTAAAGAAGAGTTCACCCGAGATCAAGACCAGAGGTCGACATCAGAGTTACACATCGATCGATGCACACTCTGTGCAATCGATTGACACACATTAGCCGAAGGACGATACATCGAGACCATAATCGATCGATGTACACCTTGTACTATCGATCGATACTGAGGCGGCTGAAAGACAAGTTGGACCTGGCCGAACTTGAAGCCCAAGATATCACATTTTACAAGAATGCCCCTGACGAGTTTTTTAACCTAATGAACTCATATATTTATATGCCTAAGTGTTTTGGCATTAAACAACAAGCTTTCTTTTCATTCAAGTCTTTTTGTTATACAATCTTTTACAGTAATAGAAGTTTTAAGAGTTTCTTCTGCTTCTACTCATTTTCTTTCAGTTCTTTATTTACAAAGGTTATAGGATTCTAGATCAGAGGAAAGATCCAAAGAGATTTGTGATTGGAACTTAAGTGTTCATTCCTCTAATATATCTATGAACTCATATTATTACCTTGTTGTTATGAACTACTTAGCCATGTCTGAGTAGATTCACTTGTTAGATTTAGGGTTTAAATAGGATATGAGGGATTAGCCCCAGCCTATAATTGCTATAGTTGTGATATTTATTGTTAGGATTGTTCATTAATGCTTTTCTAGCTTAGCTACCTAGAACATGAACTTGGATTGCATTGATTTATTACATGCAATACCTGATAACATCCTAAACATGCTATGACCCTCTTGAGATATGCGACAGCTGATCTAAGATCATGGTGAGCATTGTATCAACTCGCGCATAAAGCTTGCTTAGAGCCGTATTGATCGATACTCCGATAGAGTAATCGATCGACTTAGCTAGAGGTGTATCGGTCGATATTCCTATCGAACTATCGAGCGATACCAGCGGCAGAAGTAGCCGACCGCAACATCATTTAGCATCTAAGTAATAGATGGTCTAAATAATGCGAGAGCTGATGGATTCATTTAATAAGTGTTGAGCTCTGACATATCATGAAAGCAACTTGTTAGCCTTTATAGTATTTATAATCTTGGATTCCTGAATACTTACCCTGAATCTAACTACTTTTCTTTATTGTTTTCAAAACCAAATCCTTTTAACTGTGTAATCTCATCCTTACTCAGCAAACCTGCACTTTACTTTAAACTATTTTCAACCTAGCATAGTCATTAAGATTGCATCTTATTTGTACACTAGCTCTCTGTGGATTTGATCCCTAAGTACTACAACTGAACCTCTTATTTGAGAGAGTAAAGTCACTCCTTAGGGTAATTTGAGTGGTATCAGGGTTCACCAAAGAATTACCTAAGCATGAAAGAACCACCCTCATCGGTTTTGCCGGTGAAACTACCTATTCCATCGGATCAATCGAACTCGCAGTTACAGCCGGAAACATCAGAAAGATCATTGATTTTATCATCATCGACCGACCAGTTCCTTCAACGCCATCCTTGGGCGACCATGGCTATACAACATGAAAGCAGTACCATCGACCTACCACCAATGTGTAAAATTTCCAACACCAAGAGGAATAGAAATTATCCGTGGAAGTCAAAGGAATTCAAGAACCTGCTATCTCTCGAGCTTTATAAAGATCGAGTCAAACCCCTAAAAAGATGGATCTCGACAACATTTCTTTAAACGCACAAGGTACGATATTACGTACACGAACAATAGAACTCACGACCCTGTATCAAGGGAAAATAATTGAAATACGACTTGACTTGATCCCTCGTCGAGGGTACGTAGGCAGCTCCAACTACGAGCTCAGTCACCCATAACAAAATTAAGGCTCCTACCTCGGAGCTTCTGAACGACGCAGCCATAAGCTCGGTCAAAACCGGACCTTTTTCAGAACAAACAGCCCACTCCTATTTTGGCGAACGATTCTAGCTAGTTCTTCTTAGAACATATTGTAGCCCTTCCTCTATTTTATAAACGAGTATATCTATACAAAAACCCTTTATTTTACCAAGCTTATAATCCTTTGCCTTAAAAAGCACACAACGATTAACTGTACTTTGAGACCCTGATCAAGTATACGAATGCTTTTAATCCCACTCAAAGTTAAAGCACAACCAAATCGGTATAATATCTTAACCACGCCGATACGACCATTGAGACAGTATCTACTAAATCGATCTACAGCCAAAGGCTCCAACAATAATAAGCAAATAAAACAAGAGAACTCACTGTTCTCCCTCTTTCTTATTTCAACTAAAATGACAAATAAAGGCATAACAGAGACAAAACAAATTCGAAATAAATAAAAAATAAGAGGGCACATCGATCTCAACCATCCGCGTCGAACTCACCATCCTCTGCCCAATCATCCTCGCGATCTAAACCATCACCTTCAGCTGGCACCTTTGTGGGAACCGAAATTCACACCGTCAATTTCCGATAAAGATTTGTGGAGGAAAACCGAGTTAACCCGATCTTCCTTGAAGGTCCCGGATATCTGCTGGGCCGCACACGATACAATCAATGAGAGTTTAAGTCGAAAAGTAAAAATCGTAAAGTAGAGCGGAAAAAGATCTTATTTCTGAATTCGCGTTTTGAACAACGGGTAAGAAATAAGCTACAAGAGCTGTCAAAAGGTTCGCTAGTCCGGCCGCCTAGATCTAACCTAGTTGAGTCGCAGCTCGCTAATGAAAACAGAAAGAGAAAGCTAAAACGCTCTAAGTGCTAAGTGCTCTGGAAGTTTTGTGATGATTTGCTCCTCGCCCAAAGCTCTCCTTATATACTATTCTTAAGACGGTATATCTTCTCGCGGGCTGAACCGGGCTTTCCCATTTTCGTCCATCTTTGTGTTTATCGAAACTTGACATTTATCTTCGGAAAACTTGACATTTATCTTCTGGAAACTTGACATTTATCTTTTGGAAACTTGACATTTATCTCTTATGTGAGGATAAGGATAAACCGTCATAGTTATCCTTCCTTTTCGGAAAATCGTAAGTGAGCCGTTTTGGCCACGTCGGGCCTGTTAGACGTTGTTACGGTTTTTCGAAAGAACAGTCTTTGAAGGTTTCGGTTTTTCCGAAGGAATCCCAATTCCTCGTATAGTTGAGATGTTTGGTGTTTAGAATAACCGTGATCGTACCAAACTCACGAAGATTGATCCAAACAAGCCAAGGTGGATCAGACCGAGCATGATGGGCCCGAGACCAGGACGAGGGCCGTCGACCGGCGTCAGGAGGCTTGCGCGGCGAGGCGGCTTAGCGTGCCGCCCGGCGGCGAGTGCCGCCGGCGCCGGGCGCCCGCCAGACCGGCCAGCGTGGCGGTGCGCCCGGGCGGGTGTGCTGCGGCGCCAGGCGGCCCGTGGCGTGGCGTGCCGCCGGCCAGGCGGTGCGCGGCGCCAGGCAGGCCAGCGTGATGCGTGCCGCCGGCGGGGCGTCTTGCCGTCCGTGGGTTTTCCGTTGTTCGATCTTTCCCGTTAGTCGTTCGTGCGGAAATCCTTGAGTTTGGAAGGATCTTTAGCCGTAGATTTTGAGATAACCGTTTGAGTAATATGGTTTCGAGCTTTAGACGTTTAAAAGATGATCTTTTAAACAATCGAGAAGGCTTTGCGGAAGAATTATTATAGTTTGCGGACAATCCGGACATGGGTTTAAGGGACCAAGATGGTGCCGTTGCCCGAGATCACGAGACGATTACATAGATGGGAACCAGGACCCTTGCCGCCGGCGCCAGACGGGACAGGGCAAGCCTGCCGCCCGTGCCGTGTCCTGCGTCCACCGTTGCCTGCTTCCCTTCGTTGATCCCCGGGGCTCACGGTCCGTTCATGCCTTCTTGTGAGTTCATCGAGTGATGATCCGTTTCTTGGTTTTGATCGTCACTTGGTTTTCCTTTCGAGGACTTTCGGGTGACGATTTTGTCGTTGACCGATTTTGACCCCAACAACCTTCCCGAAGAATTCTTCCAGAATATCCTCCGAAGCTTGCGGGAGATCCAACTTCCCAACCGAAAAATCAGATACCGCAGTCACATCAAGCTCAGCACCAAGCTCGATCTCCTTCGCCCTCAAACGCGACAGCTCATCGGCGGCCAGCAAATTATTTTTCATTATCTCGTTAAGGAGATCGATGTTAGCCATAATTTCTCAAAGACGAGCTTCACAATTAGCAGCCACATTTTTTTCTCTCCCATTTATCCTTAAGAGACACTAACACATCCAGGTAACTATCTGCCAAAACCTTCTTTGCTTCATAGGTCGCATGGCGGAGATCTTCGGCATTCTTAGCTGTCGAAGACTCAATCCTAGGTTCCAAATAAGAAACTTGTTCCAGAGCCGATTTCCTTTCGTTCCCGATCACCCGAAGCCGAGATTCAAGAGAAGCAGCCTGGTTTCTGAGCTTTTCGGCTGCAGCCAGCTGAGCAGCATTAGCTCGTTCTCGATCTTGCGCCTTCTTTAAACTGAGCTTCAACTCCCGAACGACCTTCTTGATCTCGTATAGTTCGTCCGATCTAGGCATGTACTTCAAACGTTTCTCCAAAGTCGCAGCGAACTTATTATTCGCCTCCATAGCCTAAGGGAAAACCCAAAAGATCAAGAAAAGGTTTTTTTTAAAGAAGAACAATTTCGTTTTGGCAAAAAGAGCCAAACCTTGGCGTGAGCAACAGCCATCTTCACATAGGCATCATGCTCAGTCATGTTCCTCAAAGAAGGAAGGGACACCCTGCAGGCTTGAAATGTCTAACCAGATGAGCAACACTATCGGGATCTTCCGTGATGGCACAATCCTTAGCATGAGAAAACTGCCAATGAAATGGTCTCGCAACAACACAGTCACTTGAAGATCTCGATTTGTGATCGACACCAATTATCTTCGCCTTTTTCTGAGGTCGGTCCCGCCCTTCAGAGCCGGTAGGGCTATTCGAAGAAGGACGGCTCGCCGCCTTTTTTCCATCGACTTCTTTTCCTTCTTTGAAAGAAGATTCACGAGGAAGACGGGTTTCCTCGCGAAGAACCTCGGTGAGAGCTTCGCTAACATCTCCGAAATGGATTCGTTCCGAACTGACTCCGCCAGCCCGGTTCCGCATTCTATCAGAGTCTCGGGAGTTCACTCTTCTCGACGCCATCGACCTAAAAATCTTAATCTATTTCAAAACTTCAATAAGGAGAAGACTCAGGATCAGAAGTATTTAAAGGGGGATATGATCAGATCAAATCTTAACAAACCTGGGAATAAAATCCCTAGAGTTCTTAAGGGAGAAAAGGAATCTTTTTTCGAAATTTTTAGTCCGCAATTATCAGATTTAAAAGAGAGGGCAGAATTTAAAAATCTTCTCCCGAGAAGAAAGTCCAAAAGATAAAGTAAGACAACAACAAAAGTAGAAAAAAGAGGAAACTAAGATCAACTCGAGCTTGTTTCTTCTCCAACGCCTGAAGACTGATCGCTACCAGAAGAATCCTCGGATATTTGTGGAAGATCAAGATCAGCGACGGACCAATCCGTAGGAGGACATAAATCCACGATAGCCGCGCAATCCTTCTCCATATCCTTTAAGCGGGTAAGCTCTTCCTCCACGACATAACCTCCATCCTTGATCTCAGTCAAGAGATCGATATTCGCCACTACCTCTTGAAGCTGAATCCTGGCGGCGATCTCCTTCTCTATACTCGCCCATTTCTCCTCCAGAGACGTTAGAATCGTTTTGTACGACTCTGCGATTTCATGATGGGCAGTACGTGAAGCTCGGCGAACGAGTCGATCACACCCGGTCTCCAGCTCATCGATCCGAGCCTTTTGCGAAACGACCTCCGCCTCAGAAGATGCTCTCTCGTGATGAGCTCTTTGCAGTTCTTCTTTCAGTTTCAGAATTAACCCTGCTTGCATCCTCTTCCCCTCGTCGGACGCCTCGAGCTCCTTTGAAATCTTTTCGATCTTCTCTTCACGAGAAATACACCCTCGCTCCATTATAAGGACGTACTTGTTAACAGCATCCATAACCTGCAAAATAAGATATCATGGACTCAGCACAAACAAATTTCGACCTATATGAAGAACCAACTCAAAGAAAGATAAGCTATTTCCAAGGGAAAGTCAATCAAATACCTTAGAGTTCACCTCATACGCTTTGGAGTAAGCCTCTTTCTCCTCGGATGACTAAAAGAATAAGGGACGAGAACCAGAAGGTCGATCATGATAGTCAGGACCGGCAGGCCCTTTGGGAGAGCTGTCTGCCCCCTTCTGAAGCTTCTGCATCTTCCCTTTCTTCTTCGAGCTCAAAGGAGCAATGCTCGATGTCGCTCCCTTCGGAGATTGATCACGTGCCCGTTTACGAACCTCAGGCTCACCCTGAGAACCAGAGCTAAGAGTAACAGGCGACACGGCAGCCACGTCGACATCAAGAACCGAATAAGACGTTCCCATCACTTCACCCCCGGTTCCCGATTTTGGAGATCGGAAAGACGAGAACCTCCTCGATAAACGCCTGTCGAGACGACTAGAAACAGGAGGAGGTCCGAAAGGAGTACTCGTTTCTTCACCAGATCCCACAGCCGCGATCTCCTCGATTGGATCGGCAACCAGAGGAGCTGCTCCTACACCAGGAGGAAGCAAGAATGCCGCACGTATTCTTTCCTTGTTAAATGTCGACCAATCAGTCCTACCCCGCCTTAAAACAACCAAAAGGCCTCGGAGGTAGTCAGACATCGACGAGCTCCCTGAGTGAACTGTAGAAAAAAGAGACATATATATCTGAATATATTCGAAATAGAAAGAGGAAAGGCTCAAAAGGAAGGAGCTCGAAAAACTAACCTATATCTTCGGCCCAAAGCCTCGGAGGTTTAGAGAAATCGAAATCTCCCATAGACGCCGAACCGACCTTGAAAACAAAGAATTGTTCCCTCCAATTGTCGTCACGGTACGGTGATCCTTCAATGACATGATGGCCCGGACGGGGAGACACCACGAAAATCCCTGGGTTCTTGGTATTGCGTTTCATCACGTAAAGATGACGAAACTCATCGAGACCGAAGGAAAGATTCTCTTCTCTCGCCCTAACCAAGATGGCCAAGAGATGACAGAGCAAATTCGGGCTCAATTGAGTGAACGACAGCCCCAGCATCGATAAGATTTCGAGAACCGGCTCCGGAATCGGAAAAGACAGACCTCATATCTCAAAAAACGTCACGTAAGCCCCGCAATAACCCTCTCGAACATTCTCAGGAGTCTCAAAATCAGAGGCTAGCTCAAGGGTAACAGAGCGGTCCACACCACATTCTGAATACAACCTCTCAAGATGATCGCTGGTTGTCGCCGGAAGGGGAAAAGAGAACGAAGCCATAATAGAAATTGCGAAAAGAGAAAAGGGATCTTCGAATCACAAGAGATGAAAAGAAAGGCAACTGAAGTCAAACAAAGCCATCCTTGGGTATATATAGGAAAACCCTCAACGGGTTGAAACGGCCCTATCAAAAAAATTAAGAAAAATCATAATGACCTAGGTCACATCCCGAAAGCCGATATAGCCGTTACGACTAGAAATCGAAGAGACCCGCGGAGCGGCGGCAGGACGACATGTGTCGTATCTTAACCAATTGAGGCCGACGAGAATAAGATATATCATCTCTGTTATTTTCGATCAAATAAAGAGATTGGGGGACAAATGTTGGACCCAAAAATCGAAATTTAATAAGTGGGCCAAGGCCCATTGATGTCGACAATACAATTCTGGATAAAGAGGTCGACCAAGAATCTCTAAAGCCCGGATCAGCTAGAAGAGTAGTTCGAGCTAAGGGCCCACCAAGAAACCAACAAAGATTTGGTCTTAGCGACTCTGAAGGACGAGAAACAGACTTCAGAGATGGAGGAAGAGGTTGAACGAGATCGCGGAGTCAAGGAACTATAAGAAGGGAGCTAAGCTAAGAAAGAAGGACACCAAAAAACCCTAGAGAGAGAACTAACAGCAGATCGATCTCTTTTAGCTCGCTTTAGTTCTGAATTCGTTTCAGTCTCATTTGTAATTCTCGATCTCATTTCTTCATTGTATTCAACTTACTCAAATCAATATTAGTCCATTATTGTCAACCGGAATCTAATTAAATCGTTGTGTTCTGAAGAAGTCGTTGCCCACATTCCTTTTCTTCCCTAGTTTAAACATCTCAAACACTACAAAATACTTAGTGTAGATTTTAGGATCTACACTTCCTTGTAGAACTTCATTGAAAAATAACCTCCCACATAGTTGTAACCTGCCCTCAAGACAACCATATGATAGATTTCTTCCCATAGTCGGCATGAACTTGACGTCTGTCAGAACAACAATGGATCCATCAGGCCTTTTGATGCGTATCTTTCCTACTCCATTTATCTCACTGATAGTATTGTTACCCATCAACACTTTTCCTCCACTGCACTTCTCGAAGTCAAATAACACATCTCAGTTTGGCGTGATATGAAGACTTGCACCCGAATCCATTACCCATTTGTCCCTGGTATCTTGAATGCTATCTGTTAAGATCAGAGGTTCCTTCCTTGTTGTCGCAACGTTCACTGAGCCTGAGCCTCTATTCTTCCCCTTTTCAAGACACTCACGTTTCCAGTGACCCTCCTTGCCATAACTAAAACAAGTACCATTACTTCCTTTGTTGTCTTTTGACTTTGAGAAGTTTCTGCCCCTGCTCTTGGACCTGTTCCTCGAGTAGTTGCTGCCTTTCTTGTCTCCCCTACCTCTCTCACTAACGTACAGCCCTTCTGCCTCAGCTTTACCCTTTCCTAGAGAACCTTTCTCTCTGAGTTCTGTCTCCTTAGCATAGGCTGAAGTCACCACCTCGTGCACAGTAAGCATATCCTTTCCGCTTCCATACTTCAGCGTATGAACCAATGGTTCAAATTTGGGAGGAAGACCAGTGAGAATTTGTATTGTTTGGTCTTCATCCGAGATCTTGATATTCAGACTCGCAAGATCATTAACCAATTTTAGAAAACCATCCAGATTCTGCTCAATACTCTTGTGCTCATCCATTTTGTAGCTAGCAAATCTCTGCTTGAGATAAATAGGATTCGGGAGAGACTTAGTCTGGTAGTCTCTCTCTAATTCTTTCCAGATACCAAGTGCTGTAGTCTCCTTCATTACCTTCCTGATTATTTGATCACTTAGACTCATCTGAATCAAACTTCTGACTCGCTTATCTTTCGCTGCTTTGTTTGGATCTGGTTTAACCTCTGTGGCTCGCTCTAACTTTTCTGTTTTTTTAATCCTCCAACGCAGGTAGTTCTTCCTCAAGAATAGAGTCAACCCCCAAAATCTCAAGAGCACACAACATCTTGTGTTTCCAGATTCCAAAATCCCCTTATCCATCGAACTTATCAACTTCAAACTTTCCCCGTGTAGGTTCCATAACTCCTGAGTTTGCAGTTTTTGATCAGAAACCAAAACCAGAAACAATGCGAGATCTACACTCCTTCTCAAGACACCTTGTACTGCTCAAGCTTGAGTTATCTTCAACAACACACACAAAAGAACCAGATAAGTTTTGAACCTTGACCTGATCTTTCTTACTTGCTAGAGATGCCTCCTTCATGATTTGATCTTGTGACTGAGAATTTGCGGAATACGCTTGATGTCACTCAAATTACCCTAAGGAGTGAATTACTCTCTCAAATAAGAGGTTCAGTTGTAGTACTTAGGGATCGAATCCGCAGAGACTCTAGGATTACACAATAGCTTTATAGTCTTCGAAATAAAGCTAGATTAATGGTTTTTAATCAGAAAATAAAATGGTGAACAAGGTAGTTGTTTGATTGGTTTGAATTGAGGTTGTTAACAGGTAGAAGATACAACTGTCGTTGTGTTGAACCAAAGCTGCTAGAGAGCTTTAAGAACGGGTTTGATAAGTTCTCTAATCTTATTAGAGCTACTCTCGTAGGCGCATAGTTAGATTAGATCAAGCTAGTTTAGTTTCAGGTAATTGATCAAGTTCTCACTTATTCCAAATTATTCCTAAGATCTAAGTCAAGGGTGATCAATCCTAGACATTAGCATTAAGATAAACTAGATGAAGAACCATATTTTAAACACCCTACAACAGTTATTAGCAATACATAAATCAACCTTATGAGAAACCTAAATCTAGTAGAGAGATTACTCAAACATATTCATAAGAGACAAAGTCATGATGGTTTGAATAATACTTAAATCAATAGCAAGAGAAATAAAACAAGTAATAAAGATAAGGGAGTTTAAGATCTTCTCTGTTATGAAGTTCAGATCTCTCTCTCTCCAATCCTAAGCTCCTCTCTCAAGGTAGCTAAGTTGCTTCTCTCCAAAACTAGGTCTAAAAGGTCTTCAAACAAGTCTGCCTTGAAAATAATACAAAACCCTCTCTTATAGCCTAAAAGGCGGCCAAGGACTTAAGATAATTTAGATTAGGGCTGTTGTGAGACTTGAAGTCTTCATTAATTCTTGGGTGGCTTCGCCGTCAATCGATGGCGATTAGTGCACATCGATCGATTTTTATTGGTAATCGCCGGTCGAAATGCCTCTTCAAGTATCGACCAATTCTTGTTTTGGCAAGATTCTCACATTAGCTCTAAAATGCTTCAAAGTGGCCATCTTATGTCCATGAGTACCTGAACCTGTAAAAGCTCATAAAAGACTCTAAAGCATATAATTAATTCTGGAAACGTATATAGACCATGGTTAAAAGTGGGTAAAATCCATGACCTATCAACTCCCCCAAACTTACCTTTTTACTTGTCCTCAAGCAAAACAAACAGGCAGTTTCTCTGAAAGAGGTTTGAAAACAATAGAGACTCACAAAAATCTTTTACTTAGAATCATCACCACTAAAATTTGAAAGCCACATCAAATACCTCCTAACAACAGAAGTACTTTATACCATATCCTAGCTTAGCAACCAAATTCATCTAGCCATCAACTTAGCAAATTCTGCTTGACTCACCCCTCTACTGATCTCATTTCCTTTCATAAAATAAAAGTGCAGGCTTTACCTTGGGAGTATCGATCAAGGTACACATGGGTTCTTACTCAAGCAAGTTTCTGAACACACATGTGGTCTTCTCTGATTTCTTTCTTCCCTTGTTCTCTCTTCTCTGAATCCTTATAGTTTCAAATTAAATGAATATTGATGCTGATATAGTCCATCTTGTTCATCTCATTGACTTTTCTACTTTTGTAGTTCTTATTTGACAAAGTGTAGCGAATAATGGAGTCACATAAGACACTCCTACCCCTCGTTTCCACAATGTGTGATCATTCCTTTCTGAATTAGAATACTGGGGTCATAGGAGACACTCCTACCCCTCTGCATCTTCCAGGAAATCATATCAATATTTTATATCTAGGATGCTTGAAGAGACAGAGAGAAGGGAACCAGAAACACACAGACTTTTACCTTTCAGACTTGCAGGAGGAACCCGATCCATGTATACCAAGCCCCAAGACAAGCAGATGTAGTCAGGTTTGGTTGGATATCAGCTTTGATTCCTTCAAACATTCATAGCAAGTGCGGTTCTAGTTGACAGGTAATCCACTTTAACATCTATAGTACATTCTGCAGTCAATAAATCTAAGAGTAGTGCTTAAAAGTGGTTAGATAACAAGTAAAGATTTGAAAAATATCATTGTCCCCTTCTTGACTCAATGAAATATATATATAGTCAGTTTTTTTTCTTAAGAAAATGAAACATGAACCAAAACAAAACACAAAATCAGTAGCTACCTCCCCCAGACTTAAACAACACTGTCCTCAGTGTTATTTGGTCTAAGATTGGTTTAAGGAATTAAAAAAAATGTTGGATAATAAGATAAAGTTTTTGTACATTTCTGTCTCTTTCGTCAGTCGATGCTCTGACCTCTGTATCGATCAACACAATGGATGTTATGTCGATCGATGACGTAAAGACAAGAACGTTCTTTGTCTAAAGTAACATGTCATCCATGTCTTACTCATCAAATATGAGTTAATGGTCGTCTAAGTTAGCTCTGTTAGACAATTAGAAACACGTCATCATAAGAAAAATAGATAGTCTCAAAACGTAGCATGCAGAAAAACAAAATAGTCTGAAACACATATCCATAAACCAAAAAATAAAAAGAAAATAGTGCATAGAGATAAGGAATAGAAATGTGAGGACTAATCAGTGTCCTCGCCAGTCTCATCGATATCCTCTGATGAGTCACTCCGATGCTGGCGAGACGGTCCTGCTGCTGATGGAGATAAGGAATAGAAATGTGAGGACTAAACAGTGTCCTCGCCAGTCTCATCGATATCCTCTGATGAGTCACTCCGATGCTGGTGAGACGGTCCTGCTGCTGATGGAGACCTGGCCCTTGACGCTCCTCCTGCTCGAGCAACGCCACCTCGATACCCTGGCCCAGATGGCCTGTAGAGCGTCCACGACTATCCTCTGAAAATCTCCACGGTCGTGCATTAGAGTGTCCGGTATGATCAGGAAGTCAGGAAGTGGTGCCTCTGGCGGGCCCTGATTGGCAGGTGCTCTGCGGACTTCTGGAGGTCGGCGTGGCAAGTCCGTAAGGTTACGGAGAGGCGGTGATCTGGCTCTAATCGGAGGCTATCAATCTGCCCTGCAAAGTCAGTGGTGGGCCTGTGTGGCAGCTGCAGCAGACGTATCTGTTCCTCTCTCCTTAAACTCCAGAAAAGGTTGTTCTTCAGCCAGCCCGAGTGGAGCAGGTGCGCCTCGCCCAGATGCATGAAGATCGGTGTCAGCAGGCTCTCCACTGTCTATGTCTTCTGGCTCGTTCCCGTGAAGGGCTTCATCTTAAGCCCCACCAGATGCTCAGCAAAGATGGCTCCGAGGTTAGGTATCACTACCTTGTCCTCCGCGTCGAGATGGCTCAGATCAACTAAGCCATTCACTGCACCATAGAGCAGTGTGAGCTCCTGTATCCTCACCTTGTTGGGCTCCATATTGCACAACAGAGTGTTGGCAAGAGCCCTCATGAAGTAGCTCTTGGTGGGGTGATGAATGTCTGTCTGGGTGGCTGAACCGGAGCTCCACGCACCTGTACCAACTATCCCCCAGAACTCAGGTAATCCAGGGAAGTCAGGGATGACGCTGGCAGTGGCAGTGGGGTCTGTGAAACCGTAGATGTCACAAAAGTCAGTGATGGAGATACTATATCTGATGCCTCTGGCGAAGAAGGACAAAATGTCGTCTCCTGCAACCCTCGCCCTCTGGTTACGGTAGGTGAGCTGAGCTGTTGCCATGAACTGTCTGACAAGAGAGACATGGAGGTCGTACGGACGAGTGGCCATGGAGCCAAATCCCAACTTCCCAATCATGTCGGTCAGATCCGACTCGATCCCAAGCCTCCTCACGGTAGCCTGATCGATGAACCGTGTAGGCTCAATGGCGACGTCCAGCCATAAGTTTTAGAACAGGCTGTCGTAGATTTATCATATTAAAAAACTCAATATTGATTTATATTTTATTTTAAAATACACGATTTTGGTCATATTGTAAGACCCGATCCCGGCTTCTCGGACCGCGGTCGATGCCTCACGTCGCTCGGTCCACACACTGATCTAACCTCTAAAATTGTTTTTGTCCTTTTTCTTAAAACACCGTCCATAGGTCCGCTAACTCAGATCTTAGCTCAAGACTACCTTAGTCATTTACTAGTTTAGATCAATTCAACACATACGCAGCGGAAAACAACTATCATCCATTGGTCTAAACCAATATAACACTTGTTGGGTCGAATCACCTCAGCTAATGGTTAGTATACTCAACTACAAGCTAGCTCCAAAGTCAGTTCTGAACCCAAACCAAGTCATACAAATCCGAGGTACCATTACCCTAAACCATTCTATCTAGATCTAAGTAATATTGCTAGATCATACCTTTGCCACATCCTCGGAGCTTGTTAGCCCTTTGTCACAGCTGACTTAGCTTGCTTATACCTGCATAAACACTTTCCTTGGGTACATAGTCATTCGACCAACCATCCCCACAGACCAATTAACCTTTGGGAAGTCTTCAAAAGTAATTGATATGCATCTGGCTCTTCTCAGCCCATGCATCTGACTCATCTTAGCCCATGCATCACTCAACATCCTTACGCTTTGTAGGATATAACACCAAGTCCTCTCATAGACTAATAATGTCAAGTCCTCTCATGGACTAATAATGTCAAGTCCTCACAAGGCTAATAAGGCCAATCGGATCCTAAGTCATTCAACCAACTACCCCACATGACTCAGAACTGATGAGTCTTCACACTTATCAGACATACCAAGGAACCATGTCCAAATGGACCCGATCAGTCTTGATCTTACAACCAGTGCAACCTTTGATCACTCAGGACAGAGACCTTGATCCATCATCCAAGGATCTGGTCGTTCATCCTTGCCCAAGATCAGATAACACACGGCCTCCCTTCCACAAGTACACCCAGCACAATACTAGTGGTCTACACCAACTAGTATTGGCAGTACTCTTCTTCATGGCTCTCAGCCAATGCGTTGCACATAGCTTACCAACGCCAAGTTTGATAATTAGCATTCCTTATGATCAATATCATAAGTGACAAACATATCTCAGCACACAAGCATATGATTAGATAACCTAACATAAGGATCTGACCTCAATATACCCTCAGGTGCAATTTCCACCTCATGCAAACCTGCTCCAGAAATTAATTAAAATTCATGAAAACTCCTGATAAATCTCCACTAAGAGATTCCCATATTCAGAATCCAATGAATCGACTCAGTCCATATGGATTCCGATCATGATCAGTCCAACCGGTCAAAAGTTGACATCATCAAATAAATTCCTAAAAATTAGTTAAAATATGTCAAAAACTCCTATAAATCATAAAAATCAGTTTCCCATAATCAGAATCCAACCCCGAGGTCTGGATCATATGGAAACCGACTATGGTCAGTCCGGCCCATGGCCAAGGATATTCACTTCCTGAATCGGCCAAGGCCATGGTTCAGCGCCTAAAGGCCTCATCATCAATGTCAATCATAAACAGAATAAATAAGATGAAGAATAAATATATAAACATAGTAAGGTGTAACTGCAGGAACAGATCGGCCCATATGCATCCGACTATGTCCAATGGTCCGCAGTCCACACCTGTTACCTTATCAGGGGCGACCATGCTCCTCCAAAGCACGCCTCCATAAAGCCCTTATGACATACTTACAGTATTGATAAGATCCAATCATCCAATCATGGGTCGTACCCATCATCCATTCCATGGAACTTCCATGAAACCAGTTTCTATACTGCATCCGCTTTCAAGGCTGTTCATGCCTTTGAGAGTGGAGTCCGCCTTCTCCCTTCCCTCCTGGCCATTTGCGTGTTATCTCAAGACATACAGGAAGCCTAGGATATGATCATCCATGATCAAACACCATCAAAGGATCGTTCAAAACTTTCCCTTTGATTGCCCACAAAACTGCCTCTTTGCTGCCTTCACACCAATCTCGGTATTGGATTGTGCAATCGGACCATCTCTATGTTTTTCTCTGTGTTTCAGGGTGTGGGAAGAAGCCCTGGCTTTCCTGCAAAGTCACGGACTTACCCTTGTATTTATAGAAGAATGGGTGGTTATTTCCCAAACTATTGCCCATAACTGCTCTTGGGCGGTTACTTCTTCTTTTTTTAAAAAATAACTCCTGCCTATGGCAGTTACCAGACGTCCTGGACCTTTCAAACCACTCCTGGATTTGTCCAAAACAAGCCCAAAGTGATTGCCCATGCCCATGTCCCAAACACAAGAGCCCATCGGCCCATCGGTACATATGGGTCGTCCACATGGCCCGATCACTTTCCGGACCTGGCCCAACTGTCCGAGACTTGAACACTCAGTCCAGATGAGTTGAGATGATCCATAGCTGACCAATCTGAGAGAGCTAGTCCATCCAGCTCAGGGAGCTGACACACTCTTAGGGAGCTGACACACTCTACTTGAGCTCCAACCGAGCTCCGTTCAGTTGGTTGCGCATCTTCCTTGTATCTTCTAGCTGCTATACACTGCGTCCAGCTAACTTTCTTCATCTTATTCAATCCTTCTAATTCCCTTGGTCTATTTCCAGACCTAGACTTAGTTTTCTCATGATCCATTTTGATCATACACTTCATTACAGCTTGTTCACGATCAGATTTTGCCCCGCGCGGATTTTGGAGCTTCTTCTTTAGTCTAGGATTTCAAATAATAATCAAATCAAAAGAAGCGGCTGGGCGAAAACAGGAAGTGGTTTCTCATGATCTGATCCCAAGCAATCCCATTTCTGATGAAACGTCTATGTCCCATGTCAAGTTCCAGGAACGGGGAAATGACAAGTCTCCCCCACTTTTGATGGATTAGTCTCGAATCCAGTGTTGCTGACATCTTATCTTATGACAAAGGTTCCAACCGAACTCTTTGCATTCGGAACATGGAGCATGCTCGATTGGTTCTCCCTAACCAATTCGTTGCATATCCCTCCTTGTTCCTTCTCACTGACCACGTCTTGATCGTCATACATACAAGTCTCCCCCACTCGATAGAGATTTAACCCAAAATCTTATCAAGTGGTCCATCCTTTGGTCTATCAAGCACCCATACAAGGACATGACTTGTGTCACTGGCCCAACTCTCTAGGTTGCGGTTCTAGTAAACACCAAGTCTATAACTCTCTGACCCTAGTCCACGACGAGACCATATTCAGTTCTTAATAACATACTGCGTAACCAAGTCTTAGTAGATCTACCCAATTTCCAAACCCCTCGATGTACCAGTCAAGTCTTAAAGAACTTGTTCCAATCTTTAGGCTTCTCGTTCTACCACGAGTCCTAACAGAATGTTCTGTTTACTTAAGTCCTTCCCAGACACCAAGGTTTATGATTCCAGCCACAAATTACTGGATCATTCCTTAACCAGCCACAACCTTTCCATAGCTTGGCCATATTGCGATATTAGTCTCTACAAGACTAAACCGTATCAACTTGACTTATGTCCATCACTGGACTTTGTTATATTTCGATCCTGGTCCATTTAGGATGTGATCATATTCTGTTCCTTGTCTACTCAGGGACTCGACCATGCATTCCGACCATAGGTCCATCTCTGAGTAGGTCGTGTCCTGATCCTCGTCCCTTACCGGACTTGATCATATTACGGTCTGGTCCACTCTAGGACTCGACCGTCTCAATCAGTACACAGTCTGAAGCTACCATCATTCTGTTTCACAAAAAGAACTGGTGCTCCCCAAGGCAATACACTAGGGCGTATGAAACCCTTATCGAGCAACTCCTCAAGTTGCTTCTTTACTCAGCCATTTCGGCTGGTGCCATACGATACGGAATTTTGGACATTGGGGCCGTTCCAGGTTCGAGTTCGATCATGAACGAGTCAGCGCTGCCAGGGGGCACACCCTGCAGCACCCAAAACACATCCTTGAACTCCTGAACCAATGGTATCCCATCCGGGTCACCACCCCCTACGACCTCATTAGTGAAAATGGTAGCCAAGAAGACCTCACAACCATTTCCAAGCATCCTTTCCCCTAGATTGCTGAAACCACTAAACAACAAGAGGTCGGCTTAATACCTTAGACCCTGATCGGTGGTCCAAACTCATTCTCAAACTGCACCTTTCCACAGTGACAATCAAGAGTTGTCCGATTCTTTCCAAGCCAGTCCATACCTAAGATCACCTCATGATTCTTTAGGGGGAAGACAATCAGATCCACAGGCATCGACCTATCCAGGATCATCACTGGGATGTCCTTAACCAGACCTAGTGAGTTCATAATCTTCTCTCCGGCCGCACTCACTTTGTCAAGACCATTCCAGGTTCCAACTCGGAACATTCCCTTTCTGATCTTCCCTGGACTCACAAAACCATGTGTAGCTCCAGTATCGAAAAGTACGTGTGTTTCCACAACACCTATCATTAAGTACCTAAATGACTAGGATCTCGGTTTGATCACACATTGGAAAAACGTCCCATACCATTCTCCTAAGCATCACACTTCTGTGAATGTCCCATACCATTCAAAAGAGTGTTTATAATATACCTCAATCATCATCATACTAGGATACTTAACATCATGTTTCCACTTCCTCTTGGAATTGGTCCATTCCATTCAACTTGATCTAAGGAATCCTACCTTGACTTATACCAAGTCCAAGCTGATCCATCTGATCACAAGCCCACTCGTACTAGCCATGTAGTGTCTTCCTTAAATCAACATGAACACCGCATATGCTCACTTGTTATGAACGACCACCAAGGAATAACACTTACCTCCAAGAGAGTGCTGCATGTTTCTTTCAACCTAAGCCACTCTCTGGTCCATGTTACTTCCCTGGTCCAGGTCGTCCATACAAAGATCTTGCATTGCATCCATCGTCCAATCTGTCTATTACTTCCAAATAACTAGATAAACTAACCTTTCTGTTTTTAGGGTCTTGCCCTTGGAGAGTGCATCTTGGCTAAGTCAGCTCATCTTGGAACTTCCCCGTTCACAAGCATGAAACCTAATCTTACCTCAACTCTCACATGGCTCACCACAGCTAAGGTTCCAAGGCATCTCGGTTTTCAGAAATAATTTCGGTTTGGAACTCAACATCTTTGAGCACTGTCCTTAACAGGATCAAGCATGCTCTGATACCAACTTGTAAGACCGATCCCGGCCTCTCGGGCCGCGGTCGATGCCTCAAGTCGCTCGGTATACACACTGACCGAACCTCTAAATTTTTTTTTGCCCTTTATTTAAAACATCGCCCATAGGCGAGGGCTAACTCAGATCTTAGCTCAAGACTACCTTAGTCATTTACTAGCTTAGATCAATTCAACACATACGCAGCGGAATAACAACTATCATCCATTGGTCTAAACCAATCTAACATTTGTCAGGTAGAATCACCTCAGCTAATGGTTAGTATACTCAACTACCAGCTAGCTCAAAGGTCGGTTCTGAACCCAAACCAAGTCATACAAATCCGAGGTTCCATTCCCCTAAACCATTCTATCTAGATCTAAGCAACATTGCTAGATTATATCTTTGCCACATCCTCGGAGCTTGTTAGCCCTTTGTCTCAGCTGACTTAGCTTGCTTATACCTGCATAAATACTTTCCTTGGATACTTAGTTATTCAACCAACCATCCCCACAGACCAAGTAACCTTTGGGAAGTCTTCAATAGTAATTGATATGCATCTGGTTCATCTCAGCCCATGCATCACCCAATATCCTTACCCTTTGTAGGATATAATACCAAGTCCTCTCATGGACTAATAATGTCAAGTACTCTCATGGAATAATAATGTCAAGTCCTTACAAGGACTAATAAGGCCCATCAGATCCTAAGTCATTCAACCAACCACCCCACATGACTCAGAATTGATAATTCATCACACTTATCAGACCGGCCAAGGAACCGTACCATGTCCAAATGGACCCGATCAATCTTGCTCTTACAACCAGTGCAACCTTTGATCACACAGGACAGGCACCTTGATACATCATCCGAGGATCAGGTCGTTCATCCTTGCCCAAAATCAAATAACACACGGCCTCCTTTGCACAAGTACACCCAGCACAATACTAGTGGTCTACACCACATAGTATTGGTAGTACTCTTCTTCATGACTCTTAGCCAATGCGTTGCACATAGCTTACCGAAGCCAAGGTTGATAATTAGCATTCCTTATGATCAATATCATAAGTGACAAATATATCTCAGCACACAAGCATATGATCAGATAACCTAACATAAGGATCTGACCTCAATATATCATCAGGTGCAATTTCCACCTCAAGCAAAACTGCTCCAAAAATTAATTAAAAAATTCATGAAAACTCCTGATAAATTTCCACTAAGAGATTCCGATAATCAGAATCCAATGAATCGATCCAGTCCATATTGATTCCGATCATGATCAGTCCAACAGGTCAAAAATTAACATCATCAAATCAATTCCTAAAAATTAGTTAAAATATGTCAAAAACTCCTATAAATCATCAAAATCAGTTTCCCATAATCAGAATCCAACCCCGAGGTCTGGATCATATGGAAACCGACTATGGTCAGTCCGGCCCATGGCCAAGGACATTCACTTCCTGAACCGGCCAAGGTCATGGTTCAGTGCCTACATGTCTCATCATCAATCTAAATCATAAACAGAATAAATAAGATGAAGAATAAATATATAAACAGAGTAAGGTGTAACTGCAGGAACAGATCGACCTATATGCATCCGGCTATGTCCAATGGTCCGCAGTCCACACATGTTACCTTATTAGGGGGGACCATGCTCCTCCAAAGCACGCCTCCATAAAGCCTTTATCACATACTTACAGTATTGATAAGATCCAATCATCCGATCATTGGTCGTACCCATCATCTCTTCCATGGAACTTCCATGAAATCAGTTTCTACACTGCATCCGCCTTCAAGCTGTTCATGCCTTTGAGAGTGGAGTCCGGCCTTCTCCCTTCCCTCCTGGCCATTTTCGTATTATCTCAAGACATACAGGAAGCCTAGGATGTGATCATCCATGATCAAACGCCATCAAAGGGTCGTTCACAACTTTCCCTTTGATTGCCCACAAAACTGCCTCTTTGCTGCCTTCACACCAATCTCGGTATTGGATTGTGCAATCCGGCCATCTCTATGTTTTTCTCTTTTTTTTTCTGTGTTTCAGGGTGTGGGAAGAAGCCCTGGTGTGCCTGCAAAGGCACGGACTTACCCTTGTATTTATAGAAGAAGGGTGGTTATTTCCCAATCATTGCCCATAACTGTCCATAACTGCTCTCTTGGGCGGTTACTTCTTTAAAAAAAATAAATAAATAAATAACTCCAACCTATGGCAGTTACCAGACATCATGGGCCTTCCAAACCACTTCTGGATTTGTACAAAACAAGCCCAAAGTGATTGTCCATTCCCATGGCCCAACCACAAGAGCCCATCAGCCCATTGGTACACATGGGTCGTCCACATGGCCCGGTCACTTTCCGGACCTGGCCCAACTGCCCGAGACTTGAACACTCAGTTCAGCTGAGTTGAGCTGATCCCCAACTGACCCATCTGAGTGAACTAGTCCATCCAGCTCAGGGAGCTGACACACTCTACTTGAGCTCCAACCGAGCTCCGTTCAGCTGGTTGAGGTTCTTCCTTGAATCTCCTAGCTGTTATACACTGCGTCCAGCTAGCTTTCTTCATCTTATTCAATCCTTCTAAGTCCCTTGGTCTATTTCCAGACCTAGACTTAGTTTTCTCATGATTCATTTTGATCATATACTTCATTACAGCTTGTTCACGATCAATTCTCATGATCTGATCCCAAGAAATCCCGTTTCTGATGAAACGTCTATGTCCCATGTCAAATTCCAGGAACGGGGACATGACACATATTGACATTTTTATAAATAGCAAATTAAAAAGATGATTTGTCGTAATAAGATTAGCTGTGGACACTCTTAACGGCTTATATCCTCAACGTTTATATATAATTGATATGTTATTTGTGAATATTCTCAATATCATATAACCTAAACTTTAAAAATTATGTGTTTTGAATTTATATAGTTATTTTTTTTTTAAATCTTGGATTTTTAAGTTAACTAGGTATTTTCCTGCACTATGTGAATTATCAAAATTTTAAATGTAAAATATATTTAAAAATATAATTTTATTAATATTTTATTATTTTCTTACTAATATTTTAATATAAATTTGATTTAATTAAACAAAAATTAAGTTAAAATTATTTTGTTTATTTAAATTATATTTAAGAATATATATGTATATATTTAAAATTATAATGTTAGATAGATTTTTTATCTGTTTTTTTGGTTAAATATATTAAATTAACTTGCATAATAAAATTAATAAAACTTATTTTAAAATTGTATAATCATCAAAAACTAAAATTAAAATTAAACAATAGTTAAAAATTTGTGATTGTATAAAAGAAACTAATGATTTTACAGTTAAAATTTATAATTTTTTTAAAATTATAGAATTTTGAAAATTTTAGTAATAAAAATGTCATAATTATAAAATAGAATTAAATTATATTTTAAAATTTGCAATGTCACTGACTCTAACTGGTGACCAAAAGAATGGACGGGAATGGTTAATTCCACTTCATTCCTTAAACTTGACACATTTATAAGGAATGAAAATATTTAATTCCTCTCCATTCACAAAACTATTCCTTATAAAATTCGGAAAAGAACAATAGGGAATAAATATTCCTACTATTTTGTTCATTTTCATTCATTTCCTCGTCGTTCCTATTATTTCTTTGGTGGTCACCAGTTAACGCTATATTTTAATATATTTATTTCATGATGATATTTGAGTTATTCTTGTTGACAAAAAAGTTTGAGTTATTATCATATTCTAATAAGTTTACTGAAAATATAAATTAACACAAAATGTAATATATGAATTATTAACATATTTTAAAAGGTTTACCAAAAATATAAAAAAATTAACGTAATTGTCCATGTCATAGTTAGTCATAAGATATGTAATTGTCCATGTCATATTTTTTGTACGAAAATGATTATAAAGATGATATGTGGCAAATCATTTATCAAATATTGTCTAAAGGATTATTTTATTTGTTAGATATTTTTATGTTGATTTCTAAAATCTATTTTATATTAAATTAATTCATATAAAAATGGTTTTACTTTGTGGGTTTACCATATTTGATACTAATTTATATTTGATTTTGCCATAAGCGATTTTGGTAATATTGACATTTTTAGATTGACATAAATTAAAAAGAAGTTTTGGAAGAAAAAAGTTGATCGGAATTCTCGTTCATACACAAAAGAAAAATAGAAAGCCCAGCGGGTAATAAAAGATAAACAAAAGGGCCCACATACCGTAAAATAAATCGATTGCTGATTTAACCCAAACAGACAGATCATCGTTGAAATCTAATCGATAGCTTGCACGATGGAATCTCCTTCGTTCCTGAACAATCTCTTATTCTTTATCGTACGTCCGATTCTGGCCATCTCCTTTGTTGTCTGCTTCATCGCTCTTTGTATTCTCTTCTCAAACTTTCTGTCTTGCTTGATCTCTTTTAGATTTTTTTTTTTTTAATCTGAATATCGCATAATTGTCTTTTAATTCGCAGGGTGGTTTTTGGCATGGAAGCTGGTACTAAGCCATGTTCCTCTGGTACAAGAGATCTTTGGCTTGAGAAAGAAAACCTTTAAACCTAAACCTGAATCTCGCAGGAGAATCTCCAAATTCTACAAAAGTATTACTTCCCAGAATCAATGGTAACTATTAACCTTTTTTACTCTTTTTATTTATTGAATTTATGTATTATTTATTGGTTCTTTTGTACTCTTTTTTTTTTTTTTGATCAAATGTTCTTTTGTACTCATTTCTCTCAGAAATTGTGGAAGGTACAAGATTCGATAGTACAAGTTTCATGCTGAAAGACTTATAAAAAGAATTCTACTTTCTGCAAATGTAATGTGCATTCTGTATATTCAAGTGTTTCAAACCCAAATCTTTGTTAATGTTTTTCATGTCTTCACACTTATTCTAAATTGTTGTGAGATAAATACTTTGATTCATGAATCAATAAAAGATGTTTTGCCAGACATAACCATGCCCTAAGAAGGCTATTCTTTTACTTTAAGCTAGCATGATGATGCATAATCTTAACCACCTCTAGTTTGGGAAATTTTAATGCCAATGTTAGATTTCCGTGAGGCTTGTTATTTCGTTTCTGAGGAAGACACTATCATAAGATATAACTGAGTATCTTATCAAATGCATCAAGTAGCACTTTTATTTAACCACGAGGTTGGGTGGTGAAGGCAGCTCTGCCAGTTCCTAAGGGATCTGGATTCGAAACTTCTCAACCGAATTACCATCCCTGGGCGACACGGTTATCTAATTCCCCCTGCGAGCAACCGGATCTGTCTGGTACTGGTAGACAGGTCCGTGAAGATTAGTCGGTTGAGTCTGATCCACCGAATATATATAATAAATATAAATAAAATAAAAATGCATCAAGGATATTGAAGATGTACTGGCACCTGTTTCTACGACAAAAAGCTAATTTTTTTTTTTTTAAAGTTGATGGAACCTAGCCATGGAGTATATAAACAAATGCCTATTGCTGAGTGGACGTCAGGTTAGTAACGGTTTTCGACCTGTTAGTGTCTGAAAGTATTCACTCCTTTTTTGTTGTTGTTGTTGTTAAAACCCCAGCTGGACCAAGCCTGTTAATCCTTTCCTTGATTTGTGATGAATTGATTATTCTTATGAAGTTTCGGTTAGTGTACAGCAGAATCAGAACAATGTCTTTGGCATGCTTGGTTTTGAAACTTGGAAATAAGTTGTGTGAAGGGAGATTGAAGCAGGTTTTCATCAATGAAGTTATTCAGGTTTTGGTGTTTCTTGTTAATACTTTACATAAATGTACCTCAATACATTATATACCAAAAGATGCATCTTAGCTCTTCCTGAATGTTGAGTTGCATAGTTATACGTTAGACAAAAGCTGTGGTAAAGAGAAAGGTGGTTGTGCTTATTGCAACATGCTGTCATTTAGGCCTGACTACGCATAGGTGGGTGGATCTGTTGTCGCAGAACAAGATGGTGAGGCTATGCTAGTTTTCGTAAATGCGAATCTCTGTTTTCATTTGTCTAGATTTTAATTTATCAGTTTCCATGGATTCAGGAAAATCACCTGGATAATCTCTTGGATGATATTGTAACTCTAGCTCGTGACAAGTTTCTTTCCGAAGAAGAACAAGCAAGTTTCTCCAGTAATACTTGTTCACTCTTTCCTTTATCTCCTTTAAGGATTTAAGGAAACAGTACGCAGTATTCAGTAGAGCCATTTTCTAATCCCTTGCATGATCTTCTTTGGTTACTTTCTACAATGTATTAAACCGTTGAAAGTGAACTCGGTTGTGAGATTAGAGAAATCCCATAAGATAGTCACTAGAGTAGAGAGCCACTGAACAAAATACAATGGCAGTGTTCTGGACTCGGCGAGGAAATTGTAACACTGCATTTCCAAGCAAAAGCGCTGCATTTGTATTTTGTTATCAGGTCTTTGCATGCTGCGACCACTGGCATTGGTGGTTTAATTGAATTCAAGGAGCAACCTAGACCCTTGGCCATCTGAAGATCGAGAGAGTTATGTGTACTTCCAGGATCGATCAGTATGTAACTTCTTCTTCCTGTATTGTCCCAAAAGGCGAATGAAATTGTATGTAGGGGATCCATTTAATGCGTGTACTGAGATTGTCGGGATTTTGTCATCTTTTACTTCAGTGAGATCTGCGTGTGTTTGTTCCTCTTCCTCATCTTCCTCGTTTAAATCTTATGTATTAGCTTCTAAAAGGAAGAACTCAGAACGCTTGTGCATAATCTGATGACCAAGTGTAAATGGCTCCTCGCTTAACATACACAAACCCTTGCATTTATGTTCTTGCATCTCCTCAAAAGAGACTCGTTTCTGAGGTGCATTAGGGATAAGTGGCTTGTTGTTCTGATTACCAACAACGTTGGTTGTTGAAGTGTTGTACTGATTTTTGCGGGATGATGAGAACCTTGATCTTTGAGATGAGTTAAAGGTAGTTGGAGGAGTCTTCATGGGAGTATGGAACAATGATAGCTCGTGGAGTCTAGCTATTTTTGCTGCTTCAGGAACAAAGTTAACATTGAATTGACATACATGAAGAGCAATATTCTCAAGATAGACATCGATGGAGTCGTGCCTTGTTTCAAGCTGACTAATTCAGACAAGGGATTGTCGTAGAGTTCTCCAAAACATGCTGGTATAGCAGCAACATATTCCGGCCAAGTGAAAATATGTTGTCGCGAATATCAATGTAGGCATGGTTCCATTGTAAGGACTTGCAAGTCATATGAAGAATTGCGAGGCGGACCTTCATTTCAGGTGGTATGCTGTCCAGTGACAAAAATTGTTTGCAACGATATATCCATTCTCTGAGCACTAATCCATGGAACATTGGAAACAAAACATTAGTCAATCATGAAGATAAACCATTAGGGAGAGGTGTGTTTGGATTATGATCAAGACTGATTTTATCTGTTTCTGCTATGCTGTGTTCCAAGGAGGAACTATTTGATGGGTCTGCTTCTCGTGACTTTCCAGCGTTTGTGATAACATGAGATGAGTGGCCTTGACTTATGCCTTGTTGGTCTGTCAAATGTTGTGGGGTGTTAGCGATGTACTTTTCCATCATGATTTAGAGTTCAGCTATTTTCTGTCTAGTTCTTTTCAGATTTCCTCTGTTTGCTGCTTTTGAGATAAACACAGTTCCTCGAGTTGCTTGTCCATGTCGCTTAAAGAGGTGCCTTGACGGGTTTTCTTTGCTTGATTGGCCCTGAGACATTCAATTTCTCTGATACCAATGAGACGGGAAACACAATATATAAGTTACAGAACTAGAAATCCTTATGCATATTCGAACTAGTACTTTGCCATTCTTTATCTTTATTTTCACAATCGTATTAGTCAATACTTTGCGGTATAGTTAGCTTCTAGACATCGATTTTCTCTTTACTGTCCAAATATTACTGGAGCAAATATGTAGTGCATTTCTTTGGACAGGAGCCCCAATTCAGCACACAGGCCAAAGGTTTCTTTGAATCCATGTGCACTCCGAAAGAATGTGGAGGGTTGAGACTTTGTCCCTTTTTCAACATAAATCAGGTAGATTGTTTTAAAATAATTGGCTGCTATTGATGGCACAAGATCTTTGGATAGTGTGGGCAAAAAAGAACATAATTGCATGAAAAATGTTTTGGATTTATGATTTCTCAAATATTAGAAGTTGGATATGGTAGCGGCTTATGAAACTGCCAGCGTTGCAATGCCTTTTACTCAATAACCCTACACTACTTCGTGGTGGCGGAGGAAGGAGGAAAGCATCCAGCAAATTAAATTCTTATTCAATGAAGATTTTAAAGATCTTTTCTTCTTGTCTACTAGACTTGGTAAGGATTCAATTTCTAATCTTTTCCTGCACACTATTCCTTTTCCTCAACATGATTTGAGGTTTGTGCTTCAGTTGGTGGTCTGTGTACATAATATATTTGCTGTTTCATTCTTATGACGCTGATGCAGCATCATAATACCTTCACCACCAAGCAATTACTATCTTATGTCAGACTTTCTAAAGATTTCCTTTTATTATTATGATTTCCTTTTATTTAGTTTTTTTGTCCTATTCTTAGAAGAGTTAGGTTTTATAACCGACTCTTATAACTTATATAAGTTCTTGTAGTTAGTTTTTGATATGCAGTTTGATAATTAATAAACTAGAGAATTTCTTTTTTTTTTTATTCTTGATTTGATTAAATTCATCAACACAAGAAATCTGTTTCAAGCTTGGTTCTTCGAATCCCTTGATTAAGCGAAAGCAGGTCCCAAGGAGATATATCAAATCCCTTGGTTGAGCTGATTATCCAATCCGTACACTGCACCAAGGTTGGTATCAGAGACAAGCTACGATTTCTAACATGGGCAAGGCTACAAAAAAATCCCTACCTACCGAGACAGAGTTATTCGTGTGTCTTAGAGTAGACATACAACAGCTTAGCAAAGGCAGTGCAGAATTTTGTTACATAGTTTAATTCTAATCACGTGGATGTTTTTCACAACCCTAGTGACGATGAACATGACTTGGATTTGTCGGTTGAATATTCTGATGACGAGGAAGACGTCGAAAAAATTTCTGAGCAGATTGGTGATCCAGTGTTTGACATGTATGATGAACACGATGCATTATGTGATTACCCAATTTTTGAGGACAACACAGAAAAAATGAATATTCTTTCATTGATCAGTTTGGAGATGGCGTGTTTGATGCAAAAAAAACTTCCAGTTTTTGACGTGGTTGATGAAGACGAGGTAGAAGCTGTTCCAATCTATGACAAGTTCGATGAAGAAGCAATGGAACAAGTCACGACTGAAACAGTGGAAGTTGAAAGCATTAAATTTAATGACTCTGTCTATGCTCAAGAAACTCCAATGTTGTCTCCTGGAAAATTTGCGACAAGTATTGGTGTTATACGTGACTTTAATCTCAAGAATACTTCTCTTCCCTTTCAAAAGATGAGGGAAACAGGTGGGCAAAGTGATAATTATTTTTGGGAGAGCAGTAGGTCCAACAACAGAGAAGATCACATGGATAGTCCAGAACCAGAACTTATTCATATCTGCGAACAGAGAGCTGGCAATACCTTTGTGGATTTACAGAAGAAACATATGAATTATGGTGCATGGAGAAAGAATTTTAACCTACACATCAATCGCGAGCCACCGGATCGTGTTCAACACCAAGGTCGTGAAGTTGAAAAAAATGTTGACTACAGAGATCACTAAACTTGAAGAAACTCTTCGCTACACCAAGGTCGTGAAGTTGAAAAAAATGTTGACTGCAGAGATCACTAAACTTGAAGAAACTCTTCGCTTAGAGCAAGAGAAAAATCGGACTTTGGAGCATGAGTTGAGTGAAACACGCAGAAGTATACAAATGTTAAATAATGGCTCCACAGATTTATACAAGATTCTACGTATGGGTAGAACAGAGAAGACAAAGGCTGGTCTCGGTTATAAAGGAGGTCCACCAGGTGCACATACTGTCTTTGTTCGAAGTAATTCTGTGGAAACCAACAAGTCTGTTGTTGTTTAAGAATCTGCTAAGAATCAATTTGTGGAGCTTCCCACTGTCCCAAATGTGTGTACTCGCTATTGTGAGATAGGTTTCTCGCAACATCAAGGCTGTGTGCATCAACAATGGAGTACGGGAATCATGAGACTCTTCCAACATGAGGATGAGAAGAATTGTGATGAGGAAGATCTGCGGGTTCGTAGTTTTCCATTTTTAATTGAATCTGCTGCGGATTTGATACAGCGTAGAGGACGAAGGGATATGCAATGTAAGTTTAACAAAGCTCAAATCATCTTAATGGATATGCCAACCGTGTTTCAAGCCATGAAGTTCATCTCCGTGACAGCCTTGGCCTTTTCTATGAATTATGCATTTTTTTCTTCATGTCCAATGAAAGCAAACCAAACCAAGTCAGTCAAAGTATTCCATATTGAAGATATTATCATACAACCTTACGGTGGTTGATATACTTTTGATGGAGACGAATATACATGGAGCTGTTGCTATTCTGAAACAAGTTAAGATGTTAGATATGTTGAACTAAGCTTGAAGAATAAGGAAGCTTAAGATGCAAGCAACGAGACCTAATCCTACCAAGAGATGGAGATAGAAACATAATTAGTTTAGGAGTTATCTAAAAGTTATGTTTATCTGTAGGATTAGGAAAATACAAACTCTATATAAGTAGATATTGAGATGTGATATCACTTACAAGAGTTTAGAGATTGAGAGCTTGAGTTTTGAGATATTTTCACAAGTTAATAATAAGAGAGCAAATTCTTATTCTATATTCGAGTTCAATATTTTGGTATCAGAGCCTTAGGAAATCAAATCTCTTTGATCGATAAGGCAAATCGCGAATGGGAGACCTCTCCATCATATCAACGATGAAATCGAAGGAAGGGGAGCAATCCTTTAAAGTTCCGATGCTCACAGCATCGAATTATACGGCGTGGTCTATCCGTATGAAGAACGTGCTCAAGATTCATAAGGTATGGAACCTTATTGAAACAGCAGTAGAGGATGATGAGAAGAATGATTTAGCAATTGGCTTATTGTTCCAAGCAATACCCGAGGCTTTAGTACTACAAGTTGGAGAGTTGGATACGGCGAAGAAGGTTTGGGATGCTATCAAGACCCGCCATGTTGGTGCAGAAAGAGTTAAGCAGGCTAGATTACAAACACTCATGGCAGAGTTTGACAGATTACAGATGAAAGACACCGAGAAAATCGATGACTTCGTTGGTAAGTTGTCCAAAATTTCATCAACCTGCTCTGCCCTAGGTGAAGAAATTGAAGAAACAAATATGGTTAAGAAGTTTCTTAAGTGCCTTCCTCACAAGAAATATATACATATCGTGGCGTCTCTCGAGCAAGTGCTGGAACTAAAGAACACGAAGTTTGAAGACATTGTGGGACGCCTAAAAGCCTACGAAGAACGTATCCGAGTTGTAGAGGATAATCAAGAAGATCAAAGCAAGCTCATGTACTCTAATACGGAACAACAAACCACGCGGGACTATCAAGAGGATTACAGAGGATATCGTGGGAGAGGAGGACGGTCTCTCAGAAGTAGGGGTTGTGGTCTTTGGAATGGAGGCAGAGACACGTCAAAGATAATGTGTTTTTGGTGTGATAAGATGGGTCATTACGCCTCCACCTGTCCTGACCGTCTTCTCAAACTGCAAGAAACACAAGAGCAAGATAAGGATAAAGATGACACACAAGATGCAGACGAGCTTATGATGCATGAGGTGGTTTATCTTAACGAAGGAAAAGTGATGCCGAATAAGTATGAGTCTAATAAAGAAGATAATATGTGGTATCTTGACAACAGAGCCAGCAACCACATGACCGGAGATCGACGGTATTTTAAGAAGATAAGCGAGACTATCACAGGAAAATTCAAGTTCGGTGATGACTCTTGTATTGACATCAAAGGAAAAGGGTGTATTGAGTTCGTTGATAGAAACGGAGAGACAAGGATGATGCGCGATGTTTATTATATACCCGATCTGAAGAGTAACATAATCAGTCTAGGACAAGCCACAGAATCAGGATGCGACATTAGACTAAAAGGAGATTGCTTGACTATGCATGATCAAGATGGAAAACTACTAGTCAAAGCAGCAAGGTCTAGAAACCGGCTTTACAAGGTTCGAATGGGAATAAAAGAAAACGTCTGCTTACTATCAACAGCAAGCAACAACTCAACACGATGGCACGCAAGGCTGGGGCATGTCAACTTCGAGACGATTCAGTCCATGGTACAGAGAGAACTGGTGACTGGAATCCCGCGCATAACGTTTGAGAAGAGTGTGTGTGGCTCCTGCTTGCTCGGTAAGCAAACAAGACAAGTATTTCCACAAGCTACTACATATCGTGCTGATATATCACTTGAGCTCGTCCATGGTGACCTGTGTGGACCTATAACACCAAGCACAATCGGTGGAAATAGGTACATATTTGTGCTTACTGATGATCATGCAAGATATATGTGGACGGTACTATTAAAAGAGAAGAGTGACGCATTCGAGAATTTTAAGAAGTTTAAGACAATGGTTGAAAAAGATTCAGGAAATAAGATCCAAACGTTTAGAATTGACAGAGGTGGTGAGTTTGTTTCCAGTGAGTTCAACGAGTTCTGCGAGGAGATGGGAAGTAAGCGACATCTTACAGCTCCGTATACGCCACAGCAGAATGGAGTCGTTGAAAGGCGAAACAGAACCTTAATGGAGATGACACGGAGTATCCTTAAGCATATGCAAGTTCCGAATTATATGTGGGGTGAGGCTACACGGCATTCTAATTGCTTATTAAATCGTGTGGCTACACGGGTTTTCAAAGATTAAACCCCATACGAAGCCTTTCGAGGACGCAAGCCGAATGTCAATCATCTCAAGGTTTTTAGATGTATCGGATATGCAAAAACTGTGAAACCCCACCTACAAAAGCTTGAGGACAGATCGCATATGCTTGTTCACTTAGACCCAGAACTGGGCTCCAAGGCTTATCGAATGTATGATCCTCAGACACAGAGAATTGTAGTAAGTCGAGACATCATCTTCGATGAGACAAAAATATGGAATTGGCATCAAAACAACTCAGAACAGAGTATGGCGGGAAATTTCAGAATCACATTAAGCGAGTTTGGAAATCACGGCATTCAAAGTGATCAAGGTTTGAGAGGAGAAGTAGCTCAACAGAATGTTGGAGAGACGAGAACCTCCGAAGAAGAAGTAAGCAACCCGAGTGTGATTACTATCACGAATGGTAACGAAGCAGTAGAAGAGGGAGAAACAGAGGTCATATTAAGGCGGTCGACAAGACAAGCTAGTAAACCAAAATACCTGGAGGATTATGTGGTCTTTGCAGAAGAAGAAGGAGAATATTTGCTCATGTGTTTGAACAATGAGCCACGAAGCTACAAGGAAGCGAGTGAAATAAAAGAGTGGGTAGATGCGTGCAGCGATGAGATCCACTCAATCGAGAAGAATGGAACTTGGAAACTCGTGGATCTTCCAGTCGGGGCAAAGGCTATCGGCCTCAAGTGGGTGTTTAAACTCAAGAGGAACTCGGACGGGAGCATTAACAAATACAAGGCTCGCCTTTTTGCGAAAGGATACGTACAAGTTCAGGGAATATACTTTGACGAGGTGTTCGCTCCTGTGGCTAGGATCGAAACCATTCGACTCTTGATAAGTCTCGCTGCAGCCAACGGATGGGAAATTCATCATCTCGACGTCAAGACAGCTTTCTTGCACGGAGAGTTAAAAGAAATTGTGTATGTTGGTCAGCCAGAAGGATTCGAGATTAAGGGGTCCGAGAGCAAGGTCTATCAATTGAACAAGGCGCTATATGGCCTACGACAAGCACCTAGAGCATGGAACCATAAGTTGAATTCAATACTCAAGGAGCTTCAGTTCTTCAAGTGTTCGAAATAACCTTCGGTCTACAGAAAGAAGATGCACGGTGATCTACTAGTTGTCGCCGTCTATGTTGATGATTTATTCATTACAGGTTCGAATGTGAGTGTCATTGTTGAGTTCAAGAGAGAGATGGCGTTGAAGTTTGAAATGAGTGACTTGGGTAAGCTAACCTACTATCTCGGAATCGAAGTTACTCAACATCAAAGTGGAATTACTCTGAGTTAGAAGAGATATGCGATGAAAATATTAGAGGAAGCTGGGATGAAAGATTGCAACATGGTACACACGCCTATGGAATCTGGACTCAAGCTAGCAAAGTCCGAAAAAGAAAGATCTATTAATGCAACAAACTACAGACGCAACATTGGATGCCTCCGTTACCTTCTTCATACACGTCCGGATCTATCTTATTGTGTCGGAGTGTTGAGTCGATATATGCAGGACTGATACACTAAAACTGTGTCTTTACTACTGCAAGCTAACAGTGTAGATGTAGTAATTTATATTCAATTCCAGAGGACCAGTTTACACTTTATTCTTATAGGATCAATATGAAGCTAAGACAATATGGGGGTTTTTAGCTTGATTGGTGACGCACAAGAAAGTAAATGATTGCAAATATAAATTCAAGGTTTTAAAGAGCTAGGTTCAGAGTGATTTATTGGGATACCTAGGATAATGAGCCACACAACTATTCAGGAACACAATACAAGCCAATCTAGAACTTGAACAACAAGATTAGATAAACCCACTGTCGTGGTGTCAACCAATTTATCAAACAATCCTAATGCCTAAACTGTCGTTAGAATGATGACAAGCATTAAGCTCATTCAAATGGTTCACGATTTGCCTTAACATCAGCTTTCGTTGGCTAAGGACAAATCGCCTATCTATGCTTTTTCTAGCAACCTAAAACACTTTTGATGATTAGATTAAACCTATAATCAGAAGCTAAATTGTCAGTTTAACACAAGCAGTAAGATCAGCAATAGATAGAGATTCAAATAATAACAATCCTATTTGTGTCTAGCTCATTGATCCATGATCCCTAACACCCTAAACCTAACAAGCTGACTACTCAGCCATGAACAGAGAAAACACAGAGATGAAGACTGAAATAAACATGAATATGATTGCAAAATAAGTAGAGATAGGGTTCAGGATAATCTTCTCTATGGAGAGAGAGATGGAGCCGTCTCTCTTTTACAAACTAGCAAATCCAAGAATCAAAGCTCTAAGGTCTGGTTTGTCTCTCAAAAAGTAGCGTAGAAAATAATAGAAAAACAGAAAAGAAGTTATATCAAAAGCCACAGGCGGCTGAGAGAGAAAATAGGGAGATTATGGCAAAACCCGAAATAATTATGGTTTCCTTAAAAATCTCTGCCGCTGGAACAGGCACTCGGGTGTTCCGCTCGATCGGCAACAGTCATCAGACTGTTCTGCGTGAAAATCACCAATTTGCACTCTTTTCTGCCTCTTTTGCTCCAACAGGTCCATCTCCTATCCAGTGCAACTCCAGACCTGTAACGACTCGAAAAGGACTAGGAAGACTCGATAAAGACTTGAAAACCAATTAGAAAACATATATACAAGATGTATAAAACACCATATATCAATTCCACCAGACTTAGATCCTTGTTTGTCCTCGAACAAGGCCAAGTACCAAGAACAGGGAGAAAGGTTTGAAAGTGTGGGAACTCTCCTATTCTCAGCAACCATACTTTAACCACGAATCTCTGAACCATACAAGCAGTATAACTAGGACAACACATCCTTACTGAAACCCCACTGACCGCTGTTCGAAGATCAGCTCCATACTCTAAATCTCAAACCTGAAAAAGCAACACTGTTGAGTCAGAACTCCCTACATTCATTTAAGAGCAGCGTGAGCTTCTCATCACATGCACTATTCAGGGTAGATGGTCTAGGTGTGGAACATGCTATCTAATGGTGGAGTTAATAGTGTTTAGGGATACCATTTTTTTGTAGAGGATGCAGGATATCGCGCAAAACTGCAAGAGAGGACGGATCCATTGATGTCCACAGCCTCTACTCATTTTTGCTTTCTCTGGAACAACTGCTCTGCTCTAGATCAGCCATCAGGCTGCTCAGTTCATTTGCCTGCTCCTCATCCCTTCAATTTGATACTCACTCTTCTGCTCGACCTTTCCAGTGGCTCATGATTCCTTGAATTCTTCTCCTTCTCCATCACCATATACTAAATAAAACGAAAAGATAGATTTTTTTTTTTTTTTTTTTTTGAGATGGTGAAGTGATGAAGAAGTAGGTAACATGTGATGTTACGGATGCCACTGACTCGCACCATTTTGGTTCTCCACCCCTGTTCTTGCGTAGTTCATTGGTTATGGAGCGGTTGCTCCCTTAATCTGCTTGTTCTCGACAGCATGCGAGTAAGAGGCTGCGTCGATCCTTTCCTCTCCGACCTTTTTGCACATATCTACACATATAACACTGAAATACAAATGCATGAAGGTGGAATAAAGGCTAAGGTGCAGGGTGGGAACTAGCTAAAGATGAGCTAGCCACTCAGGAACAACAAGATGGATATAAAGGATAAGAAGTCCTGAGTGTAGGTCTCGTTTCCCTGATCTAGTGCTCATAACGAGAAGAATTTCAGTCAAGATTAGGTTCAAATTAGGTGGAATTAAGTCTACCCAGTGTAACCTGATCGGCCGAGAACTTCTGGAGAGTCAAGTGAGATAATGTCAGGGTGTTCCAGGTCTACATGTGTGTCTTTCGGCACTGCTAAGGTCACTGAATAAGATAACTAAAGCACGAGGTGGTTAGTGATCAACACGGAATAAGGTCTTAATTCCCACAAATTTCAATTTTTGACTAACTCGATCCCTAAAAACTGAATCAAACTGACTCAAAAGATAAACAAGAGAAAGAAACGAGTTAGTAAACGACGAAGACCCTCCCCCAGACTTACTTCACAACGTCTCTGTGTGAAAATAAATCAGAGAGAAGGTGAAAACAAGAATAAACATTTTTTGTCGAGACACTTACCTGAGTGGAGCGAGCGCTCCACTAAAATTCTGAGTGTTCCATCTGTTGATCTCCGCCTGGAGCAGCCGCTCTTTTCAAAGGGCAGGGTGCTCCGTTTCTGGAACCCAGAATTTTGAAGTATCTCGGGTTTTTCTAATTTTTGACCTGAGACTCAATAAACCAAAACAAAAAATAAGCAAACAAAAACAAACCAACTTATATTTACACTTACCAGTGGGTTACCTCCCACCAAGCGCTTGGTTTAAGTCACTAGCTTGACTTGGTGATAGGGATATGTCGGGTTGAGCATGAGGGCTTGTTCCAAAACAAGCTCCACAATCAGACATATTCAGCTTCAAAACTCTGCTCAACAACCCTTTTACAGCAGCTTATCCTTTCTCTTTCAGCTCATCAGTGAGAATAACTCTAACTTTAGAGAAAGGTTTCGAGGTACCCTTGCACTTTACCTCATACTTAATGGATTTCTCATCACACAAGCAAGGTATCAAAGTCATTGTAGGATCACCCTTGACCCTTTTCTTCTGGACTTTATAATTCACCTTTGCTTTCCCACTGATTTTGTTGGTATCAGTGTGAGAATCTCCATCCAGGATTTCCTTTATCTCACTATTCTTACCAAGCTCGTTCTTTGGAACAGATTTCAGCCCTTCTCCACTGATCATTGAGATGCAAGAGGTGTGTAGTGTGTGAAATCTTGTGGGGACAGCCTTATAGAAAATCTTCTTGTTGATGTTGGAGAAGGAGACTCTCTTATTAGGCATATCAACGATTGCTCCCACTGTAGCCATAAATCCCCTTCCAAAGATCAAAGGCATTTCATGACCCTTACGCATCTCAACAATTTAAAAATCAGCATGGAGAGTACAGTCTCCTACTTGGACAGAAAGGTCACGAATGGTGCCATAAGGGACTGTTGTGGAAGAGTTTGCAAAAGCTAGAGTCACCTGAGAAGGCTCAACATCAGCAACACCCAGCTTGTCTACAATCGCCTTTGAGACAAGATTTACACTAGATCCGGAGTCACAAAGAGCATCCTTAAATTCCACTCCAGCAATGGAACAGGGAAAAACAAACTTTCCAGGATCAGCAACCTTAGGCAACACCTTCAGTGCTGGTGTAGACAGTGCTTTCGTATAGAGGACTTTAATCTCCTCGTGAGTCTCTCTACAGTTTTTAAAGAACATGAACAATGGACGAATCTGCCAAGCATCTTCGAATGCAAGTTCTTTAGGAAGCCTTCTCACCATCTTGTTAAAACCTGCCAACTGCTCTTCACTAATGGGATCCATCAGATGTCCGAGTGGAATTGGATAGGGAACCTTAGGAACATAGACTCGCACTGGTGGAATCTCAGCAGGTTCGTCGGGAAGAGTCGTTTCAGATCTAGCAGACTGCTCTGTTCTCTCTTCTGCGCCTAAAGCAGTCCCAGCGAACAATTGCTCCGTTTCTTCTTCCTCATTCTCACATCTCGACTTTGTTGCATTACAATGCTCAGTCCTAGAATTGATCACACTCTTTCCCTGAAGAGTTTCTTGCTGCCTCTTAACAGTTTCAGCAGTTTGAGCAAGCAGAACATCGATCCTCCTTATGTCGCACCACACAGTATCATATTTTGTATTCAGCTCGGTGAACATGTTGTCCATCCTGGTGTTGATGTCTGTGGTAACCTGATTCAACGCCTTGACCTGATCCTGCTGACTTTGGAGCATCTGCTGCATCATAATGTGGAGGTTTTTCAGCTCATCTTGCGGAACACTCGCAGCTGGAACAACTTGCTGGTTTCTCTGCGACTGTTGCTGTATCTGATTTTAATTCTGAGGCACGAACTGGTTTTGTGCTTGGCTGAAAACGAAGGTTTTACCTTGAAAGTTCTGCGGGAAACCTTGCTGATTGTTCTGCACATAACCTGTTCCACTAATGTAGCTAACCTCTTGCTGATCGTTCCCTTTCTTTTCAGCTTCGGGAGCAACCTGTTGAGTGTTCTGAATCTGCTCAGTCGTTGCTTCCTCCATGAAGAACACTTGCCTGTGGTTATTCTTAAGCAACTGATCAACCTTAGCTGTCAACTCGTCTTTCTTCTTGGTGTCAACACTGTTCCCTTTCTTGGAGCGGTTGCTCTCTTAATTCTCATTGGCTGAGCTAGCTGCCATGTTTTTAATCAGCTTAAACGCTCCATCAGTGTCTGACTCATGAAGTCTCCATTGCTCGAAGAGTTTAGAGCACCTTGGTATTTCCAGTCCACTCCATCATAGAAAATGCCCAGGAGGTAATCATCATCAAATCTATGGTGAGGGCATTCTCTGCGGTAGTCATTGAAGCGCTCCCATGCGTCGCAGAAAGGTTCATCATGGAGCTGTCTGAATGAGGTGATCTTGTTCCTCAATGAAGCTGTTCTCGCCTTAGAGTAGAAATGGCTGAGGAATGCTGATCGGACCTGTTCCCATGAAGTGAGAGAGCAGGTAGGGAGGGAGTTTAACCACCGCGCAGCTTTTCCATCAAGAGAGAATGGGAATAGCATGCACTTGATGTAGTCTGGTGGAACACCATTCGCGCGAGTTAAACTACAGACTTTTTCGAAATTCTAAATATGCTCCATTGGAATTTCTGCAGAGAGACAAGAGAACACTTTTCTCTGCACCAGATCAATCAAAGAAGGCTTGATCTCGAAGTCCTGCCTGGTGCAGGGTGGAGGAACAATGGCAGAGCGCGTAGTAGGGATGTTACGCGGAAGGTTTCTCTCCCCGATCGGAACAGTCTGCGCCGCCTGTTCCTGCTGCGCGAGAGCAGCCTGTTGAGCAGCATCCTGTTGAGCTTGGATGGGCTGTTGCATCTGAAGCATCTGCTGTTGCATCAGTGCCATTGCAGCAGCAAGATCATCCTGATGACCTTGATCACCCATAGTGGTGTCGGTTGGCCTTGGCTGTTGACGGTTTGTTCTTTCTAACCTTGCGAGCTCCTGATTGGTAAGTGTAACTAACTCTCATGATGTGTTTCTCCAAGTATGTCTACTGGTCATGCACCCGGAACATTAGCTGCAACAAAAAGGATAGAACAAGTTATAGGTCTTAGACTAAATATATAACTGAAAATTAAAGGTAAGAAGCTGGTCCCCGTCGCAATGGCGCCAAAACTTGATACACTAAAACTGTGTCTTTACTACTGCAAGCTAACAGAGTAGATGTAGTAATTTAGATTCAATTCCAGAGGACCAGTTTACTCTTTATTCTTATAGGATCAATATGAAGCTAAGACAATATGGGGGTTTTTACCTTGATTGGTGACGCACAAGAAAGTAAATGATTGCAAATATAAATTCAAGGTTTAAAAGAGCTAGGTTCAGAGTGATTTATTGGGATACCTAGGATCATGAGCCACACAACTATTCAGGAACACAATCCAAGCCAATCTAGAACTTGAACAACAAGATTAGATAAACCCACTGTCGTGGTGGTGTCTACCAATTTATCAAACAATCCTAATACCTAAACTGTCGTTTGGATTAGAGAATGATGACAAGCATTAAGCTCAGATTCAAATGGTTCACGATTTGCCTTAACATCAGCTTTCATTGGCTAAGGACAAATCGCCTATCTATGCTTTTCCTAGCAACCTAAAGCAGTTTTGATGATTAGATTAAACCTATAATCAGAAGCTAAATTGTCAGTTTAACACAAGCAGTAAGATCAGCAATAGATGGAGATTCAAATAATAACAATCCTATTTGTGTCTAGCTCATTGATCCATGATCCCTAACACCCTAAACCTAACAAGCTGACTACTCAGCCATGAACAGAGAAAACACATAGATGAAGACTGAAATAAACATGGATATGATTGCAAAATAAGTAGATATAGGGTTCAGGATAATCTTCTCTATGGAGAGAGAGATGGAGCTGTCTCCCTTTTACAAACTAGCAAATCCAAGAATCAAAGCTCTAAGGTCTGGTTTCTCTCTCAAAAAGTAGCGTAAAAAATAATAGAAAAACAGAAAAGAAGTTATATCAAAAGCCACAGGCGGCTGGGAGAGAAAATAGGGAGATTAGGGAAAATCCCAAAATAATTATGGTTTCCTTAAAAATCTCTGCCGCTGGAACAGGCACTCGGGTGTTCCACTCGATCGGGAACAGTCATCAGACTGTTCTGCGTTAAAATCACCAATTTGCACTCTTTTTTGCCTCTTATGCTCCAACAGGTCCATCTCCTATCCAATGCAATTCCAGACCTGTAACGACTCGAAAAGGACTAGGAAGACTCGATAAAGACTTGAAAACCAATTAGAAAACATATATACAAGATGTATAAAACACCATATATCAAGGACCCAAAAGAATCTCATGGAGCGGCAATGAAACAATGTATGCGGTACTTAAAGGGAACAACGTCTTGCGGCTTGGTGTTTGAGCACTCAACAGCAAATCCAACGAGACTTATAGGGTATAGTGATAGCAGCTATAACACAGATCTTGACGACGGAAGAAGCACCACTGGCCACATATTTTATCTTGGAAGAAGTCCAATTGCATGGTGCTCACAAAAGTAAGAAACTGTGTCATTGTCATCTTGTGAAGCGGAATTTATGGCAGGAACAGAGGCAGCACGACAGGCAATTTGGCTCAGCGAGTTACTTGAAGAAATCATCGGGACGTCTAGTGAAAAAGTTGTCATACGAATTGACAATCGATCAGCTATTGCACTTACAAGAAACCCTGTGTTCCACGGGCTAAGTAGACATATACACTCTAGATATCATTTCATTAGAGAGTGTGTCGAGAATGGAGTGATAGAAGTGGAACATGTTCCTGGAGATCAACAAAGGGCGGATATCTTAACCAAAGCGCTAGGAAGGATTAAATTCAAGGAGATGAGAGATTGTGGGAACCGAAATTCGCACTGTCGAGTTTTCGTTTGATTTGGAGGAAAGCCAAGTAAACTTAACTTTCCATGAAGGTCCCGGATATTTGCTGGGCCACACACGACACAATCAATACGAATTTAAGTTGTAAAATAAAAATCGTAAAAATAGAGCGAAAGAGATCTTATTTCCGAATTCGCGTTTGAGCGTGAACAACAGGTAAAGAAATTGGCTACAAGAGCTGTCGAAAATTCCGCTAGTCCGGCCGCCTAAATCTAACCTAGTTGAGTCGCAGCTCGCTAGTGAAAACAGAAAAGAAATGCTGAATTTGCTCTAAGTGCTAAATTGCTCTGGAAATTTTGTGATGATCTGCTCCTCGCCCAAAGCTCTCCTTATATACTCCTCTTAAGACGGTCTATCTTCCTTCGGGCTGAATCGTGCTTTTTCCATTTTCGTCCGTCTTCGTGTTTATCGGGAAACTTGACATTTATCTTCGGAAAACTTGACATTTATCTTCTGGAAACTTGATATTTATCTTTTGGAAACTTGACATTTATCTCTTATGTGAGGATAAGGATAAGGATAAACCGTCATAGTTATCCTTCCTTTTCGGAAAATCGTAAGTGGGCCGTTTTGGTCATGTCGGGCTTTTTAGGCGTTTTACGGTTTTTCGAGAAAATAGTCTTCGAAGGTTTCGGCATTTCCGAAAGATTCCCAATTCCTCGTATAGCGAGATGATTGGTGTTTAGAATAACCGTGATCGTTTTATACGATGAATCGAAATCCATTCATCATTCGAACCTTTTATGGTCTTTCGAGATTTCTCGAGTATCGGGATCGAGATGGACTTGGATTCGTAGACTCCCCATCTTCGAGGGTTTGAGTAATGAGGCTTCGAACTTAGATTTTAAAATATGAACTTTGTTAAACAATCGAGAAGGCTTTGCGGAAGAATCGTCGTGTTTCTCAAACAATCTGAACATGGGTTTAAGGGACCAAGATGTTGCCGTTGCCCGAGATCACGAGACGACTGCACGGATGGGCGCCAGGACCCTTGCCACCGGCGCCAGACGCGAGACGACGGGCCTGCCGCCGGCGCCAGACGGGAGAGGACGAGCCTGCCGCCGGCGCCAGGCGCGGCGTGGTCGGTCTGCCGCCGGCGCCAGGCGCCCTACCGCCCGTGCCATGTCCCGCGTCCGCCGATGCCACTGTTGCTCGCCTTCGTCGATCCTCGGGGCTCACGGTCCGTTCATGCCTTCCCGTAAGTTCGTCGGGTGATGATCCGTTTCTCGGTTTCGATTGTTACTTAGTTTTTCCGAGTGACGACCTGTTTCTCGGTTTCGATCGTCACTTAGTTTTCTTCCGAGGACTTTCGGATGACGATTTTGTCGTTGACCGATTTTGACCCGAACAGAGATCTCATTGGAGTTCAGGATCTGAGTAAAATGGAGTTCAAGCTTAAGGGGAAGATTGTTGAACTAAGCTTGAAGAATAAGGAAGCGTAAGATGCAAGCAACAAGACCTAATCCTACCAAGAGATGGAGATAGAAACATAATTAGTTTAGGAGTTATCTAAAGGTTATGTTTATCTACAGGATTAGGAAAATACAAGCTCTATATAAATAGATATTGAGATGTGATATAACTTACAAGAGTTTAGAGATTGAGAGCTTGAGTTTTGAGATATTTTTTCAAGTTAATAATAAGAGAGCAAATTCTTATTCTATATTCGAGTACAATAAGATACCAGGTGGTATGACACGTTTCAAAGATGCGACATTGCTTATGTTCCTGCCGGGGACCATGACGAGATTGTAGTCCACAAAGGCACTACCTCGGAGCTATAAATGTTGTTACATACTACTGATCTAGCAATGGAACAGTCAAGAAACTCCACGGAGGAACTAGATTTGCCTCAATTTTCAGACTTGTCCACTCTATGGTGTTTCACTTGGGACAAGTTAGATGTCAAATTTGATGTCAGTGAGATGCTTGAACGACAAGGAGCAATCTTCTCTCATCGGAAACTCTGTCCAATGTGGCGACAAAATCATGTTGACTTGTGCAAGCTAGTTAAACCATATTGTACACAAAAATATCTTTCTGTGTTTTTCAGCAGAGAGAATCTGAAAAACAAACAACTTCAATGTTGATGGTTGTTGCATTGTTCTGTTTCTGAAGCCGACATTACCGTTTTCACCACTTCCCGTCGGCGTTCTTTGTCCACTCCAATTGACTGTAGAGTCGTGTGCAAGCAATACGGTGACGTGTTGTTCTCAGTCAACAATTTGTAATATTTTTCATCTTGAGGAGAATGAGCTTTTGACAGCGGTGGCGTTTAAATGGGATGATCTTCAGGTCAAGGGACATCATAAGCGTATCAATATGAAGTATCTTGTTCAGGCTCTTTTCAGTTTAAGGCAAAAACATATATTTACAATTGTGGTGATGACTGTTCGCGATCCCAGCGACGAATGTTATCAAGTCATTGCATTTTGTGAAGATATTCTTAAGACAGTCATGAAGCCATTGCTTAGCGTGGTGTGGGTGTTGTTTTTCAGAAACTGGGAAGTGTTTTTTTTGGAACACAACTTTTTCATTAACTTCAACTTGCTTGGTTACAAATGATAAAGAGAATTGTCCATCTTCTTTGATTGAAAGCATAAACTACAACAGCACAAAATAAAAAAGATAGAGATTGGTCTTCAAAAGAAGAAGATGACAGCGAACTCAAGACGATGCTTGAATACGTCGGTGAAGCTCTCACGACATGGTCAGACAGCAAGGGGATAGTCACCTTAGATTGTGACATTGGTATCCAATCCGCATCTCGGAAACTCGTCGAAACGAACTCCGCTGCATCTTTAGGTCCCGAACGGACCGCTCCACAAGATAGTAAGACGGTTATAGATATGGACAAACACCTCCACAAGATTGAAGGGAAAGCACTCTTTAAAAAGGAAACTGGGAAGTGTTATCTTCTGTTTTTGGCGACTCATCTTATGGCGAGTACATTGTTCAACAGGAACTCACTTTCGTGTTCCACTTGGATGGTCTCAAGGGAGTAGTCATGTATCTTGTAGCACCGCCTGGTGGCATCTTTTCATCTCTTGTTGTTGGTGATCGGTGTTCTATGCATCCTCTTCGAAAATATGAGCTTCATGCGCTTCCAATTCAAGACAGTCTTTCTAAGGAAAATATAAGGAATGTGTCTCTAAAATCGTGGCCACCCGAGATTGACAAGGTAGTGTGGTCTATACCAAATACGTGTCCATCAGTTCCATGGGTACATTTTTGAGTCATCTCATTACAAATCTGGTGTGGAGTTTTCACGTTGGGGATGGAAGCTAATTGCAGACTACAAATGGGTTCCAATTGCAGATCCACAACATTAATTTGTTGTAGTTATGTTTCTTGCGCTTTGGGCAAGCCCCTGTGTTTCGTTTTGGTTAACGACATAATATTTTTTCCATGGATATACACCCCTGCGTTCAAGGAAAAGTGGCATGAATGAGTTTTTGGAGCATCTGAACCCTCCCATGTATCATGTGCTGGACCTAAACGTGGCATTCAGTCTCTACGGCATATGACTAAGAATATTCTCCTCGACGTCAACAAAGTCAACTGGTTAAATAAAGATGATTATACGTGTAGTCACGAAAAGCACACTATGCATTGGATGCTTACAGAGAAGAATGAGATCAAGAGAAATTTTAAAAGGGAAAAGATTATTAAGGGGCTGTTCGTTTCTCCATTTGTCATTTCCATCCAGCTGTTCCATCTATATGATCCATCTAGATGATCCATCCATATTTTAAGGGATGTTCGTTTTTCTATCCAGATGAGCCATCTAGATGAACCATCTCAATAGATTTTATGTTCGTTTCTTTATTTTTGTTTCCATTTAAAAATATGAATACACTAAAATTATTTTGAAATTAGCATTTTGACATTAATAAATTATTATTTCATTTAAATTTATAAATTTTATTTAGATTGTATTAAAATTTTACTATAATAATAATTTCTAATAAACAAAATTTTGATAAAAACTTTAAAGTTTCAAATTAAAATTGTATTAATAATAAACTGATTATAATATTCAAATAAATATATCTAAAAGTAGTTTTCCGGTTTTGACAGAAATTAAAATTTTCGGTTTTAGCAGAAAACAAAATTTTTAATTTTGGCAAGAAAAATGAATTTTCCGTTTTTGGAAGGAAAACAAGATTTCCGGTTTTGGCAGGAAAATGAGATTATCTGGTTTTGGCGGGAAAACAAGGTTACCAGGTTTTGGTGGAACGATTTTTGCGGAAACGAGAATTTTTGGTAAACATGTTTTTGGCGGGAAAATGCGTTTTTACGTTTTGACAGGAAATACATTTTTACGGTTTTGGCGGGAAATACGTTTTGGCGGAAAAGTGCATTTTTGCAGTTTTTGTGGAATTTACGTTTTTGGCGGGAAAACACGTTTATTGCGATTTTGACGGGAAAACACATTTTTTAGTTTTTGGCCTTTGGCGGAAAAATGCATTTTGCAGTTTTGGCGGGAAATCGGATTTTTGCGGTTTGCCGGGAAAACGCGTTTTTTGATTTTGGCGGGAAAACACAAATTTTTGAGTTTTGGCGGAAAATGCGTTTTTGTGGTTTTGGCGGAAAAACATGTTTTTTTTGTTTTGACGGGAAAACACATTTTTGCGGTTTTGGCCGGAAAACGTATTTTTGCGATTTTGGCGGGAAAACACATTTTTGTGGTTTTGGTGGGAAAACGCGTTTTTTTTTTGTTTTGGCGGAGAAACATGTTTTTGTGATTTTGGCGGAAAAATGCGTTTTTTGGTTTTTGTGGGAAAACATGTTTTTGTGGTTTTGGCGAGAAAACGTGTTTTTGGTGAGAAAATATTTTTTGCGGTTTTGGCGAGAAAATGCATTTTTGTGGTTTTATCATTTTTCGTGAGTGATAAAATAATATTAGGTTAAGTTTGTAATTTTGTAAATTATATCAGGGATATAATAGACATTATGTCATTTTGAATGGACCATCTCTATTCAAATGGTCCAATTTGGATCATCCAGCTTATTTTCAAAATTAAGCCTAAATTTGTAAAACTCTTTCGGATGAATCATCCAGATGACTTGTACTTTTAATGCCTAAATAAACAAAACTCTCATCTCCATCCATATGACTCATTCATATGGAGAAACGAACAGCCCCTAAGGATGTACTTTTCTTGGAGGATCGTCAGCAGCAATTTCCATTTCGATTCAAGGTGGAATCTTTCGAACCTGGAGGGACCTGATGCTGTATCATGATACCTTCACTACCAAGCAACTACTATCTTATGTCGGTTTTCTAAAAAGATTTTCTTTTATTACTATGATTTCCTTTTATTTAGTTTTTTTTTCTATTCTTAGAAGAGTTAGGGTTTTATAACCGACTCTTATAACTAATATAAGTTCTTGTAGTTCGTTTTTGATACGCAGCTTTTGATAATTAATAAACTAGAGAATTTCTCTTTTTCCTTGTTCTTGATTTGATTAAATTCATCAACACAAGAAGCCGGTCTCAAGCATGGTTCTTCGAATCCCTTGATTGAGTGAAGCAGGTCCCAATGAGAATTATCAGATCCCTTGGTTGAGCTGATTATCCAGTCCGTACGCTGCACCACATACATACCTATGTTTATGTTTGTATGCATCCATTCTCTGTTCTGCAAACCTGGCCTTACTTTTATAGTTTAGATTGCCATTTGTCAGATTCACTAAGATTGACAATCACGTCTTCATTACTAAAATTAATTTAATCAAACTTAAGATCGCAAATACACCCATCAACTTTACGACAATTCTGATGATAAACCATCAACAACGTCAAGTGTAACCGTTTGAACATTAATACTTTCTTATTCTAGCACGAAGCTGCTATGAAAGCCTTCACAAGAGGCTCAGAAACAGCTCTCTGATATATCAGCAAGAAAAGTAGAAAAATCTGCAGCAACTACCTGTATGAAAGCTGATATACAGAAGAAGAAAACTGAAGCAATAGAAGCTCAAAAATGGAAGAGGTACTCTTCTCAGAATTGTATTATATATTTGCAGCTTGGATTTTGAAACTAACATCATGCTTTTTTGACTTCTGCGGGAATCATGTAGAGAACAAGGAAATATTTTTCCACAAGAGTAGTCAGCTAGAGAAAAAGTTGCTGATTGAGGTAATTTGAAGTTTAAATTGCAAAATATAAAATGAGCACAAGGAGTTGACAAGTAAGGGAATATTTAAATGAAAAGTACAACACTTTGTGGAAGAGGAAAGTCTCTAAGATGCCAAAAGAACTGATTTTTCATGTTTTCTATAGTCTGGTGCGGACGGTAACAGAAAAACAGATTATGGAGAGTTCATTGAAGCAGCAATACACATCAACAGACCCGACAGATAAGAGCATCTCTTCTTACACTTCCAAAGGAAAAAAAATGACTGTTTAGTCCAATTGTTATGTACATAAATAAGTAAACCAAAATCTGAGGGTTTAGTCTTTTGTACAGATGGCCATGAAAGTTCTTAAGACATTATGAGTAAGTTTCATCGCATTGTAATACAAGTGTTTATGGGAATCTTATATGTCTGATTTTTTTTTTTTGTGATGATCAACCCATCAATTGTTGTAGTCCATCATATTCAGAAGAATCTGTGATTCAAGAGATGGACCATGGAGGAAAATATTTGAGAGTAAAGGTTGTAACAACCCACTCCCGGATTATTTTTAATTTTGAAAGATATAAAATGCGGGAGGTTAAGGTAACGACTTGGTTTCCTTTAAACCAGTTTGGTTTTGTTAATTTTTATAATTGTATTTAAAGTCTTTTTGCCATTTCCTAAATGGGAAGTGTTTATTATATATACCTAAACATAAATATATATCATCGTGTGTATTGTCCCTTCCGCAGCCGTCGACATTGGTGAAGAAAGAATGCTTAAGCTTAACCACCATCTTATTTCTTCCTTGATCACTCTCTATTTCTCTATCTCTCTGCTTCTCTTCTACTTCCTTTATGTTTCTCTCCTCCTTGGGTTCTTATGGAGACACAAGTTCTTGACATCACACACCACCACGTAATACCACTGGTACCCACTACCGGAGGCTTGTTCTTCAACAATCCCCACCGGATCCGTGTAGCTGATGACCATGGAGCCATCATTGCTCTTGTTGGTGTTGCGTAGCAGAGCCAGCCGAGATGTGGAGGAGACACGACCTATGTTGGAGCTGCCGCACCTCATCATCATGAATCCATCATCAACCTAAGCCACCAGAGGATGCAGCTTACTCCCTTACGAGCACATTTCTACTAAGACGGAGCCAATTCGAGAGGGTTAAGTGAAACCCTATGCGTACCTTGCGTCTCAAGTAACCATCCCACAACCTTACGGCTGATCTCTTTTGTCATTCCTCCGTTGTAGCATATTTTGTGCATTACTGATTTGTATTATCTCATGTTGTGCCAAATTAAAATGTGTAGCTGGGTCATCCATGTCATCGTGAGGTTTTAAAGTCATTCTCATGTTTGTTTTGCAAAAAGTAATATTTTTTGTCCCGAGCCCTAAATCCAATCATGTCTTTGTTTTGTTTGTTTTTTCCTATCAATCTAATGTGCGGTTGGCGAGCGTCCAGACCGATGGTGAATCAAGCTATCTCGTTCTTATATTTTTATATTTATGAAAAACAATAATTGTCAAAATATCTCTTTTCATACATCTTTCTATATTGTACAAACATAAGATTTTTGGATCAGTTAAAAAATATCATATATTATTACTTATTATTTTATTATTATCTCATATTCACGTATTATGGATAGATGTTTTTATAACTTTGATTCCAAGTAAAGAATATAAGAATTCAGAAAAATAATAATTCCTAAAAGTATAAAGTTGTATTAAGTCCAAAATTTTTAACAGTAATAAAAGTTTGATTTCTTACATTATTATTAATTTTCTATGTTTTATTGCCAAAAAAGAAGCTCTTTTCGTATTATTCATTGTTAATAATGGTACTAACCCAAAATTGCTATTAAGTTTTTTATCTTCTTCTTTCCCCCATAAAGAGATTGAATAAAAAGAGCGACTTTTTTTCCACTATAATTTATAAAATAAGTATTTAAATGTCCTTCAAAAGTAAGTAAATAAATCCGAAACATATAAAATGCGGTTAATCCCGCTGCCAAAAAAAAATTATATTTTTGTCATAGTTGGTTTGTTAGAATAAAGATTATGCATTAGAGAAATTATTTATGGAAAGTTCGTTCTTCGTTCTTTAAAGTTGTTTTAAAAGATCGAAGAATGTTATTGCGTTCTTAGGATATTTTAGAATGTGTTTGATGATGCCATGTTTAAATTGATATGTTTATATGAACGAACATAGAATTGATATTGAAAATAATTGACATGTTAAGGGGAAACATTATAGAAATGGAGTAAGGATGAGAATAATTAAGGAAATTACGGGAATAGACGAATAAAATTAAATAAGAAAAGTACGGGAATAAAAAATAAAATAAAAAGAAAAACATGTTATGGCTTTGGGCCGTAAAGATTATGATCACTTTTTGACTTCGGGCCGTGTATGTTGGCTTTGGCCGTGATGGACCTTCGGGTCACAGGTTGGCTTCGACCACAGATTGGCTATGCTCGTAGGACCGATGGATCTCAGGTTTGGCTACGGCCGCAGGTTGGAATACAGCCGAAGGTTTGGCTACAGCCGCAGGTTTGGCTACGGTGCATGTTTGGCTACGGCCGCAGGTATGGCTACAGCCGCAGGTTAATGGACCTTCGGGTCGGAATGTAGAAAAGGTTAATGTAAAGGAATGATAGAACCAGATGATATCTTGTTAGTTTCGAGGTTGAAAATGGATAATTAATAGGAAAACAACTAAGTAAGGAATGATAGAAACAGATCGCTAGGTTGATAGAATGTGATTCCAAGGTAGATTAGAATATAGCGTGGAATTTGAATGATTGATTATTGAGTTGCATGTGGGCAGTTTTGAGCGTCCTCAGTGAGTAATTTTGTATACTCATTCCTACTACTGTGATGCAGATAAGTTTGATTGTGTTGACTGGAGTGCGAGGCAATAAAGACTATCGGGAAAATGTATTTTAAACTTGGATAGCGTTTCAGAGTTTATGAAGATATTCGTATTATTGACAAAAAATTATTTTTAGTACTTAGTCTCGTATCTCATCAATAAAGAAACCGTGTTTCTTCATTTTATTTGGAAAATGTTGGTTCGACTTTTACTTAGAATTTTCAACGTCTTTTTTTCAAATATTTCCGGGCTAAGGTGTTTTAAAAGTGATCATGTATTTCTCTGATTTTAGAGTAAAAGTATATTGATATCCAATATAAAACAATAAGAAAATTAGACGAGGAAAACACATTGCCAATTTGGAAACTTGCAGTCTATGCAAATTCAAACAATAAGAGTTTGATTTTGATTCAATGATGTCACATAAATGTGTGTAAGCGTTTTTTTTGTGTTCTTTCTTGATATCATTACTTCAAATCAATCTTCATTTTTCTTTCAAGCACAAACACAAACCTCACACCTATTCCGGACATGCTCCTCCTTGACGAACATGTGACCCCTTTAAATAACCAAAACGGTTTATCCATAATTCTTAAAGCTATCTAAATGATTTTTTTTTTTTTGACAACAATGAATAAAAAACTACTTGTCTAAGAAACCACCGGGGCAGGAGCCAAGCGGAGGTATGGAATCTACATATAAGATAGCTGAAGGAGAATTTCTTGCACCACGTGCAAGCTTGTCCGCCATTGTGTTTGTTGCCCTTGGAATATGTATGATCTTGAAATTAGGGAAGAAAGTCTTACTGCGGCAAAACTCCTCGATATGTGTAGCAAAAGCTGGCCAATCCTCAGGTGACGACACCATCTTCACCAGTTGAGAACAATCCGTCGCAAAAACTACTTCTGAGAACTGCAGGGTCTTCATGCACTCCATTGCCCATATCAGTGCTTCACATTCAGCATGTAAAGGTGATAGGCTTCTTCTTAGGTTCATGGCCCCCATCATAACATCATCTGAATCTCTCACTTTACAAAACCAACCCTGTCCCGTGAACTTGTCTTCCTCCTTCCAGGATCCGTCAATAAAGCAGATTCTTGTGTACTCCATTGATTGCCAATTCGTTGGTTGTTGTAAAGGGAACTCGTGGTGTTGGATCAGTAATTGTGCCTCAGCCCAGATTGATCCCTCCACCTCTGCTTTACGCAATATTTCCTGTGGATTACCATTCCTATTTTGATAAATTTTTCCGTTTCTATTCTTCCAAATATACCACATAATCCATGGGAAACACTCTGAATCAACCTCCTTTGGAATCCTCCAAAACAAATAATCCATACTAGTATAAACCGAGGATGATGGAAAAATCCCAGGGGGGGGAGGGTATTATAGATAGTGCCCAAGTTTGTAACACCGGTGGACATTCGAAAAGGACATGATTTATAGTTTTCTCCTCTACCCCACATATACTGCAACGTAAATCACAATTAATTCCACGTGTCCTCAGGACCTTTGCTACTGGTAATATTCCAGCAATTACTTGCCATACAAAATGCCTTAGTTTGGGAGAGTATTTCAGTTTCCAAGCATATGCTAATAGCGTTTTAACATCCAGTCCAAAATATTGCAATTTTAAAACCCTGTCCGGGTATAAAGACTCTGTACGAAATCCCGATTTGACTGTATATTTCCCAGACTCCGTAAACATCCATCCATATAAGTCCGTCTGCTGTGACCTACTAACTGCCAAACCACGGATGATTCACACATCATCGGGGTGGAAAAGTTCGTTTAACATGGGAACATTCCAAGAAAGATTAACCGGACCAAGAAGATCTTTCACCGTAAGGGATTGATCTAAAATTTGTAGCCGAGTTTTTGGTGTAGCTGACCTCGGGCGAGGAGCAGGTATCCAGGGACCATTCCATACATAAATTGATTGTCCAGTACCTACTCTTTTGATTAGCCCTTTTTTAACCAGAGATCTAGCTGAACAGATGCTTCTCCACCCATATGAAGATGAGTAAGATCTGTGTTCATCCAGGGGATGTGACTTCCGGAAATATCGACCTTTAAAAACCTTTGAAAATAGACAGCCGGGTTTGTCTATCAATCGCCATAATTGTTTAGCCAATAGAGCTGTATTGAAAACTTGAAGATCCCTAAAACTGAGCCCTCCCTCTTCCTTAGTTGTGCAAACTTTGTCCCATGAATACCAGTGAATACCTTTCTTGTTTTCCCCGCTGCTCCACCAAAAATGTGCCAAAGTACTCGATATTTTCTTAGTAACCCCTTTTTGTAATCTGAAGCAGGACATTACATATGTTGGCATAGGTGATGCTGATGATTTTATTAACACTTCTTTTCCTGTCCTTGTAAGAAATCGGACAGTCCAGCTATTGACTTTATTATTAACATTTTCATTCAGAAACCCAAAAATCTGTAATTTTGAGCCACCAAGGCTTTCCGGAATACCCAAATACTTTTCCATTCCACCTAGATTTGTGATACCCATAAAACTATGGATACTTGCTTTCACCACCTCTGATACTTTATGACCAAATTGTAATGATGATTTCGCGAAGTTAATTTGTTGTCCTGATGCTTGTTCATATCTTTTCAGTAGATCTAAAATAACCCCACATTCCTGAGTCGTAGCCTTACAGAAAAATAAGCTATCATCCGCAAAAAGTAAGTGAGAAATTGGTGGACTAGCCCATGCTATCTTTAGCCCAGTCAACCGCTTGTTCCTCTCTTCCTTCCGAATATTGGCAATTAGAGCTTCCGTACATAGAATAAATAAATACGGAGACAGCGGATCCCCTTGTCTCAAACCTCTCTCCGGTACAATATGTCCTTTCGGTTGTCCATTTAGTAATACCTTGTAATTGGCCGTAGATATACATTGCATCATCAGCGCAACCCAGTCTGTAGAGAAACCCATTTTCAACAAGACACCTTGTAGGAAGGGCCATTCTACTCTGTCATAAGCCTTGCTCATATCCGTCTTGATTGCTAGGAACTTTTCTTTACAACTATTATTAGTACGTAGCCCATGAAACATTTCCTGAGCGTTAAGGATATTATCCGAAATTAACCGTCCCGAAACAAACGCAGACTGAGTCTCCGATATCAAATTTGGTAATAAACCTTTTAACCTTTGACAAAGCACCTTTGAAATGATCTTATATCCCACATTGCATAGACTAATTGGTCTTAACTCAGTCATTCGACTTGGTCTTGTCGTTTTGGGAATGAGACAAATATTTGTCAGGTTAAGTCGACCATCAAACCTTCTCGTTCGCAGAAAATCGCTAACCATGGTAACTACATCATTCTTGATGATCGACCAAGACTGTTGATAAAACAGTGCCATCATACCATCCGGACCAGGAGTTTTTTCTGGATGCATCATAAAAAGCGCGGCTCTAACCTCCTCTTATGTAGCCACAGTCATCAAGCACCGGTTTTGGGCTTCTGTAACCAATGTTGGCACCTCTTCCAAAAAACCACCAAAGTCCACTGGCGAGGTTGTACTAAATAAGTTTGTAAAATAGTCCACAACTACTCCTTCAACTTCTTGTTCCGTATTAACCCAGGTCCCCTCGTCATTATGTAGCCCAATTATCCTATTTTGGATTCGCCTCTGTTTCGTCAAAGCATGGTAGAACTTAGTATTTCTATCACCGCAAGTATGCCATGTAGTCCTACTCTTCTGTTCCCAATATTGTTCCTCATCCCTATACGCTTCCTGCAATTTCCTGGATACCTCCAAAACCTCTTCAGTAGATTTAGAAAAATCATTTTTAATGTCTTCCAGTGCCTTTTGAAGAGTATCTATTTTTTCTTTTCCATATGGTGGATTATTTTTCCTCCAGACTGAAATTTCATGTCTGCACCAGTGTATCTTATCTACGATCCCTCCATTTTCCTTGACACGTCTAGAATTCCACCCCCGGGTTACCGACTCCATTAATCCATCCTCCCCTATCCATCTTTTATCAAATCGAAACGATTTTCTAAATTTCATAACCTTATCCTCTATTGATGCCACAAACGGTCTGTGATCTGAACCCACCATACGCAGATATTCAACAAAAGAACATGGGAATAAGTTGTGCCAATTATTATTTCCTAGTGCCCGGTCTAAACGACATTTGACGACCTGCCGTTTCCTCCTACCGTTCCATGACATAGTATCTCCTACACTAGGGAATTCCATGAGACCACAATTATCAATCATATTATTGAAAGCCACAAAAGTATCTGCGTGCCTCAGAACACCACCTTGTTTTTCATGATTTCCTCTTATCTCATTTAAATCTCCTATGATAAACCATGGATCATCCCGAGAGATGCTTATTCTCGTCAACCTCTCCCACACTGGGTCTCAAAGGCTTTGATTCGGTTCTCCATAAACAAAGGATATAAAAATGTGTTTCCCTTTATGTTTTGTTTCAATATCTATAATCCGGCTGTTGGATGATACAATATCCACCTTGTAACTCGAGTCATAAAACAAAGCAAGATCTCCACTTCTACCATTAGGCTCAACAGTATGAAGGTGGCTAAAACCAAAATGAAATTGAAAAGTCTGCACAAAATCACTTTTTTGTTTTGTCTCCGACAAAAACAAAAAAGCTGGTTTGTGCTTATAATAAATCTCCCTTAGATAACTGATAGTCCAACTTGTCCCAAGACCTTGGCAATTCCAACTCAAAATCTTCATTACAAAAATGATATCACTGATTTGAACCTTTACGTATCCCTAAAAAACTCCAGAAAAATAACAGAGCCCTTTTGAAACAATATTGCTCTTTCCAAAGATAAGCCTTTTGGCCGCCTCGCCATCCATGAATTGAAAAAACTCAGGGGTTGAGACATAGGTACAACCTGAACTCGTACCATCTAAAGACCGAGTGTCCTCATCCAAGCAGTTGTATAAAACACGTACCACATGCATACCATATCTCTGTCCGATGACATTCATGATCTTATAATAAAACATCCTTGTATATACACATTTTTTACAAACCACTAATATCCAAAACAAGATAACATTTACGAGTCTTGCATCTTTTTCAAAAAAACAGCCATCCGATATCCCTTCTGTTCCAAAGTGGATTACCCACCCGACCTCCACAACCGCAAGCATCTCGTCCTCATGGATCCACCATAGATTATCAGACCCAGACATCCTTATTTTTCCTCGTCTTTCAAACCACCTTACATGGAACTGATAAACAGGAGAACTAAACGTAACCAGGATAAAAGCCTTCACCAGAACGTGGTCAATCCAAAAAGAAAAATTGGTGATGTTATTCACAGATTCCACCAAGAAACCAGAAAATCCCAAAGTCATAACTGACCCATCAATCCACAGAAATCCATTTGTTTCCTTCTGCTCGCACACCAAACCTGCATACACAGTTGCTCTATCAACGTCAAACCAACAAAACAACTCCAAAACACTTGTTTGAGGATCTATATGTTCACCCGTAGTACACCAATACCAATCCCTTAAACCTCTTATCAATACACGATTATTCACGTCAACCTCTTGCAAACACAAAATCACACTAATTTTGACAGCCTTAGCACAACCAATTGACCATAAAGCACATGACTGAGAATATTTATTAACACAAACCTCCCCTTCCCCTCTGACAGAACTTTAGCAGGAAAGCTATGTCATATGCTCTGAACCATATTTTAGTATCAGACTTTAACGCACCAGAAAACCACTTGACCAGAGAAAAACCATACTGCACCTTACATAAACCAACACTGAAAAACCAGAACCATGTATTATTCATATTATTGACCTTGAAATATATCATCAAAGCCAGCAGATTAAAGTTAAAAGACCTTGGTACCCACAAGGATAGAAAAAACAGAGACAAGACTCCACCAATAAACACCGAAAAACCAACTAAACAGGATTTCATCATTGAATCCAACATTATTCAAATTAAAAAACAATGAGTAAAGGAACACAGATTACTCAGCGCCCTTAGATGCCTTAGGAGAAACCTTCTTTGCCACTCCCACTCCTTTTCCACCCATCTTTATCACTGCCTTGGCAAGGAGCTTCTTGCGAGGAGAGAGGATGCTCATTGCCATGCGTTTGCCCCCTTTATGAACTTTCTTTTTTGTATCCTTCTCCTGGTTCTCTTCCTTATCCGGCACTTCATCGACCTGCTCTTCCACCATTTCTTCAATACCTCCCTCCATGGTTGAATCTTCCCTCTCTAGCTCCTCTTGATATTCATCATTTTCGCCTTGCTCCCAATCTTGGAGCTCATTAGTATCCACCAGTAGATCAGAGTCAAAAAACTCGCCATCCTCTAGGTGTATATCCTCAGTAGCATCCACCTCACCAACAGGAGCCATATCCTCCACTGCCGTATCAGGTTCCTTAATTTTCTCTTCCGGGGCTTCTGTCCTTTCGGCAACTAGATTCTCTGATTCACGTTCTACATCTGGGACTTCCTCAAACAGGAGTGCTTTTCTAGTCTTGTTAGCCGTATCCCTCACTCCTTTTCCATTCAAAAAACCAGACGTCTTTGGAGCCCTCTCAACACCTTTGAAAGCGTCCACCATTAGCTTCTCTGGATTCAATTGAGGTCCTTCATTTCCCCTTCTCACATACTGAGTGTCTCGTGTTTGTGGTGCATAGCGTCTATCTTGTTCCCGTGGACCATTAAAGCCTGACTGCCTCCCCAGTAAAGACGACCCCTCACCGTTTCCCTGAGGAAACCTTTCCTTATTTTTGTACTTTGGCACCTCAAACCTGGAAGAGACCTCTCTTTCCTTAGCTAGTCCTTTCCCCTTGTTACCCTCTTTCCCATTCATATTCCTGTATTGCTGACCTTCACGACCCTCTCCATCTTGCTCCCTACCCTTTAACACTGCTCCTCTATAGCTAGATGCATTTGCACCATGCTCAGACTGGTTCATGTTGCTACTCCTCCCTGCTTCCGCCGTTTTCTGCACACTTGGACACTGAGATTGATCATGTGTCATGCAGAAGCACTCACTGCAAAAGCCCACCAGCTTCTCATATCTTAAAGCCACTGGTATCTCTACTCCTTCATCAAAATCAATCGTCATAAAGAAAACCAATTGCTTGAAACCATCCACCTCCACCCGAACTCTTCCTTCATCAATATCCATCTCTCCATGTACCTTTCCGATAGCATCTCCAACACTTTGGAAGGTTTGAACTGCCCAGAACTGCAATGGAATATCAAGAACATGCACCCAAAAAATAATTTTTGATGGGTAATTGACCTCCACCACTGGCTTCCACCGTACCAGGGAGATCATCCATGAGTCAAAATTAAAAGGTCCCATCTTTAGGACCTCCACTATGTCCTCCTCCGATTCGAACGCAAACTGGAACCTTCCACGGCCCAAATCAGTTCCAACCACTCTTCCCTCCACTTGCCAAATCCTCGGTAACATGAAAAGAAGCATCTTCATCGCTTGTTTTGGTGGATTCATGCACCTTCCTATCAGAGTTTTAGCATAACTCGCAATAAGACCGGAATTGTCGAACCTTGGAACAGAGATTTTGAGCCCTGGCTTAGGACCCTCCACCATCTTTCCTCCAGACTTAGTTATCCACTGCCCTTGTGTCATTGTTACCCACTCGCAAAAACCAGAAACCAGAGTTAGAACAGAGAGAAATAAGAAAATTCGAGCAAGAGCTGATGTTGAGAAACTATCACCCAAAAACCATATATATAGAGAAAGTCTAATCGTTTTCACATTACCATCCCCCAAATCTTGATTAATCCAGATCTCCATTACAATCCCAGGATTGACCATGATCATACCAATTAAATCCCAAATTTCCCCAATCCAATCCGCACAAATATCACCGGAATAGAAAGATGCCATCTCCCGACAGAGATAATAAGAAAAGGAATCGTATCTTACCTGTTTACAGCCTCCCTTTCCGTCTAGGACCTTATCAGTAAGGATTCAGATCTCACACCATAAACGCCCAAATCCTTCCAACGAAATCAAATCTTCCCAAATCTTTTTTCGATTCCAGAAGGAACCCGCACCGCACCCCTTAATAACCCATATTGCCTTGCTAACCGCCTCGATCTGACCTGGATCGAGATTTGATCGGATCAGAAAAGATACCCTAGTTTCCATCCACAATCGCCGTCGCCATTTTTGTCGCACACTCTAAGAAAAATTATATAAATGATTTATATGTTAAATTGCAATCTTTTAAGATAATACTATACTAGACTTTGACCCGCGCACCCGCACATATATTTTAATTATTGTTATATGTGACCAACCTTTGTGAATGCACTCAGTTTGATTGTTCTTGTTTGTATTGTTCATCATATAGCTTTTTGATTTGAATAATTTTTTCAATGTGTTTAGTTTCTCAACTTTCTAATCTACGAAATTTGTATAAGTTTTTTTGCAATGTGTAAATTTTCTAAACTTTCTAAACATTAAAATGCAACATATTATTATAAGTATATTTTATAGTTTTATTAAATCTAAAGATGGTTATTTTGATTTGAAATAAATATATATAAAGTATAAATATGATTTTATGATTATCTTAAACAAAGACATTTTTAGCTTATTATATTAGACCATTTTCGTACTAAAAATATAGTAAACCATTGGAGATGATCTTAACTTGGATTCTTGATTTGTTTTTTCATGGTTTTACATCCTTAAGAAGTGTAACATTTTATTGTGCGGCCCTTTTTATGGGTTATTTGAGAAAGTGATTGTGCATTGAGTTGATAGGTAGCTGTGTATTTATATGCAAGTAGATGATGCTTAGTTAGGAAACATATTTAGTGTTTTATTTAATTAGGCTAAATTTATGGGAGATAAGAGCACATATACATTAGAATATTCTTTTTTAAAATATTCCTTTTTTAAAATACTTGAATTCTGTATATAATAGTTAGATATTATTAAATGAAATTTAAACAAAGATCTGTTTATACAAAATATTAACTACAACGCAAGATGAATATGATTGTCAATCATACAATGTATATTTAGAAGGAATTAGTGTCTTCCTAAATATTAGTATTTGTTCATATACGGAAATAAAAGATTTGATTTTAATTGGTTGACTATGATCCTGCAATATATTGTTTAGAAATTTGATTGTGCAAACTTTAGTTAGCATGCGAAAAATATTTGCAAGATTATCGACTTCATATTTAATTTTTTTGTTTATTTTCAAACATTCTTTGTAGGTAAGAAATGAAAGATTTTTTTAAAAAAAGAACCAGTTAGTTACTTAAACCGAATGCTTGTAATACATAATGACCGAAACTGGACCAGCTGACTATCTTCTCAGAGTATGTTTTACGAAAACCATATTAGTAATATACGTATAGAATTGCATCAATATCATAATTGATGTGAATTAATATATATATATATATATAAGTATATTGTTTCCGGTTCAGTTTGTAAGTGTCATATACCGAGATATGTATATTGTCTAAGAAGTCAAATTAATATTGTAAATCATCTTAATGGGCTTCGACGAAATGTAATAATGAAGGCCTGGCCGAGATAATGTTTGATTGTTAAAATAGTGTGGCATAAGTTGGTAATTATCAAGGAAAACTAAAGGTTTATCTATATTTGTACTTCAGTGTCAATAGATTAGATTCTATATTTTGAATTTTTTCTTCTAAATATGATATAACAAAATTCAGCATTTAAAGAACAACTTTATTGAAACGTGAAGAAAAAAACTACAATTAAACAAAATGCAAAAAAACCACAAGTAAATTACCAATATAGTTCAACTACAAAGATAATAAAAATACAATTGCCCATAATATAGTCTTCCTTTTCTAAAACTAGCACGTCCATAAGCCGAATGCTACGGACAGAAAAAGAACGAGAGTTTTTCCACAATAAGCAACTTCACAGTTAATTTACTATATGAACACTGATGTCTCAAAAACGATGTCCACAGAGAAAATTCACAAACAACTAACATTAGTGGACAAAAAAAATTTCTCTGTCATTTCTCTTCAACATATATATTTCTCAATGTGCACATTTACACTATATATTACTAAATACAAGAAGTTAACTTCCATAGCATCACACTATTTAAATATGGCCGCATCGAAACCGATGTTGTGACAACCCAACAAAAGAAAATACAAAGTTGAATAACAATAATGTCACACAATCCGGGCATAGCGCAAACACACCACTACTAAACTAATAATATTGTGTTTTTAGTATTTTATTAATTTATAGAATTATTAATTAAAAAATGTCTTTTTTAGATTTGTATATTTTAAAATATGTTAAAATTAAGTGTGTTTCCCGCATATGCGGGCATAATATTCTTACGAATTTTATTATTTTATGTTTTATTAATTCAAAAACCATCCTGGCAGTTTATTATTTATATTTTCAAAAGTTTAAATCAATTAAATTATTTATATATGATTAAATTTATCATTAAAATATATAAGTTATTATTGTACTAAAACTTTGAAAACACTAACATATTAGAAATATTTTAGAAAATGCTTTTATACAATTTTTGTTTGATTAATATTTAATTTTAATTTTTATATCTTACACTTTTAACCTTTATAATAAAACAATTATTTTAAGATAACAACACAATATATAATAATTAAATTATTTAAAAATAATTAATATTATTAATATAAATTAGTTTTAATTATATATTAAATTTGCAAATAGTAGTATAGATATTGATAAATTGTTTTATACCTTATTTTTAATTTTATAATGGAGTAGTTATTTAAGATAACAACACAATATATAAGAATTATCTCATTAAAAATTAATATGATTAGTATTGTTGGGGTCAAAATGGTTATCTCGAAATCTACTAAAGACCTTCCCAAAACTCAAAGATTTCCCAAAGCGATCGAGGAAAAGATCGAACAACGAAAAACCCACAGACGGCAAGACGGCCTGGCGCCGGCACCGGCCTGGCGCCCGGCCCCCGGCCGCGCCGCTGGAGCTGGCGCGCCGCGGCACCGGCTGGCGCCCGGCGGCACGCTGGCTGGCGCGCGGCACCGGCCTGGCGCCGGTGGCACGCTGGACGCTGGCTGGCCTGGCGCCGCGGCACCGCCTGGCGCCCGGCACCGGCCTGGCGCCGGCGGCACCATCACGCTGGCGGCCTGGCGCCGGCGGCACCGCCTGGCGCCGGCGGCACCCGTCGCTGGTTGGCCTGGCATCGGTCCGCCCTCGTCGGTCTCGGTCCTATCGTGCCGGTTCGATCCCGTCTTAGCTTTTGGATCAGCCCTCGTGAGTTTGGTACAATCAAGGCTACGGAATAAACATCTTCGATTCGGTTGGAATCGTCCTCGATGTTTTACGGTAAAGCTGGAGGGATTGGATTTCGTGGAAGAAATCGTATAAAACGTTTAACGACTTAAGACAAGTCCGCGACTTACTTACGATTTTCCGAATTCAGTCTCAATCAGACTATGACGGTTCATCCGATTTCCTAAACGTCGGATAAACATCAAGTCGCCAAAGGATAGCGGAAAACTTCGAGGATGATTGCGAAGATCGGCGAAAATGGAACATTTCTGAAGAGATAAGCTTGGGCCCAATGGCGAGGCCCATCACCCTAAGGCAAACCGACCTAGAAGTGGGTATATAAGGAGAGCAAGAGCAGAAGAGAAGGGCATCGAAAATCCGAGAATTAGACTTAGAGCATCCTGCTAGCTTAGAAAAACTAGGGTTTAGGTGGTTAGACTAAGGAAGGCTTAGGACGTTTGGCTGCCTGCGACTCTATATTTTCTTTAATCGCAAATCTCTGTCTTCGGAGAATCCTTGTACTCGTCTCTTTCATCTAATAAAACGCGGCAAATATTTCAAACTCTTATTTTATATCTATTGAACTTTATCGATTTCGTGTGCAGCGAGAGAATCCGGACCTTCAAGGAAAGTCGGGTTTACTTGGCTTTCCTCCGCAATCTTATTTATCGAAAATTGACGGTGTGAATTTCGGTTCCCACATTTGGCTAGAAGGAGGATTCTCTAACTTCGAAACCACCGATCGATCAAAGTTCAGTATGACTTCTTCGTCAGCCCGCAACATCGTATCTTTCGAGGATCGAGCAGCGGCCGTACGGTCAAACCTCACAACGATCTCCTCGTAATAGAACTCACGATCCAGGACATTGGCGTAGCAAGGGTATTGGTCGACACGGATGCTCGGCCAATATTATCTACAAAAGCACCCTCGAGAGGATGGGCGTCGACCTAAGCATCCTTACGGATGACCCCAGCCCAGTATTCGGACTCTCGGGAGAAATTATGACCCTCGGCTCAACTAACCTCCTAGTCAAAGCGGGCGTCGCCAAAACACGAATTCCTGGTGATCAATGGTCCAACATCCTACAATGCGATAGTTGGAACTCCTGGCTAAACTCCATGAGGCGATCCCATCAACATTCCACCTATGCCTCAAGTTCCCAACGCCTTTCGGGGTCGAGACAATACATGGTAGTCACGGAGCAGCGCAGATCTACCTCGCTACCGAACTAAAACGGAAAAACTCTGAAATCGAAACCTCTCGGAAAAAGCAAACGATTCACAACTCGCCGGAAACCTTCTGGCAGTCCCAAAGAGCTGAGGCCCTGGAAGGGAAGCGTGAACCAACCTGCGAACCGGTGGTCTCAATCTGTCTCGACGATTCTTTCCCGGAACGGTGTGTCGAGATCGGAGCTAACCTCCGCGAACCAATGAAAGCAGAGCTCATCGCGTGCCTCAAAAAGAACCTCAGTACGTTCGTGGGCTGCGGAGGATATGCCGGGAATCGACATTAGCGTAACATGTCACGAACTTAACATCGACCCAACTCACAAACCCGTAAAACAAAAGAGACGAAAGTTGGGACCTGGCGTGCCACGCAGTCAATGAGGAAGTCGAAAGACTCCTCAAAGTAGGTCGATAACGAAGTCAGGTATCCGGACTGGCTTGCCAACCCGTCGTGGTAAAAAAGAAAAACGGCAAATGGCGAGTCTGTGTCGATTTCACGGATCTGAATAAAGCCTGTCCAAAGGATTGCTTCCCGCTCCCACACATTGACCGACTGGTCGAAGCAACCGCGGGAAACAAGCTTCTGTCATTCATGGACGCTTTTTCCGGATACAATCAGATCATGATGAATCCCGACGACCGCGAAAAAACTGCGTTCATCACAGACCGCGTATTGCTACAAGGTAATGCCTTCGGTCTTAAAACGCAGGTGCAACATATCAGCGACTTCGTCAACAAAATGTTTGCTGAACAACTCGGAAAAACTATGGAAGTATACATCGATGATATGCTCGTAAAATCACTTGCGAACACGATCATATAGCCCACCTAGAGGAATGTTTTGCACGACTCAACCAGCATAACATGAAACTCAACCCGCAAAATGTAGATTCGCGGTGGCATCGGAGAATTCCTCGGATACCTCGTAACGTATCGCGGAATCGAGGCCAACCCTAAACAAATCGGCCTGATAGAAATGGCCTCCCGAGAACCAAGCGAGAAGTCGAGAGGCTAACGGAAGAGTCGCGGCTTTGAACCGTTTCATCTCGCTCCACGGATAAGTGCCTACCGTTTTACGACATTGAAGGGAAACAAGAAGTTCGAATGGTCGAGCAATGTGAAAAAGCTTTCCAACAATTGAAACATTACCTGGCCACTCCACCAGTCCTCGCAAAACCGGTGGAAGGTGAACCTCTTTTCCTCTATATCGCAGTTTCATAGCGGCGGTCAGTGGTGTCTTGATACGAGAAGAGCGGCGAACAAAACCAATCTTTTACGTAAGCAAGCGTTACTGGATGCGAGCTTCGATACCCTCTAATGGAAAAATTAGCATTAGCTGTCATAACCTCGCAAGAAAACTAAGACCATACTTCCAGTCTCACACTATAGTGGTTCTCACCACGTTCCGCCTGCGGATAATCCTGCATAGTCCGAGTCAATCCGGTAGGCTCGCAAAATGGGCAATCGAACTGAGTGAGTACGACGTCGAATATCGCCCAAGGCGTGTGCAAAGTCCCAAGTACTTGCGGATTTCTTGGTAGAGTTACCCACTAGAAACATGACTAACGAGGAACCAAACTCAACTTGGGTCCTCCACGTCGACGGATCTTCATCCAAACAAGGATCGAATCGAATACGCTCACCTCTCCTAGCGGGAAATCCTAGAACAGTCTTTCCGATTGGCTTTTCATGCTTCAAACAATGAGGCAGAATCTGAAGCACTCATCGCAGGCTTGCGGCTGGCCCATGGGTTAAAAATCCGTAATATTCACGCTTACTGCGATTCTCAGTTAGTCGCCAATCAATACAGCGGAGAATATGAGGCAAGAGACGAAAGGATGGACGCATATCTGAAACTCGTCCAAGAACTGGCTCGAAATTTCGACCAGTTCGCCCTGACCAGAATTCCTCGCTCGGAAAACGCCCAGGCCGGCCTTGGCTGCCCTCGCCTCAAGCTCAGATCCAGGGCTCCAAAGAGTAATCCCGGTCGAATTCATCGAGCACCCGAGCATCGGACCACCAGTGGTCGTCAATCTAATCCGGGACGAGATTGAAGCTGCGGAAGAAGTCGAGGATCAGCCGGAAGCGGATGTGAACCCGACCGAGTATGGCTGCGATAGCCCTTGGTAAGAACCAATCCGAGCCTATATCGTGAATGGAACCTTACCCGCCGAAAAATGGGCGGTAGAAGTAAAACCCAAGCGGCGATGCGTCCGCGATAGAGGGAGAAATTTATAAGTGGTGTTTCTCTGGTCCTCTCATGGCATGCGCAGAAGGGGAAAGAGCGAGAAGAATCATGAAGGAGGTCCATTCTGGATCATGCGGAAATCATTCTGGCGGAAGATCTCTCGCGGTTAAAATCAAACGCCACGGTTATTATTGGCCAACCATGGTAAAAGACTGCGAGAAATTCGCCCGGAAGTGCGAAAATGCCAAAGGCATGCTCCAACAATCCATCAACCCGCGGAGATCCTCTCCTCAATCTCGTCCCCCTATCCTTTCATGCGATGGTCCATGGACATCGTCGGACCTATGCACCCATCAAAACAAAAGCGCTTCCTCCTAGTCCTTACGGATTTCTTTTCCAAATGGGTAGAAGCAGAATCCTACGCAAGTATCAAGGACACACAAGTCGAGAACCGTGCGGAAACATATCATAACTAGACATGGGGTCCCGCGAAATCGTAACAGATAATGGATCTCAAGTTATCTCTACTGATTCAAGCATTCTGCGAAAAATGGAAAATACGACTTACAAAGTCAACTCCCAGATATCCGCAATGCAATGGACAGGCAGAAACCATCAACAAAACCGTCCTTGCGGACTCAAGAAACGCCTGACGCCAAGAAGGCGATGGGCGAGGAGCTCGAAGGAGTTCTTTGGTCGCATCGTACAACCCCAAGACGGACTACGGTCGCCATCGCCCTCGTTACGGACGGAATGTATGATCCCGCGGTAGAATTCCCGATACGGAGAAGATTCCTCCCGAAAGAGGATTTAAGCGGCTATGATGCTGGACAATCTCGATCTCATCAATGAGCGCGCGACCAGGCACTCATTCGAATCCAGAATTACCAGCACGCTGCCGCAAGGTACTACAACTCAAACGTCGCCATCGCAGGTTCAAAGAAGGCGATTTAGTCTTACGCAAAGTCTTCCAAAACACTGCGAGCGAAACGCAGGAAAACGGGAGCAAACTGGGAAGGACCGTACAAAATCATAAAAGTAGTCCGACCAGGCTCATACCAAATCGCAAACATGCAAGACGCCAAAATCCGAGAACTTGGAATGCGATGCATCTCAAAAATACTACCACTAAACGATAAAGCGTGGTACAAAAGAACTACGAGATGGCTTGATCCCTAGACAAGGCGTAGGCAACTCGCCAATCGGCGGATTCAGCTATCCCCAATTTAAAAGGGGGAGGCGTATACTGTATACTCCCACAAATTTCAAGACTCTAAAATTTTGAAACTTTTCACGACTTTTCAAAATCAGCGAAACGCCACAACAGCGGATCTAGTGTCCACTAAGCGATTATCACATCCAAAAACAAATCCCGGATGGCCAACACTTCACGAAGCACTGTGAATGTGGACGCTTCTCCCTTGGTCAAACTTACGCGACCCCTTGGTCCCGCGTCCAAAACAGAAACGACAGTTTTCTGGCTGCGAACATTCGCAAAGACATCCCCAAAGCCATAAACGTTTTAACACGAGATGCGGCATAAGGAAAAATCGACCTTCAGCACTGCGAGACGTCGCTAACGCAAAGGACATTTTTTCCAAAACGTTGCAGACGAAATCTTCGTCTCTGAACATACAAACGCACCTCAAAACGGTATCATTTCGTTGTTGCTGATCACAACAAACGAACTCTAACGTCCTAAACAGACAAATAGCCGCCCTTCAAGGGGTAGGCTCTCTTACATCCGACAAGGATAAACATAGTGCGCTATACAAGAAATCCAAAATTTTGGTCTAGCTCTTAAAGGAAGTAGCTCGACTCACGCCCAAACAAATCATATAAGCCGACAACAATTCGCGGATTTTAAACGGTACAAGTCAGGTTAAAATCGCAAACAGGCAAAACGAAAGCCGATTTGTCATCGCAAAGCCTCAGTCCGAGAGTAAACCTAGGTCTTGCCCTAAACCCAGCCACGCTGGATCTTGACATCTCACAGACATAGTATGGTATACGAGATCCAAAAATTTGTCTCTTCACTTAAGCCTATTCGTTTCACGAGTTTTTGCATAAATCGGTAAACCGCGGAAAATCTCGCTTTATGCAGACAATAGGTACGGTGATCATTGGGGAACTAGGAATGAGACGACAACTCACACCCTCTTTCTCATACTTCGAAAAACTGAAGTTCGTAAATAAATCGAAAACGTTTCATAGATTGAGACTGCCGAAATTCAAACAAAACCCCAAAAAAGGGGCAGGGATTCGAAGCCACCAACAGCCAGTCGGTAAATACATCATGGCCTCTTAAGCGGCGAAACACATAAAAAAACGAAATCCCAGAAGGGATTGATAAACCTAGGCGCTCCCAGGAGCGTCATCTTCATCCTCACTCGCGACAGGGACAGCCTCGCCGTCGCCTCCCTCGGTCGCATCGCCACTACCCGCCTCGTCCGCGCCAACCTCGCAATCTTCTCCCACGCTCCTGATCTTCTGAGTTTTGGTCGGAGCTAGGGTGCATTCGCTTGCAGGCGGCGAGGATCGAATCGAAATCTCCCTCGGTGGCCGCCCACTCTCCTTTGGGGCGATAATCTGGCTTCCTCCAAGTCCAAAGCGGGGCCTCATTATCTCGAAGCAACTCGAGCTCATTCAGACTCCCTCGATCCCGCTAAAGCCAAGTCCCTCTTACGGACGGCTATCAAGGACTCAAACAGGATGGCCATCCTCGTCGACGACCATAGAAGTCGCCGCTGGCATCGGCAACCTCCGAGGATCTACGGCGTTCATTTCCTCGTGAGCCTGAACCTTCTCCTGAAGACGGCGGACTTCCGAGGATTTACTCCTCTTCTCTTTCTTCACCTTGAGTAACGAACTCGCGGTCTTCCCAAGGTCGCTCAAGATCGCTGATCTGAACCTCTGCTGGGGCGTCGGGCGGCATGGGTGTCCTCGACGATGCAATGCAGCCTTAGTGCGCTTCAGCTTCCTGCGACGACTCAGTTCCTTCGATAGGCGAATGACTTCCGACCCTTTTCGCCAAGCATTCCGTCGATCAGAGACACAAACTGTCCGCAAAAAGGAAAGAGTAAGTATCATCGCAGAAAAAAAAAACGGTGCAAGAATTACGGACAAATCGAACCTTGGAACGATGACGCGCCAACGGCTCTGAGAGGTCGCTTTCCTCGCTGCACCGCTTCTTTTGCTCCGGACGCCGGCCAGCCCTTGCCCTTCCCGGCAGCGGCGCACCAGCCGCTGGCAGTCCCAAGACGAGTTCCCTCTTCGCCGGGGGAAGAGATGCAGATTCTATCGCGTCCTCTCTTCTGGAGATCACGATCGGAGCAGTCGAAGAACCCGATGGATGGATCTGAACATCGAGAGTCTGTTCAGGAACAATAACCCCTTCTGTAGACGGGAGGGCATCGGATGGGACTTCGGAGCTGGGAACCAAAGGAGCAGGCAAAGGAGTTGGAGCCGCGGAAGGAACATCGGGCGTCTCAGTCCTCGCCCGCTTTGAGCCTTTCGCAGCACTACGCCGGGATAGCTTAGCCTTGAAAGAATCAAACCCATCAGTCAGGGACGGAATAGCCTCTTGAACGGCCTGAACGGCAGGAGCTTGACTGGCCGGAACCGACGGAGCTTGGCCGGCCTCGCCCATCTCAACATCGAACCACTCTTTTCAACTTGGGATGAAGACATTTTCTTTCTTGAGAGAGAAGAAGAGAGAATTTGGAAAGATGTGAAGAATGAGAAGGGAGGGTTGGCTACTTATAAGAAAAAAGGAGGCGGAGACACAGGTTCTCTGCGGAAAAATCCTTAGCAAAGATTTCGATTTTCAAAAATTCAAATCACTCGCCCGCAAAATCGTCTCCGACCTTACGGGCTGGGGCTAACTGTTGGGGTCAAAAACGGTTATCTCGAAATCTACGGCTAAAGACCTTCCCAAAACTCAAAAGATTTCTCGCAAACGACTGACGAGGGAAAGATCGAACAACGAAAACCGGCAAGCGGCGCCGGCGCCTGGCGCCGCGGGCGGGCTGGGCGCTGGCCTGGCGCCAGCGGCACTGGCCTGGCACGCGGCTGGCCTGGCGCTGGCGGCACCGGCGCCCGGCACCGCCTGGCGCCGGCGGCACGCGGGACGCGGGCTGGCCTGGCGCCGGCGGCACCCCGGCCTGGCGCCGCGGCGCGCTGGCTGGCCTGGCGCCAGCGGCACCGCCTGGCGCCCGGCGGCTGCGGCTGGCCTGGCGCCGCGGCAACCTGGCGCCGGCGGCACCGGCCTGGCGCCGCGGCACCGCCTGGCGCGGCGGCACGAGGGACGCTGGCTGGCCTGGCGCCGGCGGCACCGCCGCTGGCGGCCTGGCGCCGGCGGCACCGCCTGGCGCCGGCGGCACCGTCGCTGGTTGGCCTGGCATCGGTCCGCGGCCCTCGTCCCGTCTCGGTCCTATCGTGCCGGTTCGATCCCGTCTTAGCTTGTTCGGATCAGTCCTCGTGAGTTTGGTACAATCAAGGCTACGGAATAAACATCTTCGATTCGGTTGGAATCGTCCTCGATGTTTTACGGTAGAAACTGGAGGATTGGATTTCGTGGAAGAAATCGTATAAAACGTTTAACGACTTAAGACAAGTCCGCAAACTTACTTACGATTTTCCAGAATTCAGTCCCAATCAGACTATGACGGTTCATCCGATTTCCTAAACGTCGGATAAACATCAAGTCGCCAAAGGATAGCGGAAAACTCGAGGATGATTGCGAAGATCGACGAAAATGGAACATTTCCTGAAGAGATAAGCTTGGGCCCAAAGGCAGGCCCATCACCCTAAGGCAAACCGACCTAGAAGTGGGTATATAAGGAGAGCAAGAGCAGAAGAGAAGGGCATCCCGAAAATCCGAGAATTAGACTTAGAGCATCCTGCTAGCTTAGAAAAACTAGGGTTTAGGTGGTTAGACTAGCGGAGCAAGGCTTAGGACGTTTGGCTGCCTGCGACTCTATGTTTTTCTTTAATCGCAAATCTCTCTGTCTTTCGGAGAATCCTTGTACTCGTCTCTTTCATCTAATAAAACGCCTTCGGGCAAATATTTCAAACTCTTATTTTTATCTATTGAACTTTATCGATTTCGTGTGGCAACGCAGAGAATCCGGACCTTCAAGGAAAGTCGGGTTTACTTGGCTTTCCTCCGCAATCTTATTTATCGAAAATTGATGGTGTGAATTTCGGTTCCCACAAGTATAAATTCGTTTTTAATTATATATAAAAATTCATTAAGGATATCATTGAATTGAACCGCTCTAACTTTTAATGTGAGAGCTCCGTCGCGAAAAATCACTTCGCAAATAATAGTATATAAGAATAATATTTGATTTTATGATATGCGTATTGACTCAATTCTATAGATACAAATTTGATAATGTTCTTATTCGCTTATTTGGTGCATATAATACATATTGTATATATAAATATATATTTTGGATATAAAATAACAAAATAACATTAATATGTTTAGAAATATTAAAAAAAAACTAAAGATAGACTTCACCGTGATTAAATACAAATTATACAGTAGATTTTTTATATTTGCAAATTTATATACATTAATTATTAATTTATGTTTTTATTTGGACCATATTTACGTAAAGTTTTTTAAAAAAATTATTATCTTATTAAATTATCTCATATTTTATACTGGTCAAACTCGGAACTGGTTAAATTTATTAATTTGTAGTGCTCATTAATTTATCAAATATTAATTTATAGATTAATTTATAAAGTTTCTTTTGTATATATATATGATAGATAGCCCAATGGATATCAAGGGTCATGCCAAAAAAAATTTCTTTACTACTCTTCACTTTTTGATTAAAAGCTTTGTCATGTCTTTCTGTTTTAATATCTTTCCCCATATCAAAAATGTAACCATTCAATTTATTTGTCCATTTTAACTCGTTTCAATAAGGTACTTCTTGATCTGGTTCACCTGAAGAAAGGACTGAACATACAGTATATGCCATATGATTTTTAGATAACATTTTTGTAACATCCCGAGTTGTGATATATGGTATATACTGAACATACAGTATATGCCATATGCTTAAGAGAATTGATTTGGCTATCTATGTCACCAAAGTGCGCTTACGTTTTCCGGCACACATCTGTTTAGAACTCCAGAGTTAAGCGTACTTGAGTTAGAGTAGTGGAAGGATGGGTGACCTATCGGGAAGTGAATCGCGATAGCGTGCGGGTGAGGACAAAGCATGGGGAAAGGTCATGTGGTGATTGTAGAGTCAGTCTTTTAGAAAAATTAACTGACCGAATATCAGACGGGATGGGCCCACAGGCCGAGTAAGCGGGCATAGGTGGCCCATTAGCCGTGGGTGGTCGGAATGTTACAAGTAGTATTAGAGCTGGTTAGCCATCTCGGTTTTGATCCGAGAGGCGTCTTGAGACCTGTCGTAGAGCACAACGAGGAAGTTGCATTCTTTGAGAAGGAATGAACTGTAACATCCTGAGTTGTGATATGTAGAAAAACTTGAGAGAATTTATTTCGCTACCTATGTACCAAAGTGCACTTACCTTTTCCGGTATACATCCGTTTAGAACTCCGTTGTTGAGCGTACTTGAGCTGAAGTAGTGGAATAATGTGTGACCTATCTGGAAGTGATTTGCGATAGCGTGCGAGTGAGGACAAAGCACAGGAAAAGGTCATGTGGTGATTGTAGGGTCAAATAACAATGATTTCGAGCCTTTAGAAAAATTAACGGACCGAATAGACCAACGGGTCGAGTGAGCGGGCGTGGATGACCCATTAGCCATGGACGGTCTGGACGTTACAATTCTTCCGCTAATAAACTTCACCTCCAAACTATCTTTTCTCTATTTATATTCAACCCTGGCCCGACTATGGGAATGCTGGACAGAATATCTGTATCTCCTTAAGACAAGAAGCTGGAAGTCTGAAAGAAGAGAGCCAGACGTTGCTGGAATTTAGAAACGAAAGTCAGTAATAGTCTCACACCTTATAAAGATCATAGGAGCCGCAAGTCACCCGCACTTACGATTCAGTACAGAGTATATTTGAAAACTCGAAATATTAGCTGGAATATTCCTCTGCAGAGTCTATATTTGAGCATTCTTTTTGTCAAACTTGAATCGATACCAAAAATACAAATAAAAGCATTTTGTTTTGATTCTTCTGTTCAATTAGACAGCATCCTTATGTTACGCTGATTTAATTAGACAGCATCCTCTTTTGTTATTTAAACTGATTTAATTTTTGAAATGTTACGCCTGAGTACGTAGAAGACACGTACAGTATAAGATATGAACGGTAAAAGCTACGCATAGTTTTTATTTATTTTATGTATAAATTGCTAGAAATCACGGCCTGGTTATCACAACTGTATGAGAAACACATACAAATCACGTAACCTTTATTAAATAATTATAATAAACAATAAAACAAACAATACATAGAGTACAATAATTATGAGATTCAATAGGTTGGAAGCACATAATTTAACTCAGATATTTCTCTTAATGTTTGATTATGAACTTAGAAAACCATTTTCCAGAAGCTTTTTCTCTTCGATCAGCAGGATTAGTAAAATTGACCCAGTTCATACCAAACCGGAGAGTGTAACCATTTCCGAACTCGTAGTTGTCCATCAATGACCATGCAAAATATCCTGCTACGTTGCATCCATCCCTGTAATATATTTGAAATATTGTTAACACTTATAATTCTCAAAAGTATGTCAAATAAAATTAACTCACTCAATAGAGCATTTGAGACATGCAATATGGCTGCAATGATTTTGAATTCGTCCATTATCGGCAAGAGCATTTGGCAGCGTTAAGTTTCCCATATCAAGATCTCCAACTCCTGAAAATTTTAACACAAGATTTCCAAATTAAACACACACACATATTTTTTTTTGTTTAAACATTGGTTAAAACATATTTATACTGGTATGATGATATGTAGGTACCATTTTCAGTGATGTAGGTAAGTGGGTTTTCGTATTTGTTTTTGATATAATTTAGAATCTGACGGAACCCGGGAGGGTAGTAGACAAAGCTAGGAGCCTGTATACAAGAAGAGAATATATAAGAAGGAAATTTAAATAAACAATGTGATCTCTTCAAAAAGTGATGATTATAAATCAAAGTCGATTGTTACCTGAACACCAATAGGTACTCCGTTGCGATAATCTGTATCCAAGTAGAGAAAAATATATGAATTTAGCAAATTCACACTCACAAACACACATATATATAATATAAAAAGCACAATCTTTTACATACATCCAATTGTAACTCTTGAATCAGTTAGGACACTAGGTTGTGTGGAAGGAGGTGCATTGGTCGCATATTGTGTAACGTAATAGTTCAACCCAAGAAAATCAAGTGATCCTTTGACTAACTTTGATTCTTGAGGTGTGAATTTTGGCAATCTACGTCCAACCATCTGTCGCATTATTTTTGGATATCTTCCATAGACCAACGGATCCAAAAACCTTATATATGAAAACAAAATGATAATTAAGTACTACAAGTATATTTATTACATGAAATCAGAGAGTAAAAAAATTGAAAAAAAATTATATATACCATCCAACAAAGAAATCAAATGCTCGCTTTGCAGCAGCCGCGTCGCGAATGCTATTTTCGTTTAATGGGGTGAACCATCTCCCGATCAAGGTTGTTCCAATCTTACCACCTTGAGATTTCTGCATGCATAGATTGTTTTGGATTATAAGTTACATATACTACATACAAATAGTATTATTGAAAGAAAAAAAAATCATGACATATTTGGTAATATATGAACCTGATATCTTTTTCGGTATAATGCAACAGCTTTTGCATGAGCTAAGAGTTGATTATGTGCAACTATATAAGGTTCAGTTCCAGAATTTCCTCCGAATTCACATCCGGTGCACCGTCCAGGCGGATATGATCCGTCTCCATAACCTTTGGTTGCAAGAGAGTAAGGCTGGTTTAAAGTGATCCAAAATTTGACTCTATCTCCGAATCTCTGGAATAGAAGCTCGGCATAGCTTTTGTAGTCCTCGCTGCTCATGTATCATACATTGATACATATTAGATCAAATATAGATCTGATGTGATTTACATAAGTAACATAACTTAAGACAAAGAAAATAAGTTTAATATAAATATTACTTAATTCACTTACACTATACGTCGACTCAAGAAACCTCCATATTCATCTTCTAGAGTTTGGGGAACATCCCAGTGGAATATTGTTACGTACGGTTCAATGCCTTTATTCGCACAAAAAAAATTGATATATCGGACAATTAAAACTTGATAATATATGTATTATTAAAAATACAAATTTATAATATATTTACCATTTGCTTTTAACTCATTGATGAGGTTATTGTAGTATTTTATCCCGTTTTCGTCAATCCCTCCAATCAATCTTCCCTCTGAGGGTAAAAACATACAATATAACCTCTTTAAATTAATATTCTATAAATTAATATACACTGAAAAAATTTCTATAAAATAATATTATTTTACAGTTCCAAATTGAGTTTTTTGTTCAATTAGTATTTCGATAAATTAATAATCTCTAAATAATAAAAAATTATAGTTATGGTGTAGTCCCAACATTATTAGTTTATAGAGGTTTCACTGCATATGCATATGCAATCATAAGATTAGTTAGAAAATTAGGTCTTATCATCTGCACTTACTTGGTAAGATCCTTGACCATGCTATTGAGAGTCTGTATGCTTGAACCTTCATTCTTTTCAGTAATTTGACATCCTCCTGGTATATGAGAGTTCCTGAGTTAAATTACATAACAAGCAACATGTATACACACACATTCATCATCGATAGCCCCTTACCTTGTAAAGATCATACGAATCACAAGCAAGGTCTCCAGAACTGCGGTCTGGCACTTTCTCTGTATATATATATAGCAGATCGAAATGTGAGCATGACTTGGATATATATGAGTGAAGTAGTCCCATCCGTTTTTTGTATACATAATTTTCCCTACATAAATTTTTAATTAATGATGTGTTGTGACCTGGATATCTATGAGTGAAATAGTCCCATCCGTTAAGTGCTCTATGTGAAGCACCTTCGATCTGGTACACAAAAAATCATGCAAGCCGGGTTAAAGATTATTCGTATATCTAGTAGATGAAAAATAATCTTGATAAATTCCTATATATATCTTATTAAAACGTCAGTATCAAAGAGATATGTACCTGGTAGGCGGAAGTAGCCGCACCAAAAGTGAAGTTCTTTGGAAAACTAGTTCGGTTGAATGTAAGGGGATTGTCGCAGTTGAAGGGTTCTTTAGCCTTGCAGGCCGGGTTACAAACATTTTTGCTACTTGAAACCGCGAAGAGAATGAGAAGAACGGCTACAAAGAAGTGAGCTTTTTGACATTCCACGGTTGAGAACATTGCGTAATTTGCTTTCTTTGGTTCTTGGTTTCTTTTTTTTTTAATTTTCTTTTTGTTGATGGTTAATTTGATGATGATGACTAAATAATGAACTTGGAAGGGTTTATATAGGAAAGTTTCCGTGCATGATAATCTGCATGGGGTTTGAAGTTACTCGTTACGTACTAATATTTGCAACTATTTTTAACCTCCACGTTCTCCAGCTCATGACTCGCTGTCTCTTTTCTGAAGTAAAATTTACATCATATGATCGATCATAACAATTTTCCAATATTGTTGAGTGTTCTTTAAGCAAGGACGATTGAATTGTTAATACACGAAAATTGATGGAAATTTGCACCCAATAACCATTGAAAAACTATAACTCATCAAGTAACATTAGCAAATCAGGTTAGGAATGTTGATGGATGAAACTGCCCTCCTATTCATTTTCCACGCTCGCATTGATTTGATATACTATAATAACTTTTATATTGCAAAGAAACCTAAAATACACGAGAGGAAAAAAAAGTCAAAAGTGAAAGGGAAATTTTTTAGGGTTTCAACTTAACACACATCGGAGTTAATTATGGGGTAGGAAATCGACGACGAGCAATTGTATATGGAAATGCGGTGTGAATTTTTGGTTAGATTGGGTGGATGTTGGCGTATACAAACAGTGGAGGAAGGAAAAGACTTCTCGGTTTAAGTATAAGAACCAACCCGGATTCTTGTCCAAACAGATCTCACACAATCTGAGCCCAAAAGCTACCCGAATCTGGTTAGTTCATTTTTAGTTCTTATCCCGTTGAAGTATAATATTCAAGTGAAGTTACCATGATTTTCTAACTATTCAATCAAACATGCGGAAGCAAAGAGTCATATGGCTGCATTGTATAAATCATAATCGATTCGATACATTGTAGTTCGAGTACAATCATATCAATCCTATACAACACTAGACCTAAATGATTCGAACACAACTTACACCCATCAACTGCATGTCTTGTGTCAACCCGGACCATCCTTAGAACCTGCCAGACTAAATGAGGCATAAGCAACTCCACAATTACTTAGTGAGAGCAATCATTCCACCTACACGGTTAGTCCCGAAAACCTATTCCTAACATGCACATGATCCTAATGTCTTTTAATGACAATGGCTTTCTGACCCAACCGATCCATTCAAGACTCGGCCTCATGGGTTTGGTCTGCTAGGTATGGTTCATTCCCAAGAGAAGGCCTTGCCGAATTCTTTCCGTCCGTCGACTGCCTTAACCAATCGCCTAGCCCATCATGACATCATATTGGCCCATTGGCCTCGCCCAAGCATAAACTATACGTAAGGTCTATAGGCTAATATAGCAGGTTTGAGTAGTCTACATGAATGGACCAAACAAAGGTAACACACTGAACCTCAATCCCTTGTGTATCGATCACGCAACACTCAATCTTCCAACCAAAAAATCCTAATCTAACCCAAAGCCATGACCATGAACCGGACAGTCATTGACCTTCGATCCTAACCTACGTCATCGCATTCACCTTAGCCAATCAGAGAAAAAAAGAAGAAGAAAAAGAAGAGAACTCCAAATCACAAAGGCACTCTTTCAGTTCTTTCCACAAACTCCGACCAACTGCCTCACCCAACTACGTCATCGCACTCACCTTAGCCAATCAGAGAAAAATAAGAATAAAAAAAAAAGAGAACTCCAAATCACAAAGGCACTCTTTCAGTTCTTTCCACAAACTCCGACCAACTGCTTCACCCAACTACGTCATCGGGCCGTCCGACCATTTGCCAGTATGGGTCAACCACTCGGTCTTAACCGTTTGCCGATTAACCCCCTCTCTCTCACGCCAAACCCTCTCTCCCTCTCTCTCTCTCATGATTTCTATGGTGATTTTCGAATAAAACTTATGCCAAAAAGAGGAAATGGCAATGGATATATATAGGGAAGTGAATCTGGTCGATGGGACACTAATGGCAAGGTTTGTGACTATTCGCCCAACCATTGTGTCCCTTGGCTAAGCATTGCAACCATTCGATCTAAGGATCACGACCCTTCGACCAAGCATCGCGACCCTTGGACCGTTGGTCTGCGGATGGTAAGCTGTGCTTGTATAAACCTTTGTTCCTAAATATTTTTGGAAAGCTTGCCAGAACTGGGAAATGAACCGACCGTCCCTATCTGACACTATCTCATTGTAACACCATGGACCTGAACGATCTCATCGATGTAATATTCTGCAATTTGGTCAATCCATTAGTCTTCCAAATGGTAAGGAAGTGTGCCGATTTTGTTAGACTATCTAATATAACCCAAATCACATCATATCTAGATCTAGAGGTTGGAAGGTCAGTCACAAAATCCATTGTGATGTGATCAAACTTCCATTCCAGGATTGGAAAACTTTGCAACAACCCACTCAAAACTTGATGTTCCGCCTTCACCAATTGACAGATAGGACACTTCATTACCCATGATACCATATATCGTTTCATCCATGGCAAATGATAGTATATTTTCAGATTCCTATATATCTTTGTCTGCATAAGGTGAATAGAGAATTTTGACTAGTGAGCTTCCTTGAAATTTTTTTCCTGATTTCTTGGATATCTGGTAGGACAACTCAACCCTTCCCTATAATCGTCCCATTGCAAGTGAGTTGTTAGTTGGTATTATCATTTTGAACCATCCTTTTTAGAAACTCATTGCTACTTTGAGCTTGATCTATTTTGGTCAGTAGGTCTGCCGGACCAACCGCCTCTAACCCCAAAGGTTCCCGGTCGATAGTGAGTGTGTTCAGATCCAAGGCCCCAATAATATGGACAAGAGTTTTCTCTTCATATGCCACGACCAGGTCAGTGCACCCCCGGCTTAGTGCGTCTGACCAAATTGACTTTACCAGAATTATAAGTTATATCAAGTTCATAGTCAGCCACTAGCTCCATCCATCGATTTTGCCTTAGATTTAGATATACCTGAGAGAGAATATATGTCAAACTCTTATTTCTGTATATATCTGCACCTTAGCGCTGTAGAGGTAAGACCTCTAGATCTTAAGTGAAAATATCATAGCCTCTATTTCCAAATCATGGGTTGGATAGTTGCCTTCATGCTTTTTAACTGCCTAGAAGCATAAGCAACCACCCAGTTGTTCTGTATCAGAACACATCTTAAACCGGTTAGGGATGTGTCTGTGTACACCACATATAGCTTATCTGTTCCGGTAAGACCAATATTGGTGCAGTCGTCATAGCTTCCTTAAGCTTTGAGAAACTGTTCTCATAAGCCTCTGACCAAACAAACTTCACGTCCTTGCCAGTAAGTTTGGTTAGCGACTGGGCCGAGCTTGCAATCATTTTACAAACTTCCTATAGTACCCAACCAATCCTAAGAAACTACAGATCTACAAGGCATTTTGTGGCCTTGGTCATTCCCTGATGGAACTGATCTTTTTGGTATCTACCAAGACCCGGACCATTTTTAGAACCTGCCACAGTAAATGAATTATAAACAACTCTACAATTACTTAGTTTGGCGAATCATTCAGGATATATGGTAGTCCCGAAAACATATTCTTAATATGCACACGATAATAATGTCTTTTAATGACGATGGGTTCCTGACCCAACCGATCAATTTAATACTTGGCCTTATGATTTTGGTCCGCTAGGTGTGGTTCATTCTCAAGGGAAGACCATGGTTAATTCCTCCCATTAGTCGGTTGTCTTAACCAATCGCCTAGTCCATCATGACATTCGATCGGCCAATGATCTTACCTAAGCATATGACATTACTTAGGGTCTAAGGCTAATATAACCGTTTTGAGTAGTCTACATGAAAACACTAAACAAAAGTAATATATTCAGCTTCAATGTCGTATTAGTGGGAGTAAGATTTATAGAGAGTTTGTTGATTGTAAAAGTTTAGAGATTTGTTAAATGTAGAAAGAGTTGTAGAGAATTTTATATATTGTGAAAATTTATGACAATAAATTATTATAATGATTTTAAGAATCTAAGGGATATAACTAGTATTCTCAAAATCTTGTTTAATGAGTAAAATTGTTAAGAGTACAATCTCCAATAACACTGCTTTTGCTAGATTTATGGAATCATTAAAATCAAAATTTTTTGAATAACAAGAAATTTTGTATAGAATTATAAAATCCTCACACCAATAACACTTAATTCTATTAAGAATGTGAGAATCCATAAACCAATAACACTAAATTCTAAGAATTCTAACAATCATTATAAATCTAACTCCCACTAACCAACCCTCTTATGTATCTATCATGCAACAATCCTAGTCTAATCCAATGGCCATGACTATTGTTTAGGGTGAGTTTGGTCTCAGATGAAGTAAACAATACTTAGAACGGGTCGAACAGAGGCGTTTATTAGATTTCGAGATGAGGTTACAAAGGTGGAGAAAGTAAACAGAAAGCCGGAGCTCAGAGAGATTTTAACCGGAAAAGTACAAATAACGTATGATGGGACGACCCTAATCTCCCCTCAATTGATTGGGCCTTGTCGGCTGTCGGGCTTGATGTAGATCTCGTTCGAGCTGTCGAGCGGTTGCTTCTTGTTGATGTATTGCTCGGCTAAAGCAGTCTGGTCGAGCCGTGGCCGAGCCGGCTCCCTCGGCTGTGAACCGTTTGAATAGCTTGGTTGGGCCTTTTGTTCGATGGGCTTTGTGGATGGGTACAATCCATCCTCAACAATAAGTCCCCCCCCCCAGTTCACTGATGAGTCGAGCAATCGATCTTCAGTGAATTTGGTATTCTTAGTTCGGAGGACAAAAGGAGTAATCCGAACATCCCGAAGTGATTCCTGGAGTGGAAACTCGCATTTACCGCCGAGGAAACGATTCATATTGTGGTTACGAGACAAGTTTTCTTAACCGTCATTGAGAAAGCGAACCGGCGCGATCGCGAGTTTTTAGAAATCCCAACCGAAAACTCAAACCGGGGTGATCGTGAGATTCAGGAATCGTGACCGAGAAAGCGAACCGGCGCAATTGCGTGGCACGCGCCAACAGTAATTAGACCCATTTAGGCCTCTTTAGGCGTAATTATGACGTCTTGATCCGAGTGCCCGCTTCTTCTTATAAATAGCGTAGCCCCCTCTTATTTCTTCCAATTTTCTCCGCATCTGCCAGGTAGTTTCTCTCTCTACTCTCCTTCTCTCTCTTAATATTTGTTTTAAGATTTCGTTTATCCGAGATGTCGTCGTCCCAACGGTTAATCAGAGAAGAAAAGGGGAAAGAAATAGCGTCTTCTCGGAATTCTTCTGAGGATCCGGATAACATTCATCATGCGGCGATGATGGAGACGGAGAATATGGATCTAGCGCAACGTCTCCTGGTCTCGGAATCGAGGGAAAAATTCCGGGAAGATGATGATGGTCAGGAAGCGGTCGATATCCCGATCGTTCCGATTGGTTATTTCCCCGGGAATATTTTCGCCGAGGAAAGTCCGTTGGAGGAATGTCCGATTCGTTCCCCTGACGTTGACGAGCAAGATTGGGAAAACGTCGAGAGGATGAAGTCTACCAATGACTCGGTGAAAGCCATTCTCTGGGGTCTTAATGCGCACGGGGTTACATTTGTTATTCCGAGGAAAGACCAGAGGCCTTGGTCTCTGCCGAGAGGATATTAATGCGTTTATGAATCGTATTTTCAAGGCGACACGAAGCTGTGGTTTTCGATTCCTCGAATTGTCACGGCTTATGTGCTCCGCAGAGGAGTCGCGCTGAGTCAGTTGATCAACGGCTCTCTTCGTCTAATGGTCATCTTGTCGGTGATGGCTGCCGAAGCGGGGACGACATTGAGTGTTAGGTCGTTCGAGGAGCTGACTTCTGTCTCGATCTCTGAGGATGGCATAGTCTCAACGAGAATGCGCCCAAACTACAACTTGGTTACCGAGTATCCGACTAAGACCACAGATTGGCAGCGTTCGTACTTCTTCGTGAAGTCGAATAGGTCGGCTTTTGACGAACCACCGAGATCTGGCTCTCGTGTTCTTTGGAACCCGGATATGGGTACAACATGCTAACTTAGTGAAGATTTTCAAGGAATGCTTATCTGACCCTTTTTATATGCGTGTTCTTTTTTTATGTGCAGTTGGTCACCCTAATCTTGCCACCTACGCCGAGGACTGGAAGCAGAGTGCTCGGACTGTTGTATTGCAGAAACAGGACCACTGGAAGAACTTTATCCGGGAGAGGATTCGAAGGTGTATCGACCAAATTGCCAACCGTGAGTCCCTACTCCTCCTCTCTCTTTCCGAGCAAATGGCTGATGAGCTGACAGTTTTCTTTTTCTTGCAGAGGACTGGAACTCAGATTCAGTTCCCAAAATAAATCAGGGTTCGTCGAAGAGATTGTCGCTTTTTACCTCAGCTGAGCAGAAAGAGATCAACCGAGCCAGATCCATGAAGCAACTTCCTGACCTAAGTCGTATCATGGCCGAAAGGGAGACCGCCAAGAAAGGCGCTTCCAAGAGTGGGGGAGGGTCCTCGGGACCGAGGAAAATGGCTGCTGCTTCCACCGAGCAAACGCGCACAGGCGGTTCTCCAAGCAGAAAGAAAGGAGGAAGGATAAGGAACGGGATGCTGACGTCCGAGAGGAGCCTACCGAGGATGCGGATGATAAGCGAACGCCCGTAGAGGAACCCCAGAAGAAGACGGATAAGAAGAAAAGGAAGAGGACTGATGACGGGGGTTCCGAGGTGCTACCTTCAGGTGAAGTTTCTAGGAAGAGGATGAGAAAGAAAGACTTCGTCTTTCCTCGCTCTTCTTCTGTTAGTGAAGGGGAACTCCGAGATCTGGCTCCCCCTGCTGCTGACCCCACGGTCCGGACCTCGGATGACGACGAAAACGAAACTTTGGCCCGACGTCTTCGGAGGCGTAAAGGGCGAGTTGTCGAGGTCCAGGTCCGATCGCTGATTTCTGAGGAACGGCGCGGTCGTCTGCCCCGGGAGCCGTCGATTCGTACTATGGAGGGGTCCGAAATGCGCGTGTCTGGTCGTCCTGAAGAGACCCCGGAAGATAAGATTGATTTTCAGTTCAATCGCGAGCTTCCTCTGCCTTTCTACCTGGAAGAATGCGGTAGATTGACGCAGTTAATTAAAGGGGGTCCCGCCCAACTGCCGCCCGTGAAGGATCTCATTTTCAAGAATGAGTACGAACATGCGGCTTGCTTGTCCGTAAAGGTAGGTAGTTTCCAATCTTCCCATTTTGTCTCTTCTCTCTTTTTATTTTTTAAAAGAAAAACATTCTTTTGGCTATGCTTGAGCAGAGTCAAGGCGAAACGTACTGGTCGAGAAGTACGACACGGCACTGAGGCGAGCATGAGAACAGATCCGTGAGGGCAAGGAAGCGAGGAAGAAGGCCAAACTCGGGTATGAAGAGGCTCTCTGAGCAGCAACGCGCGAGAAGGAGGCGCTCCGTAAATCTTTCAACGAGCAGAGGACTGCCGATGCAGCGGACCTGAAAGTGTGCAAGGACTCGACGAAGGATCTTGAAACCGTGGTCGACAATTTGAAAGCGAGAAGGTCGATCTTGAGCAAAAGAGAGCTGCGGAAGCGTTGAAATGTTCGGAGGAGATGGAAAGGCTCCGAAAATCTCGGAAGTATGAGGTGACGCATGAGAGGATCCGTGTGATGATCGCTATGATTGCGAAAGCTGAGAAGCGCTTCCATCAGATCTCCCTTCGTGAAACTCTAAGTGACAAGTATGACGATGCTCGGTGTCTACACATCCAAGCTTTCGGGACAAGGGCGTGTCTCGAGCAGATTAGGGACTCGGAGACCGAGATTCCACAGGCGACCATCGGCGAGTTCTCTGATTTGGAGAAATACTACGAGGAGGAGGCGGCTCGTTTAAAAGTTGAAGGGTTTCCAGAGGAAGATCTCCATCTCTCACCATTAGTGCTGGAGTCTCGGTTTTTGATCGAGGAGACTTGGAAGCAGATTGATCCATTTGGGTCGAACACTAACTTGATCGACTCTGAGGCTGCAATTGCTCTCCGCACCCCTCGTAGTGACCAAAGTCCTTGCCTCGCGACTCGGAGTGTACCTGAGGAGCGCGTGAGGGAGCTTGCTAAGACTGCTAGGTCTTCCACTGATCGGACTGATCAAAACGTTGATCCCGAGAATCGAGTTGCGGCCGGCAGGGGGGTCGCAAAGGATGGAAATGTGCCCACCGTCGTTTTCACTGATTCATCCGCAAAGGCATCCAAGAACGCGAGTTCATCCTCCTCTACTTCTGGAGACCCCGAGAAGGAAGACGGCGCTCCTGAGGCTCGTTCGGGTGAAGTGCTTGTGCCGAACGTGGATCCGCCAGCCTCACCCTTTGGTCTTGTCTCGGGACCTGAGAAGGGAGACGGGAACAAAGATCTTCCTGCTGATAATGAATGAAGCATTCTGCTTGTTGGAATCCTTTGTTGTTGTTGTTTCTTCCTTCCTTTCTTTCTTTTTTTTTTTTATTTTCTTTATCTCGGTCTCGGCTCGTTGAAGCCCTTGAACTTTTTGTCTTGTAATTTTGGCCCGGATGGGTCTTGCTATTGAAAACTCGGTGTTTCATCCCCTTTTGTTTCTTATTTTAAGACTTTGAAATTTCTTTAAGTAATATCATTTTAAGTGCATCACGGTTGGTCGTAACGACTTAGTTGATTTTAAGATAATTCGTTGCTCGTTAATTCATCCGATCAATTGACAATAAGATCAATAGAATTGAATTAAGACAAGAATTTCAATACTTTTCCGAGGAAAAGGTATTCGAGACGCTACACAGTAATCGAGAGAAATTTGGTCGGCCAACTCATGATTCTTCGATTTGTGCTAAGGTTCAAAAATTCCACTCGTGAGTCGGTCTATGCGGAATGCATCGGTGACCGTAACTCGGTTTTTCCCATCGACGTTATCTGATAAGGATTCGTCGATTGGCCGGGAGAGTGCTCGTGCGCCGCTTGTGAGCCAAGGGGCTAGCATCGTTGGTTCGAGACTTCAATCTACCGTAGGTTGCTAAAGAGAGAAATGTGGTGTGAACACAAGTTTTTTTTTGTTTTTGGTTGGAGCTGGACCCGTAGGGGATGCTACGCACTCGAGGAGGATCAAGCCTTTCGTAGTTCGTCTTGCCCGAGTAAAAGTGACGTAGGTCATTTACTCGGACGAGTAGAAGTGACTGTAGGGTGCATCTACCGGTTTTCTTTTTTTTCTTGGCGAGTAAAAGGTGATGTAGATCATTTACTCGTTAAGATGATGCTAACTTGCTTGTGGGACTGCCTCTCCGCGGGAAGTCTCAAGTCGGTATACGCCTGGTTTCACGACTTGAGTGATTTTGTACGGTCCTTCCCAGTTTTCTCCGAGCTTTCCGGCGTTGAGCTCTTTCGTATTCTCGAAGACCTTCCGCAGGGCTAGGTCACCGAGCTCGAGAGGGCGTGATCGGACCTTCTTGTTGTAGTAGCTTTCAATCTGGTTTTGGTAGTTCTGGATCCGAAGGAGAGCTTGGTCGCGCTTCTCTTCAAGTTTATTGAGGGCATCCAACAACATCTCATGGTTGAGTTCGACGTATTGGGGCATCTTTGCTCGCCGAAGACTCGTTACGTTGACCTCGGCGGGGGTCATTGCTTCCGTCCCGTAAGCGAGGGAGAAGGGAGTGGATTTGGTCGCACCTCGGGGGGTTGTCCGATGCGACCAAAGTACACCGTCGAGTTCGTCGGCCCAATGTCCTTTCTTGAGATCGAGACGTTTCTTGATCCCGTCGATGATAATCTTGTTCGAGGACTCTGCTTGTCCGTTTCCCTGGGGGTATCTCGGCGTTGAGGTGCTTAGTCGGATGTCCCACTTGTCGCAAAAGTCCTTGAAATTCCATGATATGAACTGAGATCCATTGTCGATCACGATCTCATATGGTAAACCGTGACGACAGATAATGTTTTTCCAAACAAAGCCACGAACTTCCTTCTCGGTAACCTGTGCAAAGGCCTCGGCTTCGATCCACTTTGTGAAATAGTCGGTTAATACCAATACGAAGCGACGTTGGCGAGAGTTCGGCATTGGTCCGATGATGTCCATCCCCCATCTCATAAATGGATAGGGGGCTGCTGAGGTTCACAGTAGCTCGGTCGGGCTGTGGATGCTCGGAGCATGTCGTTGGCATTTGTCGCATCGCCGAGCATACGCCTCACAGTCTGTATTCATCGTTGGCCAGAAGAATCCTAAGTTTCGGATCTTCAAGGCGAGTGCCCGACCTCCGGAGTGGTTTCCACCTGCTCCTTCGTGGGTTTCTGCCATTACCAATCTCGCTTGCTCGCCGAAGATACACTTGAGGAGAACTTTGCTGGCCGTTACTCGGTGGAGTTCGTCTTCCATGATGACGAAGTTGGCGCTGCGTCTTTTCAGCCGTCTCACCGCCCATTTGTCAGCTGGGACCGTGCCGTGGGTGAGGTACTGGATAAATTCGGTTCTCTAGTCATGTGGCGGTTGATCCGTCATCTCGGTGTCGCCGTCAATCGCCGATTGGGACGTTGCCTCGGGAAACCGAGGTGATGAAGTTGGTTGCCGCCACCGAGATGTCGATGATCGGTTTTTCAATCCGATGAATCGGGATAGTCCTTTTGACTTGATCGCGGAGCTTACTCCCGAGTGCTGCTAATGCGTCGGCACATACGTTCTCTCCTCTGGGAACCTTCGTCAGTTCGAAGAACTCGAATTCCCTAGCGAGTGACTGAACAACTCAGAGGTAAGCATCCATCCTGTCATTGCGCGCATCATAGTCTCCGCTGAATTGACTGGCGACGAGCTGCGAGTCGTAGTACGCGCTCAGTCGTTTGGCTTTGACCGCTTTTGCGAGACGAAGCCCGGCAATGAGGGATTCGTACTCCGCTTCGTTGTTTGATGCTGGGAACCCAAAACTGAACGACTGTCGGATGAGTTCTCTGGTTGGAGATTGGAGTTGAACTCCCGTTCCTGAGCCTTTGTTCGTCGAGGAGCCATCGACGTGCAGAATCCAGTTTGAATCCGGGACTTCAAGATCTTGGGCTAGTTCTGGGGACAACTCCACGAGGAAGTCGGCAAGGACTTGAGATTTGGCGGCTGTCCGGCACTTGTAGGTGATGTCAAGCTCGCCGAGCTCTATTGCCCATTTGGTGAAACGACCGGCTCTGTTTGTGTTCTGCAACACAGTTCTGAGTGGTTGGTCGGTGAGGACTTCGACGGAGTGTGACTGGAAGTAAGGACGAAGTTTCCTCACGGACTCGACGACTGCTAAAGCCATCTTCTCTAGTGTTGGGTACCTGGTTTCTGGTCCGGTCATCCGTCTACTCATGTAGAAAACGGGTCTTTGTTCTCCTCGATCCTCCTTGATCAACACACTGCTGACTGCAGCGGATGATACTGCAATGTAAAGGGACAAGACGTCGCCCACGTCTGGTTTTGCCAAGACAGGGGGCGTCGTTATGTAGTGCTTGAGTTGACTGAAGGCCTCTTTGCACTTGTCATCCCAAAGGAACTTCTTATTTCCTCGGAGGAGATCGTAGAAGGGAAGACACTTGTCCGTCGATCGGAAGATGAAACAGTTGAGTGCTGCGATCCTGCCGGTTAGGCGTTGGACTTCTCGGCAGTTTCTCGGACTTGGGAGATCGAGAACAGCTGAGATTTGCTTCGGATTTGCTTCAATTCCTCTCTGCGTTACTATGTAACCGAGGAACTCTCCGGACGAGACGCCAAAAGTGCATTTGGCCGGATTGAGTTTCATCTTGTACGTGTTGAGAATATCAAAACATTCCCGCAGGTGTGCTAGATGGTCGTCTGCTTGGAGTGACTTGACCAGCATGTCATCGATATAGACTTCCATCGTTTTGCCGAGTTACTTGGCGAACATGCGATTGACCAATCGCTGGTATGTTGCTCCGGCGTTCTTCAGCCCGAAGGGCATCACCTTATAGCAGTAGGTTCCTCGATCAGTAATGAATGAAGTCTTTTCTCGATCATCGGGATGCGTCATGATCTGGTTTTATCCCGAGAAGGCGTTCATAAAGGTGAGCATCTCATTGCAAGCGGTTGACTTGACGAATCAATCGATGTTCGGCAGTGGGTAGCTATCCTTTGGACAGGCTTTGTTGAGATCGGTGAAGTCGACGCACATACGCCATTTGTCGTTCTTCTTCTTGACGACTACAGGGTTGGCAAGCCATTCTGGGTATCGGACTTCCGTGATTAATCTTGCGTTGAGTAAACGCTCGACTTCCTCGACGACTGGCTTGGATCTTTCAGGAGCCAACTTTCGCCTTTTCTGTCGAATAGGCTTAATGTTCGGGTCCACGTTCAGCTCGTGGGTCGTGATGGAAAGGTCGATTCCTTGCATGTCGGACATTAAACCTTGCGAAGGTGGATAGATTATGCTTCAGGAAATCTATGATCTTGTGTTGCATCTCGTCTGACAGATAAGCGCCTACCCGTAACACTTTGCTCGGGTCCGCCTCATCGACTGGTAGTTCGAGTACTTCTTCCTTTTGGGGGCAAACTTTGCTTATTGGAGGTGACACCGAGTTGACGAGTGACTGTGAGCGTTGCAATTTGACCGTGGCGATCAGGAGATCTCGAGCTGCTCGTTGGTCTCCTCTTATCGTTTTGATTGTTCCATCGATCCTTGGAAATTTGACGCACTGGTGGTAAGTAGAGGCAATTGCTCGCATGGAATACAACCAGGGGGTGCCAAGTATCAAGTGGTAAGGGGCTTTGGTGCTGACTACCGAGAATTGGACCACCCGAGTTACTCCCTCTGCTTGCACCGAGGGACGGATCGTTCCGAGAGTTACTTCGGAGGAGCCGTTAAAGCATGTGAGTGTTCTGGAAGATGGTTTTACGTCCTTCAGATCGATACCCATTTTCATGAGGGTTTCGCGGAAAATGATATCAACCGAGCTCCCGGTATCGATTAATACTTTGGTAACGTCGTACTTATCAATAGCCAAGACAACGAGGAGCGGATCGTTATGGGGGAGGTTGACGCCGAGTAAATCGTCTGATGAGAAGGAGATCGGAGGATCGTTGGGAGGCTTCAACGCTGTGATGTACCCGCTTGTCGGCGATGATCCTTGACAGATCGCACTGAGTTTCCGCAAGGCGGCGACCCTCCCATGATCACGTTGATTCGTGGTCTGATGCTAGCTTGTTTCTTAAGGAGAAGAGCTCGGAGATCTTTGTTCTCCATCGGTTGGTCGGCCTACTTGTGGTCGAGCTTCATGCGTAAGTCGCTTACGCGGGTGTTAAGCTGTTCTCGCAAATCGGTGACAGGAGCATCGTTTGGGGACGTATGCTTGGATCTCTTGGCGTTTAACTCCGATCTGAGGTCGGAGGGACCGAGAGATTCGCTGATATTTGGTGTGGTCTTCCTCTTGAGGAGCGTACGTAAGTCCAATGACTCGGGAGCTTCTTCGAGGTCACTCTCTTCGTCTGACGAAGACTCGGGTTGGGGGCAAATAACCTCAATCCTTTGCCTGACCGCGGGTTGGTTTTCGTCCGCCGAGGCGTCTTCATCGTCTTGCTACTGAGGTGCTTGTTCGGCATCTTTCGACTTTGGATTGTCCTGCCGGGATTTCCCTTGGTTTTTCCGCTGATTCTTCTTCCTATCCTTGTTCCTGCTCCAACTAGTTTCACTTTTCGGTTTTGGAGAAGGAATCTTGAGCTCACCACTCTCGATTGAGGAGAGGAACTGTGCGAAAAGTGTTTTGCACTCCGAAGTGTCGTGGCCTTTGACGCCATGGAGTTTGCACGACTTGGTGAGACCTGGAGGGGTCTGAGACGATCCTGCTACGGAATCGACCTGGGCGGCTGCAGTGGCGGCAATTGCTTGGGGTGACTCACTCGGGGAGTCTGTTTCTCGGTGAAAGGTGTTCCACTTTTTCCCGTTTTCATCAACAACGTAGAGGAGGCCATTCTTTCGGTTGTTTTTGTCGGTAGCAGCATGCTGACGAGGCTCGACGTGGGCATTGGCGGTGTTTTTAGGTGCCGACTGCTTCGCCGGGTTGTGCTTACTGAGGATGGCCTTTGTATCTTCTTCCATGCGGATGAAGTTGTGGGATCAAGCAATGGCGTCTTGCAGAGACAAGGCGGGACTTCGGTAGAGATCTTCTCGGAATTTGCAATCTACCAAGAGAGTGTTCATCAAGGCGTCGATGGCGATGTTGTCGGGAATGTTGATTCTCGACACAACTGACTTGAAACGCGCCATGTAGTCGCGAAGACTTTGATCCTTTGTCTGCTTGAGGTTCCAGAGGCTTGAGGCTGTCGCTTCGCTCTTGGTGAACATAATGTAGGTTTTGAGAAAAGCCGAGGAAAGCCCTTTAAAGCTGCTGATTGAGTATTCATCGAGCCCGGAGAACCAAGTTAGAGCTTGCTCGTTCAACGTCTCGACGAAGAGTTGGCAGTAGCCAGCATCTTTTTCTTCCTAGGAAAGTCGAGCTCTCGCCATAGCAATGTTGAAGGCTGTCAAATGCTCGACGGGATCTCCTCCTGGCTTGTATTCGGGTAGACGTAGCTTGTCCATCTTCCGGAGTTTGACTTTGGTTAGCTCCTTAGTAAAAGGCGTGCGTGATGTAGAGGCGATGACACTATCGATCTCACGAGCTGCGCTGGTTGCCTGGTGGACCCTTGAGCTCATCTGCTGGAAGTTCAGCTTGAGCTCGGCAAGCTCTCGGATGTTCGCCGGGTCGGACGCTACCGGAGGAGCATCGGCTGCTAGGGTTCCGATTTGCTCAACTTCGTTTGTCACTACACCGTCCGTCGGAGTTGGAGGGTTTGTACTGAAGAGGTAACGGTGGAGCGGCTGGGAGCTGCTAGCGGGTGCGTTAAGAGCAGCGACGATGGCAGCGAGCTGATCATTCGTTGTCTTCTGGACTTCTTCTTGATGAGCGAGTCGAGCCATGACCGAACTCATGAACTCCGACGCGAGAAACGGGACGGGAGGAGGTGGGGGAGGAGTGAGTTCCGGCTCCTTTCCCGAGGTACTAGGGTTCGTACCTTCGGTGGTCATTTCGGTCTAGAAACGTTAGATCTGTTCAGCCCCACAGTAGGCGCCAATTGTTTAGGGTGAGTTTGGTCTCAGATGAAGTAAACAATACTTAGAACGGGTCGAACAGAGGCGTTTATTAGATTTCGAGATGAGGTTACAAAGGTGGAGAAAGTAAACAGAAAGCCGGAGCTCGGAGAGCTTTTAACCGGAAAAGTACAAATAACGGAGAGATGATTGTACGAACAGTAAACCCTAATCTCGCTACTAAGTTTGTATAGCAAATTGTCAATTCCTTTCTCCTTTGCTTCCTTCTCCTTTTATAGCCTCTTGTTCGGATGGGACTTGACCTAGTCTCCCCTCCAATTGATTGGGCCTTGTCGGCCTGTCGGGCTTGATGTAGATCTCGTCCCGAGCTGTCGAGCCGGTTGCTTCTTGTTCGTCCGTTGCTCGGCTAAAAACAGGCTGTAGCCGAGCCGTGAGCGCCGAGCTTCGGCTCTTCGGCTATTAACTATTTGAATAGCTTGGTTGGGTCTTTTGTTCGATGGGCTTTGTGGATGGGTACAATCCATCCTCGACAACTATGAACCGGTTAGTCATAAATTTTCGGTCCTAACCCTACATCATCGCATTTATCTTAACCAATCGGAAAGAAATAAATAGGCCACGCACGTTTACGCAAACAACTTACGTAAATTAACTCTTGGAGTTGTTATAAATATGCCAACTATTTTTTTTAGTTAATATTGTTTTTGTTGTAAATTAACTACTCTTGGAGTTGCTAACTGTGTCCATAGATTTGTTAGTTTTTAATTATTATTATTACTAGCCTGATGGTGGCTAGTTCTCGAGAAGGGAGTTTAGGTAATTTGGTTAGGCCTTTAAAGTTGACCTATATTATTTAATAACATGTGGTATGTATTGTGCATGTTACGAAATGTAAATCTGTTGAGTAAGTGGATTTATTGACATATTAATTGAAGTAGACAAATAATATACTTTATTAGTTGTTTACGTAAACGTGCGGTGGCTTATTCAACCTCGAAATTTCCTATGCATTACGAAATAATACCATAAAAAGGTCTTACTGTCGCCACAAATTGTTGACCGATAGTTAGAGGTGGTAGAGGCCCTCTTTAGCGTCATTGTAATAGAAATATTCCTTAAACCCTTTTATGTAGTGTGCCTATTTGTTACCGTTCTTACAGCATTTTGCAAAACAAAAATTAGTAATAATATTTGATATTTTACCAAAAAAATAAAATTAAGAAATTAAAAACCTAATTTAAGGATGCAGAGGACGAATATTAACCTAGTATTACAATAAATAAAGACAGTGATTCTTCCATACTTAATAGAATCCATAAGCACTTACAATTATTTAATAAGTGAAAAGATGATATATACTACAATAAAACATATGATTTAGTACAAAAATTTACAAGGAAAATGGTCGTAGTAAAACAGAAATAAATTTACAAGGATGAATATACATTGTAAAATAATGTAATTTTATAAATCAGCGGTGGTAATCCAGTGACGTTTGAGGGAATTAAATCCAATACGGCGAATCCTAATTCGAACCCTGTTGGTCACATGGATATGAGCTATTGTTTTCGGCTCATTTGAATGTTCAAGAAATGGTCTATCTAGAAGTTGTACCTTTATCTTAGGATTAGATCTGTGTCTTTAATAGACCTGGGTGTAATTTTTTCTTTATAAAAAGAAACAATGTAATTTTATAACGACTTTACCACGAATAAAAAGATTGTTTAAAAGTTGTTGTAAAATAAGGAGTATTTAATGATCATACACTTTACATTTGTTAAAACGACAACGAGTAAAACTAAAGTAGTTGGTGAAAATGTGTTTTAGTGGGCTATACATAACTTATTTCCCCATAAAGTCGTTATTATACTGAAGTAAAAGATTTGTAAACCGTTTCGTTGTAGATCAGTTGTTAAACTTTTGTCTACCAATGAAAAAAATTTCCTATATATATGACATTTCCTTGAGCATGAAAGACATAAAAAATACATAAAAACGTGAAGTACAAAAAATATCTAGTGATGGTAATATATACGAGTTATGGAGTTAGATGTATACGCACAAAGATTCTAAGGGAGAGTGATGAAGGAATTTCTAACAGGCTGGAGATATCTAAGTTCCAAGCTAGTTGTACACCGATTACACGAGAAAACGGTAAGAAGTGAAAAAATACAACCCGTAGTGAAATTGTATGAAATTTTTTAGTAAATAGAGATTTTACACCATATTACTATATTTGATTTTAACTAGAAAGGGTTATGGTGGGAATGAATCTAGTAATAGTAATAGTAATTCTAAGGATGCTCGTAATAGTGATTAAGAACCAATTCATTTGCATAATAAAAATATGGAGCACATGGTATATCATGATAGAGTATGTGACACAGTAACATATGCATTTTTAGAAACTACTAAAATCATAGCTGATGAAACCGGAAATATTGAAGAACCTAACATGGATGTAAAAAAGTTTTATGAAATAGTAGATGCTGCAAATCAACCAATCTACACTGGCTATAGAGAAGGTCTCTCTGAATTATCTCTAGGATCTAGGATGATGAATATTCAAACTAATCATAATTTACATGAGAATTTCATGGATGCATGGGCCGAGTTGTTTAAAGAGTATTTTCGAGAGCATAATGTATTAGCTGACTCTTATTACGAAATTCATAAATAGATTATAGTCTTGGGTTACCTTCAGAGATGATAGATGTTTGCATTGACAATTGCATGATCTACTGTAGTACCAGAAGCAACAAGGAATCTCAATTTTTGTTCTCAGAAGACCCTGCTAGCTTGGAACGTTCAATCCGCAAGGAAATCCGTTCCGCATTGATCGACATCAACAACTGTCTGTCGACCGATACCGACGCACCCCTGTCGACCGAGACACCGTCTTCGTCAACCGATACTCGCACTTTCCTGTCGACCGACACTACTTTACCGTCGACCGACACCTTTCATCCGACATCGATCGATACCCCTATCTATATATCGATCGATACTGTTCCGCGAGTCATGGTTGCGCCTATTATTCTCATACGCGATGAGAATGGAGACTTGCGTGACCAAGAAGGTCACCTTCGTAATGAAGCAGGTCAGAAGCTCAATGCTCAGAATGAAGTAATCCATGAGCCAGAAACTGCACCTACAGGAGCTGTTTAACCTGTAGGAGAGGCTACTTGAACACTAGCTGACTACAACCGTCCAGATCAGTTCTACACCAACATATCAGCCATTTGTCCCCCTGCTATTCAGAGAGGCGATTTCGAGCTCAAGCCGCAGTACTACACCCTTGCGGGACAGACACCCTACTGTGGGCTGTCCAATGACCATCCCATGGACCATCTGGAGAGGTTCGAAGATCTCATATCTGCTATCAAAGCCAATGGAGTCCCTGTGGACTACCTTCTCTGTAAGCTCTTCAAACACTCATTATCTAGAGAAGCTTTACATTGGCTTAAGCAGCTACCACCCGAATCTCTTACATCCAGGAGCGACATCAAAAACGCATTTTTGCGTAACTTCTTTGATGATGCGCGCGCTGAAGACTTAAGGAGGAAAATTGCCACATTCAATCCGGAGCCTGGAGAGTCATTCAAGGATACCTGGATCAGATTCAAGTCTTACCAGCGAGATTGTCCACACCATGGATTCAACAAGGTGCAACTGATGTGCACTTTCTTCAGAGGCAGCGCACTGAAATATCAGATGGCTCTGGACACTGCGAGTGAAGGCAACTTCACCACAAGGAATCCTGAAGATGTTGTGAAGCTAATAGACAACGTAGCATCCAGCAAAAGCACGAAAAACATTGTAAAAGCAAGATCTGCAGCGTTCCTTGGAAAGGAACAGATAAATGAGGTTCAAGCTACACTTGACAATGTTCAGAAGCTGCTAAACAAGCAAATCTGCTCAGTGGAAGATGCAGAAGCTGATGAAGAAGATGACTACATAGAAGCAAAAGTCAACTGGATCAGTGGAACTGGATTTCAGAGATCTGGAAACCAAGGAAACAGAAACTTCTCAGGATAGAGAGGCAACTTCAGCAGCAGAAACCCCAACAACAACAGGAGTTATGGAAACTCATCTTACATGAAGCCACCCACACCAACCCCAGAAGGAAAGCTAGAAGACATGCTCAGCAAAGTTCTTGAAAGCCAGCAGAAATTAGAGGTGAACTTCAATGGAAAGATCGACGCTATCTACACCACTTCGAACACAAAGCTTGATGTTTTAAGTACTCATGTGAAGAAACTAGAGACTCAGATGATTCAGATAGGAGAAGCTGTTAAGAAGCAGGAAGCCTTAGGAAAAGGGACTGGAGAAGAAGCAACAGGCCACAACGTCAATGCTATCATAGAAGATAATTTTTGGAGAGTGGTAAAGCAAGAGAAGCTGCAAGAGGGAGACTTCCAGATCGAAAGTTCCATGAGTATTGGCGGCAACCACTGGTATCGACCGATGTCCGGACATGAACATCGATCGATGTACGCCAACTCCAATCGATCGATGGACTCAGACAAGCATCGACCGATGGATCTTGAAGAATCCACTCACGAGTGCAACGCCGTGAAGATACTTACTCATGAGGAGTTCGCAGCAAAGCACCCACATCCGCCCAGCCCTTACAGCATCGATCGACATGACAAATATCCCATCGATCGATCGAATGATAAGGAAATCGATCGACATACTCCAGAACCTGTCGATCGATATTAGTTATCACACACCGAGTGCAAATTCCCAAGATAGATGTTGCACGACTTAATGCATTCCGGGAGCAATCTAACTCTCCCAAAAACTCACCAACCGCCATCATGAAGAAGCCCACAGATATCATTGATCCAATGGAGATAGAAAAGGAAAAAGATGACAGAGTTCTCAGAAAAAGAAAAGAGAAGGTTCCTAAACACCTTAAAAGAGGAGTTAATGAGAAGGAGTTGGAAAGTTTCAGAAAGAGAGTTCTAAGAATACCTACAGAGAAACCCTTTGAAGAAGCCTACTTTTCACACAAATTGTGGATGTTTTTCAGAGAAACTAAGAAGACAGAAGAAGACATCAAGAGGATGTTCAACCAAGTCAGAGAAAGTATGAGGAAGAGGATCAAACTTGAGAAGAAGGGTGATCCAGGGAAGTTCGTTGTTCCTTCCTCAGTCCATGGGATCAACTTCCCACGTGCCCTATGTGACACATGATCTGGAGTTAGCATCCTACCCAAGGTGATAGCAGACCATCTAGGTCTGAAGATAGAGCCTACTGAAGAATCGTTCATCTTTGTGGATTGTTCTCAGCAGAAATCTGGAGGAATTGTGAAAAACCTTGAGGTTACCATAGGAGAAGCCCTAATACCAGTAGACTTCCATGTCTTGGACGTCAAGGTAACCGTACCTACTTTTTTGCTACTTGGAAGAGCCTTCCTAGCCACAGTTGGAGCGGTCTGCAACCTTCAGACAAACAAACTGTGCCTAACCCTGATCAATCCTACAGTCTACTATGATCCGGTACGAGTCATCAAGGTCCCTAAGAAGATCCAAGATGGCTCAGACCTCGTAGCTGTTTGCTATTATGGAGATGAATACGATTCACAAGACGCATACGAGACGGAGTCCACCGAATCGATCGATAGCAGCACTGTCGCATTAATCAACTCTGGTGAACTAACATCGATCGACAGACATAGATGGTCATCGATCGATTCACTATTCAACCAGATCGAGGAAGAGTTTCCAGATGGTGACTTCGAAGTAAACGAGTGGGACAACGACTACTACATCCCACCACATGCTGTAGATACTACTCACATTGAGGAGTATACTGATGATTACGAGGAGGAGAGATCTATAGAGTGTGATAACCTTCCAGAAGATGAAGATCAACTTCTCCACCACAACCTCAGAATCAACACATCGATTGACAGGGCCTTCTCCCCATCGATCGATACTACTTGCCTTGAATCATTCGACAACACAGTCAACAAAAAGCGAGACGGAGACTACTCAATCGGGAGCTAGGCAAGCGATTACCAGCACGAGAGCTTCGCGGTCGAGACCGCAATGCCAACATACATCACCCAACCCGAGGAAGTCTCATCGATCGACATGGAACCAACACAATCGACCGATAGGCCTGAACAACCATCGACCGATTCCGGACCTGTGCCATCGACCGATACATGCATCAAACCATCCCAGGTAACAAATTAAAATGTATTTGATTTCGGTAATCTAATCCCGGATGAGTTTGGTATTTTCAGGGATTCAAAAGGCTTTGCACGCTCAATGGATGGACGAACACTTCACATATCAAGAGAGGACATTGCAGATGTCCTACAGTTACCAACGGATCCCAAAACCTATTCCAGCAGCAACGCTACGGACCAGACCACCATCACCAGCACCAGGAGGCAGACACAACAGCCGAACCAAAGGAAGCTGAGGATAATCATCTCAACACGAAAGACCCAGATTTTCAAAGGAAATCAATCGATACTGAGTCGATGACATCGATCGATAGGTGTCCTGAATTCGGAAAGAGAGCCTTTCGATATGGAGTTCGAAAATTCTTTTGGGAGCAGAGAGATGAGTATGGTGTCTACAGCGACGAGAAAGGGTTTGCTAGAGGAATAGATGGTGACGTCATCAGAGTTTCTAAAGACGACATCAAGAAAGTACTTCAAAGAACTTCAATGGACGAGCGCTCTTACATCTGCTTACCAGAGCACGCTAGTTCATTTACAAGAAGAGAACTGGTGCAAGAAACCTACACGAAAGACGAGATCAACGAGATGTTCACTGGTCTACTTGGAGAACGCAAATGGGAAAAGCTCTCCATGGAAAAGAGTCTAGAGGAGGCTACAGACAAGCTTCACAGCGAGATGAACTGGATGTTCAGTGCAGACCAGGCATTACTAAAGAAGGTTAAACGTCTTGAGCTGGAACTTGAAGATATTCACAACATACAGAACCATAGCCAGAAAAGTTCAATATCGATCGACGGAGTTACATCCACATCGATCGATATGAAGCCTGAACCATCGACCACCTACTCAAAACATGAGGTCGATGTGTCTCTCGGAGATATCTGGAAAGAACTGAAGAAAGAAGAAGATCGTTTCAGCAGCAAACTCACCAAAACCTGTGAACCTATTTTCCACAACCTAGGGGATCTAAGCATATGCACCGAAGAGATGAAGAGATCTATCCGCCTTATCAATGAGGCGCATGCAGATATGAACCCCGCGGCACCTTGCAATCCTTTTGGAGGATTGACTCGTCTAAAAGCAGCTGAGAGAAAACTTGATGATATACACTTCTTAGTAGATAAAGAAGTAGAGGAACTCGCACTACGCATGGATACTATGCAGCAGGAGGCTGAGAAGTTACAACGTCAACTCGATTATCAGGCTGCATCAATCGCATCGATCGATGAGCTCAACTTCACGTCGATCGATAGGCGACTGACTGAAATCGACGGCCAGATGAAGCTCTTTGCCAAGAAGCTTCACGAGAATCTCCAGAAGCAAAAATCGACCGATGAACAACATGTTGCATCGATCGATATACAGACTTCAGAAATCTGCACCAGAGCTGACTTGGATAAGTTAGCTGATGAAGTCTACACGGAAATCACAAGCGTGGATGATTCACAAGACAGATGTCTAGAGCAGACGTATCCCCCACTAATCAACGAGGTTGGCAGCATGGAATCTAGCATAAAAGGGATGCAGAAAGAAATCAAAGCCATTCAGAGGCAGCTTGCGAGCAGACCTGCACCCTTAGCATCGATCGACAGAAGAACCAGCGCATCGATCGAGGGACCTCAACACCCATCGACCTACAATTCAATAAAGGAATCGATCGATACCAGCTCCATCCACGACAAAATGACCCAACGCCTTGATTCAATGCAAGCGGAGCTCAGTGATCTATCAGAACATGCCTACGAGAAATTAGGATGGCACGAGCTCAGCATTGAAGGTCATGAAGAAAGGATTCAAAGGATCAACGATGAGTTGATTGAGATAAAGAAGAAACGAACTAGAGAATATGAAGCCACAAGAAGCCTATTTGACGAATGGTTCGGTGAGAAGAAAGATACAGAGGATACTTGTTTCCCAACAAGTACCTGGACTTCATCTCAATAGCTCATTCCATCCAAAGTCAAGCTAGATGACTATAATCAAAGCGCTGAGTGGGAGGCAACCCACTGTTAGGTATTTTTTCATTTAGTTCTTATCTTTAGGATTTTATTTTTCGTATTTATTTTTCTTTGTACTTACGACTAGACGATTACCACTGAAATCGACCGACATGACACTGTCGATATCGATCGACATACACCAAATAATAGCGATCGACGAAGACGACTCAACATCGATAAATACGGATCACGGTCAGGTATTTCGCTATACTTTTTCGATATCAGTATATTTTATTTTTTGCCTACGCCTTCACCGGACTGGTTATACACTGAGGACAGTGTATGATTTAAGTCTGGGGGGATGATTACTGATGCTGTTTACCTTTCGACTTCATCTAAAATTTTTTTAAAATGGTTTTTATTGAGTCAAGAAAGGGATAATGATATTTTAAAAAATTTCACTTTTAATCTAACCAATCTTTTAGGCACCATTCTTAGATTTGTTGATGCAAAATGTACTATAGATGCTAAAGTTGATCACCTATCAGCTATGACAACGCTTTCATTGATTGTCTGGAGGAACCAAAGCTGATTTCCAACATAACCTGACATTCTCTGCTTGTCTTGGGGCTTGGTATACATGGGATCGGATGCTTCAAACAAGTCTGGAAGGTAAAGCCTTGTGTCGATAGTTTTATCACCCTCTCTCTCTTATTTTCGAATTTAGATTTAATTTTATTTCAGTTTTCTATTCAGTTCTTAAAAAAAAAATCGAAATTAGCTTAAATATATGTTCTAGGACTAGTTAGTTATTACTTATGAAGGAATTCGAACAGGGCTTGGCGGTTACCTCCCTCAAGACTTGATTCATAAGAGGTCTATAGGTAAAGGATTCGAACAGGACTTGGTGGTTACCCCCTTCAAGACTTGCTTCGCAATGAATCCTAGGATATAGGTCAAAAAGAAGTGAACAGGACTTGGTGGCTGCAACCATTAAGGCTTGATTCATGGAAGCCTGTCCAATCTTGGTCAATGTCTTGCAAATGAAAGCAGACTTGACTAAGAGAGAAATAATAGAGAGAGAGGATAGGAACTAATTTTTACCTTCAGGTCCAGATACTTTTTTGAGCAACCTTGCATCCTGTGATCGATACTCCCAAGGTAAAGCCTGCACTTTTATTTTTATGTACAGAAATGAAATCAGTAGAGGGGTTAGTCAGACATGATTGCTAAGTTGTTGGCTAGATGATCAAGGTTGTTTGATTAGGATATTGCATAATGTGCTTCTGTATTGACAGATTCTTAGATGTGGTTTGCAACAAAGTAGAGGTTATGATTCTAAGTTTGAATTTGATTTAGTCCCTGCTTTTTAAAACCTCTTTCATAAAGACTGCATGTGTCTTTGCTTGAGGACAAGCAAAAGGTTAAGTCTGGTGGAGTTGATATACCATGGATTTTACCTGTTTTTACCCATGGTATATAAGTTTTTTTACTACTATTATCTATGTTTTGGAGTCTATTAGGTATGTTTTCAGGTTCAGGAGCATTTTGGAGAAAAGTGATGTTTTAGGTGTCTTTTTGGAGCTTAAAGAAGAGTTCACCCGTGATCAAGACCAGAGGTCGACATCCAGAGTTACACATCGATCGATGCACACTCTGTGCTATCGACCGACACACATTAGCCGAAGGACGATACATCGAGATTATAATCGATCGATGTACACCCTGTACTATTGATCGATATCAAAGCGGCAGAAAGACAAGTTGGACCTGGCCGAACTTGAAGCCCAAGACATCACATTTTACAAGATTGCCCATGACGAGTTTTTTAACCTAATGAACTCATATTTATATGTGGCTAAGTGTTTTGGCACCACAAGGAACCACAACCTTTTTACCTCCACCCTTTTACCTCCATCTTCTTCTACTCATTTCTTTTACTGTTTTCATTACTTTGCAAGTTCTCAATAAAGTTTTATTCAGTTCTTTATTTGTTCTTCTTAACAAAGGTTATAGGATTCTAGATTTAGAGGAGAGATCCAAAGAGATTTGTGATTGGAACCTAAGTGTTCACCCTCTAATAGATCTATGAACTCCTATTATTACCTTGTTGCTATGAACTACTTAGCCATGTCTGAGTAGATTCATTTGTTAGATTTAGGGTTTAAATAGGATATGAGGGAATAGCCCCAGCCTATATCTACTATAGTTGTGATATTTATTGTTAGGATTGTTCACTAATGCTTTTTCTAGCTTAGCTACCTAGAACAAGAACTTGAGTTGTATTATTCAATACAATTCCTGATAACATCCTAAACATGCTATGACCCTCTTGAGACATGCGAGAGCTAATCTAAGATCATGGTGAGCATTGTATCAACTCGCGCATAATGCTTGCTTAGAGCCGTATCGATCGATACTCCTATAGAGTAATCGATAGACGTAGCTAGAGGTGTATCGGTCGATTTTCCTAACGAATAATCGATCGATACTGTCGGCTATATAGCTGACCGCAAACACCATTTAGCAGCTAAGTAATAGATGGTCTAAATATTGCGAGAGCTGATGGATTCATTTAATAGTGTTGAGCTCTGACATATCATGCAAGTAACTTGTTAGCATTTATAGTATTTATAATCCTGAATTCCTGAATACCTACCCTGAATCTAACTTACTTTTCTTTATTGTCTTAAAACCAAAACCTTTCAACTGAGTAATCTTACCATTACTCAGCAAATCTGCAATTTACTTTAAACCATTTTCAACCTAGCATAGTCACAAAGATTTTATCTTATTTGTACACTAGCTCTCTGTGGATTTGATCCCTATGTACTACAACTGAATCTCTTATTTGAGAGAGTAAAGTCACTCCTTAGGGTAATTTGAGTGATATCAACTTTTCTGATCTGCCAATGAGGAGGCGGCTTAGTTAGAGAGAAAAAACACATGGACTACTTCCAAGACAACGACGTCATCTGCTAGCTTTGTTTTTGTTTTTTTTTGGTATTATAAATTTTAATACTTATATTTATAAAATTTATTTCAAAATTGTTTTATTTTTTATAATATGATTATTTAATAATTTTGATTATTTAATAATTTTAGTTATTTACCGAGTTTAGTTATTTTATAATTTTATTTATCTAATAATTTTAATTATTTAATAATTAAAGTTATTTTATAATTTGTTGTTTATTAAAACAAAAATCCAAAATTCGCAGGTAAATCGGTTCTATATATACAAGGACTTTACAAAGAAGTACATGATGGTTCCTTGTAATTTTTACATTGTTACGTGGATGTAGACGTAAATTCATCGTAAACATTTGCTAGTAATGTACGAGGATGTACATGTATATTCGTCGTAAATATTTACAAGGAATTAACATCGACTTCCTTGTAAACTCGTCGTAAATTTTTCACTACCTGAACAATGAGTTCACTTCGAATATGTACGAGGACTTTACAAAGAAGCCTTATGAGTCATTTATGACAAAAAAAAAATTCCTTGTAGGTTAAGGACGACTTTACGCAAATTTATGTGCCTGGAATTAACGATGAATCCTTTCGTTACTCTCTCTATTTCTTTATGTAAGTAGTTTTAGTTGAATGCAAAAAGATTAAGAAATATATTATTTTATTTTAATAATAGCATTTGATATATAAATTAGGTATACTTAAACTAATCATAAATAAGTATATATTATTTAATTGGTGACACTATATCCAATAAAAATAAAAAATTGTATGGAATAATGAAAATTACTTATATTTTGAAACAAACAAATTTTTCTTAAACTACTTATAATATGAAACGGAGGGAGTATTAAATTTATGATTATTTTATGTTGAGATGTCTGTTACGACGGACGTTTTATGAAAATTGCAATGTCGCTGTTCATTCATCGTAATATTTCATTTACAACTTATTAACAACTATATAGGTCGTTGTAAATCATATGTTTGTTGTAGTGATAACTTAAATAAAGATATTGCTAATGGGTTGCTAAATTAATATTATTTTGTTCATATATGGTACACCACCAAATATGAGTTCGAGTATGAGCATATGTACCTATGCTAATATTTAACCAATATTAGTACTAACCATGCTAGACAAAAGATTCCATGCTAGTATTAACCATTAAGTTACAATCTTCAGTTTGACCAAAAAGAGGTTACATCTTTTGTCTGTTGTAGACGTTATATATGTATATTATACTAATGGTTTGTCCGCGGACGCGATATTGTTTGCCCATTTTGTATTTTGATTCTGATTTTTGTTTTAGTTAAAAATGTTTATGTTGTAAATCAATTCTTGGAATTGCTAACTGTGTCCATAGATTTGTTAGTTTTGTATTCAGTTATTATTACTAGCCTGATGGTGGCTAGTTCTCGAGAAGGGAGTTTATGTGATAGGTAATTTGGCTAGGCCTTCAAAGTTGACCTATTTATTTAAAAACATGTGGTTTGTATTGTGCATATTACGAAATGTAAATTTGTTAAAGTGTATTTATTGACATGTTAATGAAAGTAGGCAAATAATATATTTTATTAGTTGTTTACGTAAACGTGTGGTGACTTTTTCCAACCCCAAATTTCCTATCCATAACAAAAGAATACAATTAAAAAAGGTCCTATTGTCGCACAAATTGATGGCCAATAGCTGAGGTGGTAGAAGCCCTTCCTAATAGTGAAATGCTCGGATGCTCTTAGTGAGATAAAAAGTGATCTAGCATACTTTTACGAAATCTGGTATACTCTTATCTATTCTGGTACTTTTGGAGAGTGTGATTAATTTCGAAAATATTCCTGACCGATTTAATGAATAAATTCATAAATTAATCCAAATCAATTCATCTGAATTCATTTGATATCACTCAAATTATCCTAAGGAGTGATTTTACTCTCTCAAATAAGAGGTTCAGTTGTAGCACTTAGGGATCGAATCCACAGTGAGCTAGTGTACAAATAAAATGCAATCTTAGTGACTATGCTAGGTTGAAAATAGTTTAAAGTAAAATGCAGGTTTTCGAGTAATAGTAAGATTACTCAGTTGAAAGGTTTTGAGTTAAGACAATAAAGAAAAATAGTTAGATTCAGGGTACGTATTCAGGAATTCAGGATTGTAAGTACTACAAATGCTAACAAGTTGCTTGCATGATATGTCACAGCTCAACACTATTAAATGAATCCATCAGCTCTCGCAATATTTAGACCATCTATTACTTAGATGCTAAATGGTGTTTGCGGTCAGCTATATCACCGGCAGTATCGATCGATTATTCGATAGGAATATCGACCGATACACCTCTAGCTACGTCGATCGATTACTCTATAGGAGTATCGATCGATACGGCTCTAAGCAGAACTTATGCGCGAGTTGATACAGTGCTCACCATGATCTTAGATCAGCTCTCGCTTGTCTCAAGAGGGTCATAGCATGTTTAGGATGTTATCAGGAATTGTATTAAATGAATAATGCAATCCAAGTTCATGTTCTAGTTAGCTAATCTAAAGAAAGCATTAGTGAACAATCCTAACAATAAATATCACAACTATAGCAGATGTAGGTTGGGGCTAATCCCTCATATCCTATTTAAACCCTAAATCTAACAAATGAATATACTCAGACATGGCTAAGTAATTCATAGTAACAAGGTAATAATAGAAGTTCATAGATCTATTAGAGCAGTGAACACTTAAGTTCAAATCACAAATCTCTTTGGATCTTTCCTCTAGATCTAAAATCCTATAACCTTTGTTAACAAGTAAAGAATTAAGAACTGAATAGAACTTTATTGAGAACTTGCAAAGTAATGAAACAATGGTAAGAGAAATGTGTAGAAAAGATGGTGGTAAAAGCTCTGTCTGCCAAAAACACTTAGGCAAATATAAATATGAGTTCATTAGGTTAAAAACTCGCCAGGGGCAATCTTGTAAAAATGTGATGTCGTGGGCTTCAAGTTCGGCCAAGTCCAACTTTTCTTCTTTCGCCGCTCGATATCGATCGATAGTACTGGATGTACATCGATCGATTATGATCTCAATGTATCGTCCTTCAGCAAATGTGTGTCGATCGATAGCACGGAATGTGCATCGATCGATGTGTAGCCCCGGATGTCGACCTCTGGTCTGATCTCAGGTGAACTCTTCTTTAAGCTCCAAAAAGGCACCTAAAACATCACTTTTCTCCAAAATGCTCCTGAGCCTGAAAACATACCTAATAGACTCCAAAACATAGATAATAGTAGTAAAAATACTCATATGTCATGGGTAAAAACGGGTAAAATCCATGGTATATCAACTCCCCCAGACTTAACCTTTTGCTTGTCCTCAAGCAAACACACAGGCAGTCTTTATGAAAGAGGTTTTAAAAAGCAGGGATTGAATCAAATTCAAACTTAGAATCATAACCTCTATTTTGTTGCAAACCACATCTAAGAATCTGTCAATCACAGAAGTACATTATGCAATATCTTAATTAAACAACCTTGATCATCTAGCCAACAACTTAGCAATCATGTCTGACTAACCCCTCTACTGATTTCATTTCTGTACATAAAAATAAAAGTGCAGGCTTTACCTTGGGAGTATCGATCACATGATGCAAGGTTGCTCAAACAAGTATCTAGACCCCTATCCTCTATTATTTCTCTCCTACTCAAGTCTGTTTTTTTGCAAGACATTAACCAAGATTGGACATGCTTCCATGAATCAAGCCTTAATGGTTGTAGCCACCAAGTCCTGTTCACTTCTTTTTGACCTATATCCTAGGATTCATTGTGAAGCAAGTCTTGAAGGGGGTAACCACCAAGTCCTGTTCGAATCCTTTACTTATAGAATTCTTATGAATCAAGTCTTGAGGGGGGTAACCGCCAAGTCCTGATCGAATTCCTTCCTAAGTAATAACTAACTAGTCCTAAAACATATATTTAAGCTTATTTTTGTTTTTTTTTACTGAATATTAAATCTAAATTCGAAAATGAGAGAGAGAGGGTGATAAAACTATCTAAACAAGGCTTTACCTTCCAGACTTGTTTGAAGCATCCGATCCCATGTATACCAAGCCCCAAGACAAGTAGAGAATGTCAGGTTAGGTTGGAAATCAGCTTTGGTTCCTCTAGACAATCAATGAAAGCGTTGTCATAGCTGATAGGTGATCAACTTTAGCATCTATAGTACATTTTGCATCAACAAATCTAAGAATGGTGCCTAAAAGATTGGTTAGATTAAAAGTGAAATTTTTTAAAATATCATTATCCCTTTCTTGACTCAATAAAAACCATTTTAAAAACATTTTAGATGAAGTCGAAAGGTAAACATCATCAGTAATCATCCCCCCAGACTTAAATCATACACTGTCCCCAGTGTATAACCAGTCCGGTGAAGGCGTAGGCATAAAATAAAATATACTGATATCGAAAAAGTATAGCGAAATACCTGACCGTGATCCGTATCTATCGATGTTGAGTCGTCTTCGTCGATCGCTATTGTTTGGTGTATGTCGATCGATATCGACAGTGTCATGTCGGTTGATTTCAGTGGTAATCGTCTACTCGTAAGTACAAAGAAAAACAAATACGAAAAATAAAATCCTAAAGATAAGAACTAAATGAAAAAATACCTAACAGTGGGTTGCCTCTCACTCAGCGCTTTGATTATAGTCATCTAGCTTGACTTTGGATGAAATGAGCTACTGAGGTGAAGTCCAGGTACTTGTTGGGAAACAAGTATCCTCTGTATCCTTCTTCTCACCGAACCATGAGTCAAATAAGCTTCTTGTGGCTTCATATTCTCTGGTTCGTTTCTTCTTTATCTCAATTAACTCATCATTGATCGTTTGAATCCTTTCTGCATTACCTTCAATGTTGAGCTCGTGCCATCCTAATTTCTCATAGGCATGTTCTGAAAGATCACTGAGCTCCGCTTGCATTGAAGCAAGGCGTTGGATCATTTTGTCGTGGATAGAGCTGGTATCGATCGATTCCTTTGGTGAATTGTCGGTTGATGGCTGTTGAGGTCCATCGATCGATGCACTGGTTCTTCTGTCGATCGATGCTAAGGGTGCAGGTCTGCTCGCAACCTGCCTCTGAATGGCTCTGATTCCTTTTTGCATCCCTTCTATGCTAGATTCCATTCTGCCAACTTTTTTGTTTAGCGGGAAATACGTCTGATCTAGACGTCTGTCTTGCGAATCATCCACGCTCGTAATTGTCGTGTAGACTTCATCAGCTAACGTATCCAAGTCAGCTCTGGTGCAGATTTCGGAAGTCTGTATATCGATCGATGCAACACGTTGTTCATCGGTCGATGTGTGCTTCTATAGATTCTCGTGAAGCTTCTCGGCAAAGAGCTTCATCTGTCCGTCGATTTCAGTCATTCACCTATCGATCAATGTGAGGTTGTACTCATCGATCGATGCGATTGATGCAGCCTGATAATCGAGTTGACGTTGGAACTTCTCAGCCTCCTGCTGCATAGTGTCCATGCGTAGTGCGAGTTCCTCCACTTCTTTGTCTACTAAGAAGTGTACGTCAGCAAGTTTCCTCTCAACTTCATTTAGAGGAGTCAATCCTCCAAAAGGATTGCAAGGTTCCGCGGGGTTCATATCTGCATGTGCCTCATTGATAAGGCAGATAGATCTCTTCATCTCTTCGGTGCAGATGCTTAGATCCCCTAGGTTGTGGAAGATAGGTTCACAGGTTTTGGTGAGTTTGCTGCTGAAACGATCTTCTGCTTTCCTTAGTTCCTTCATGATATCTCCGAGAGACTCATCAACCTCACGTTTTGAGTAGGTAGTCGATGGTGCAGGTTTCATATCGATCGATGTGGATGTTACTCCGTCGATCGATATTGAACTTGTCTGGCCGTGGTTCTGGGTGTTGCGAAGATCTTCAAGTTCCAGCTCCAGACGTTTAACCTTCTTGCTTAATGCCTAGTCTGCACTGAACATCCAGTTCATCTCGCTGCGAAGCTTGTCTGTAGAGTCCTCTAAACTCTTTTCCATGGAGAGTTTTCCCACTTACGTTCTCCAAGTAGACCAGTAAACATCTTGTTGATCTCATCTTTGGTGTAAGTTTCGTGCACCAAATCTCTTCTTGTAAATGAACTGGCGTGCTCTGGTAAACAGATGTAAGAGCGCTCGTTCATTGAAGTCCTCTGAAGCAGTTTCTTGATGTTGTCTTTAGAAACTCTGATGACGTCACCATCTACTCCTCTAGCAAACCCTTTCTCGTCCCTGTAGACCCCATACTCATCTCTCTTCTCCCAAAATAATTTTCGAACTCCATATCGAAAAGCTCTCCTTCCGAATTCAGGACTCCTATCGGTCGATGTCATGTACTCCATATCGATCGATGTCCGTTGAAAATCTGGGTCCTCCGTGTTGAGAAGATTATCCTCAGCTTCCTTTTTATCGGCTGTTGTGTCTGCCTCCTGGTGCTGATGATGGTGGTCTGGTCCTTAGCGTTGCTTCTGGAATAGGTTTTGGGATCCTTGGCTACCTGTAGGACGTCTGCGATGTCCTCTCTGGATATGTGGAGTGTTCGTCCATCCATTGAGCGTGCAAAGCCTTTTGAATCCCTGAAAATACCAAACTCATCCGGGGTTAAATTACCGAAATCAGGTACAGGTGAATTTGTTACCTGGGATGGTTCGATGAATGTATCGGTCGATGGCACAGGTACGGGATCGGTCGATGGTTGTTCAGGCCTATCGGTCGATTATGATGGTGCCATGTCAATCGATGAGACTTCCTCGGGTTGAGTGATGTATGTTGGCGTTGCGGTCTCGACCGCGAAGCTCTCGTGCTGGTAATCGCTTGCCCAGCTCCCGATTGAGTAGTCTCCGTCTCGCTTGTTGTTGACCGTGTTGTCGAACGATGCGGGGCAAGTAGTATCGATCGATGGGGAGAAGGTCCTATCGATCGATGTGTTGATTATGAGGTTGTGGTGGAGAAGTCTATCTTCATCTTCTGGAAGGTTGTAATACTCTATAGCTCTCTCCTCCTCGTAATCATCAGTATACTCCTCAATGTGAGTAGTATCTACAGCATGTGGTTGGATGTAGTAGTGGTTCTCCCACTCGTTTACCTCGAAGTCACCGTCTGGAAACTCCTCCTCAATCTGGTTGAATCGTGAATCGATCGATGACCATGTATGTCTGTCGATCGATGTCTGTTCACGTGTATCGATCGATGCGACAGTGCCACTATCGATCGATTCATCGTACTCCATCTCGTATGCATCTTGTTAATCGTATTCATCTCCACAATAGCAAACAGCTACAAGGTCTGGGTCGTCTTGGATCTTCTCAGGAACCTTGATGACTCGTACCGGATCATAGTAGACCGTAGGATTGATCAGGGTTAGGCACAGTTTGTTTGTCTGAAGGTTGCAGACAGCTCCAACTGTGGCTAGGAAGGCTCTTCCAAGTAGAAAAGAACTAGGTAGGGTTAACTTGACGTCCAAGACATGGAAGTCTACTGGAACTAGGGTTTCTCCTATGTTAACCTCCAGGTTTCTGATGATGGCTCCAGAGTTTTGCTGAGAGCAATCCACGAAGATGAATGATTCATCTGTAGGTTCTATCTTCAGACCTAGATGGTCTGCTATCACCTTGGGTAGGATGCTGACTCCAGATCCTGTGTCACATAGGGCACGTGGGAAATTGATCCCATGAACTGAGCAAGGAACAACGAACTTTCTTGGATCACCCTTCTTCTCAAGTTTGATCCTCCTGATCATGGTTTCTCTGACCTGATTGAACATCCTTCTGATATGTTCTTCTGTCTCCTTTGTCTCCCTGAAAAACATCCACAATCTGTGTGTGAAGTATGCTTCTTCGAACGGTTTCTCCTTAGGTATTCTTAGAACTCTCTTTCTGAAGCTTTCTAATTCTTTCTCGTTGACTCCCCTTTTAAGGTGCCTAGGAACCTTCTCTTTCCTTTTTCTGAGAGTACGGCCTTCGGTTTTTTGTTGTAACTCCATGGGTTCTAGGGTATCCGTGGGTTTCTTCAAGATAACTTCTGGTGGGCTTTTGGAGGGTTTAGATTGCTCCCTGAGTTCAGTAAGTCGTGCAACGTCTATCTTGGGAAGTTGCACTCGGCGTGTGATAATTTAATATCGATTGATAGGGTCTGGAGTATGTCGATCGATTTCCTTATCCTTCTGTCGACCGATGGAACATCCATTTTGTCGATCGATTTTGTAAGGGCTGGGCGGATGTGGGTGCTTTGCTGCGAACTCCTCGTGAGTAAGTATCTTTACGGCGTTGCACTCGTGAGTGGATTCTTCAAGGTCCATCGATCGATGCTCGTCAGAGTCTATCTTTTGATTTGAGATGGCGTACATCGATCGATAGTCATGCCCGGACATCGGTCGATACCAATGGTTCCCGCCAATACTCATGGAACTTTCGATCTGGAAGTCTCCCTCTTGCAGCTTCTCATGCTTCACCACTCTCCAAAAATCGTCTTCTGTGATAGCATTGACGTTGTGGCCTGTTGCTTCTTCTCCAGTCCCTTTTCCTAAGGCTTCCTGCTTCTTAACAGCTTCTCCTGTCTGAATCACTTGAGTCTCTAGTTTCTTCACATGAGTGCTCAAAGCATCAAGCTTTGTGTTCAAGGTGGTGTAGACAGCGTCGATCTTTCCATTGAAGTTCACCTCTAGCTGCTGCTGGCTTTCAAGAACTTTGCTGAGCATGTCTTCTAGTTTTCCTTCTGGGGTTGGTGTGGGTGGCTTTATGTAAGATGAGTTTCCATAACTCCTGTTGTCGTTGGATTGGTGTTGTTGAAGTTGCCTCTTTGTCCTGAGAAGTTTCTGTTTCCTTGGTTTCCAGATCTCTAAAATCCAGTTTCATTATTCCAGTTGACTTCTGCATCCTCCACTGAGCAGATTCGCTTGTTTATCAGCTTCTGGACATTGTCAAGTATAGCCTGTACCTCATTCATCTGTTCCTTTCCAAGGAACGCTGCAGATCTTGCTTTTACAATGTTCTTCGTGTTGTTGCTGGATGCTAAGTTGTCTATTAGCTTCACAACATCTTCAGGATTCCTTGTGGTGAAGTTGCCTTCACTCGCAGTGTCCAGAGCCATCTGATATTTCAGTGTGATGCCTCTGAAGAAAGTGCACATCAGTTGCACCTTGTTGAATCCATGGTGTGAACAATCTCGCTGGTAAGACTTGAATCTGATCCAGGTATCCTTGAATGACTCTCCAGGCTCCTGGTTGAATGTGGCAATTTTTCTCCTTAAGTCTTCAGCGCGCGCATAATCAAAGAAGTTACGCAGAAATGCGTTTTTGATGTCGCTCCAGGATGTAAGAGATCCTGGTGCTGCTTAAGCCACTGTAAAGCTTCTCCAGATAAAGAGTGCTTGAAGAGCTTACAAAGAAGGTAGTCCACGGGGACTCCATTGGCTTTGATAGCAGATATGAGATCCTCGAACCTCTCCAGATGGTCCATGGGATGCTCATTGGACAGCCCACAGTAGGGTGTCTGTCCCACAAGGGTGTAGTACTGCGGCTTGAGCTCGAAATCGCCTCTCTGAATAGCAGGGGGACGAATGACTGATCTGTTGGTGTAGAACTGATCTGGACGGTTGTAGCCAGCTAGTGTTCGAGTAGCCTCTCCTACAGGTTGAACAGCTCCTGTAGGTGCAGTTTATGGCTCAGGGATTACTTCATTCTGAGCATTGAGCTTCTGACCTGCTTCATTACGAAGGTGACCTTCTTGGTCACGTAAGTCTCCATTCTCATCTCGTGTGAGAATAATCGGCGCAACCATGACTCGCCGAACAATATCGATCGATATAAGGTTAGGGGTATCAATCGATGTCGGCTGAAATGTGTCGGTCGACAGTGAAGTAGTGTCGGTCGACAGGAAGGTGCGAGTATCGGTCGACGAAGACGATGTCTCGGTCGACAGTGGTGCGTCGGTATCGGTCGACAGACAGTTGTTGATGTTGGTCGATGCGGAACGGATTTCCTTGCTGATTGAACTTTCCAAGCTAACAGGGTCTTCTGAGAACAAAAGTTGAGATGCCTTGTTACTTCTACTACTGCTGGGCATGTACCTGAAAAGACAAGAAAAAATTTGTGTCAGAAAACAAATTAAAGTAAAAATAACCTAGACCTAATCAGATTAAATCTAATTATATCAAAGCTCCCCGGCAACGGCGCCAAATTTGATATCACTCAAATTACCCTAAGGAGTGACTTTACTCTCTCAAATAAGAGGTTCAGTTGTAGCACTTAGGGATCAAATCCACAGAGAGCTAATGTACAAATAAGATGGAATCTTAGTGACTATGCTAGGTTGAAAATAGTTTAAAGTAAAATGCAGGTTTTCGAGTTATGGTACGATTACTCAGTTGAAAGGTTTTGAGTTAAGACAATAAAGAAAAGTAGTTAGATTCAGGGTAGGTTTTCAGGAATTCAGGATTATAAGTACTACAACTGCTAACAATTTGCTTGCATGATATGTCAGAGCTCAACACTATTAAATGATTCCATCAGCTCTCGCAATATTTAGACCATCTATTACTTAGATGCTAAATGGTGTTTGCGGTCAGCTATATCACCGACAATATCGATCGATTATTCGATAGGAATATCGAACGATACACCTCTATCTACGTCGATCGATTACTCTATAGGAGTATCGATCGATACAGCTCTAAGCAGAACTTATGCGCGAGTTGATACAGTGCTCACCATGATCTTAGATCAGCTTTCGCTTGTCTCAAGAGGGTCATAGCATGTTTAGGATGTTATCAGGAATTGTATTAAATGAATAATGCAATCCAAGTTCATGTTCTAGTTAGCTAATCTAAAAAAAACATTAGTGAACAATCCTAACAATAAATATCACAACTATAGCAGATGTAGGTTGGGGCTAATCCCTCATATCCTATTTAAACCCTAAATCTAACAAATGAATCTACTCAGACATGGCTAAGTGATTCATAGTAACAAGGTAATAATAGGAGTTCATAGATCTATTAGAGGAGTGAACACTTAAGTTCAAATCACAAATCTCTTTGGATCTTTCCTCTAGATCTAGAATCCTATAACCTTTGTTAACAAGTAAAGAATTAAGAACTGAATAGAACTTTATTGAGAACTTGCAAAGTAATGAAACAATGGTAAAAGAAATGTGTAGAAAAGCTGGTGGTAAAAGCTCTTTCTGCCAAAAACACTTAGGCAAATATAAATATGAGTTCATTAGGTTAAAAACTCGTCAGGGGAAATCTTGTAAAAATGTGATGTCGTGGGCTTCAAGTTTGGCCAAGTCCAACTTGTCTTCTTTCGCCGCTCGATATCGATCGATAGTACTGGATGTACATCGATCGATTATGATCTCAATGTATCGTCCTTCGGCAAATGTGTGTCGATCGATAGAACGGAATGTGCATCGATCGATGTGTAGCTCCGGATGTCGACCTCTGGCCTGATCTCAGGTGAACTCTTCTTTAAGCTCCAAAACGGCACCTAAAACATCTCTTTTCTCCAAAATGCTCCTGAGCCAGAAAACTTACCTAATAGACTCCAAAACATAGATAATAGTAGTAAAAATACTCATATGCCATGGGTAAAAACAGGTAAAATCCATGGTATATCATCATTCATCTCTCTCCTCCGATAGTCGGCTCAATCGTCGTCGTCTCGTTGAGTGTTCTTCTCCAGTCCTCCCTCCTTGTTCTTCCTCGCTATCATCGAATCGCTTGGATGCTGGATCATTGGGGGAGCTATTAATTCTTTTTTAGAGGGTATTTTTCTCAAATCGTCGTTAAGACCGATGTATAGAATCCACCATAGACGAACTCATTATTCACAGGGATTCGGATTAGATAGAAGATTTCGTATTTGTGTATGAACTAATCGAGGATCGGAAAGTTTGAAAGGTCTGTTTATTAGGGAATTCGATAATCAACAACTGTATAATTGAATTTCGGGAATCAAAGCTGATTACAATTTGGTTTTGAATTGAAGACTTGACTCGAAATTTGTAGTTGTAATTGAAAAAAACTTATTCATTTGGGTTTCATGAACTAATCGAGGATCGGAAAGGAATGAAAGTGTGGATGGTCTGTCTATTACTCAATTGGATAATCAACATCTGTATGATTGAATGTCGGAAATGAAAGGACGATTTAATCAAAGAAGATTAGACGTTCGCTGATTACTAATTGATTACTGACACAACTCTGTAACATGGTATAATGAAGTATAACTTTAATGGTATAACTGTGTAACCAAGTATAACATTAATGGTATAACTGAATAACCAAGTATAACTTTAAGGGGTTAATTTTTTTTTATTGCAGACAATGTGTCCTTTTTCGACGAAAATACATTTTGATTATGATGGACATTATTCGAAGGATAGAGATGATTATGAATGGATTCCAACCGATGCTCGTTTGTATGCTATATCCTTTAAGACATATCATCGTTGGAGGAGATCACTTATTCGTTGTTGAAGGAGAGGATATGCAGGAAGATGGGAATAGATCCGTTTACGAAGAGGCTCAATTTGGGTTACATTCCATTGGTAGTGGAACCTAAGAGGCAATCATATATTTTGGATGATGAAGATGTGTTTGTTTATCTAACATTAGTGGATAGAGAGCAAAGAATAACTATTTTGCATGTGGAGGACATCGAAGAATTGCAAATAGTTCAACTAACCGAACAACTGTCAAGAGCTGGACAGAGCTCTTGTAGTAAGAACTATTGTGAGCGTGAGAGTGGATATGGAGAAGAAGAGAATGTGGGCACTGGTTTGGAACACGATTAACATCCCCACAAGAAACAGAAGAAGAGTAGGTTGTAAACCTTTCGCTTTCAGTTTTGATGTGGATTAGGTTTTAAGCCTTTCACTTTCAGTTTTGGTGTTTTTATCGTCTGGGAACGTTGTGAGGTGAAATAATTTGTATTTGTGTGTTGTATAACTAAGTGAAACTTGTTTTCTTTACTGATATAATTACGATAGGTAAACTTAGTAATATGATTTAAATTCTAAACTTTTTAATTTTATAAGTCATGGAAGTAATAAGATTGAAATTTATTATTAATGTTATGTTAATTTTGATTTAATCAGAATTATTAAAATTTCATCTCATTGCTTGGTAGCAATCATATAGGAAATATAATGTGTTCTCATAGCTTTATCGCCAAAACTGACCTCGTTAGATTTGATAACTCTCTATGGCACGAAATCAAGTTTAAGCATGATCGTATGAGAAATGAACCTAGGAAACAGAATTGCATTGGTATAACCATAAAATCATTAATTCAAGTAGAGTATAACTAAGATAAATGGAAATAATTAAAAATTACAACTTTGATAGTTTCTGTAAAACTGAGTACTTGGTGAAACTTACACCACGAAAAATCCTGGGATAATTTTTCCCGCCCAGCTTTTATAATTTCTAATTTCCCTCTTTCCAATTTGCTAAAACCCCAAAATCGTTTAATCAAAGTATTAAAGACCTTTTTTGGGTTTTCCCCATTTGCTATCTTCCTCTCTTCCCTAATTTACCTCTCTCTCTTCGACCTCACTCACTCTCTCCCCTCCCAAGAACCAAGATGTCCGCCGCTTCATCTTCCACGACCGGTGGTCGGAGACGAGTACGAACTCCGGGGATACCTAGTAAGTGTTGATGCGGGGTGGGCGTCATCGAGATCATCTCCAAAAGCAATCCAAACCCATGTCGCCAGTATTATCGGTGTATCTATGCGGCTTCACAAAGGGTACATCCGTTTACCCTTTAGTATTGAACGCTTACGAATTACGCTTACTCGTTTTGAAAAAAAAATTCATGTTGTAGCTTGAGAACGACAATCACGTCTTCAAATGGGTTGATGAAGCATTCACCGATGAGATACAATAGTTGGACTACCAAGTTCGAATGCTCGAAGAAGAAGTTCAGATTCTCAAAGCAACAATAAGGAATGAAGGTGATCTCCGTGAAGGTCCCAAAATAATACCCATGATAAAGATATCAGGAGGTTGTGTTCCTCTTACCGTCGTTTTAGTTCTAGGAATTATGATGTACAAGAAGTAATTCCTAAGAGAATTCAATTCCTAAAACTATCTGTTATTGCTAAGTTATTTTTACGATGTTAGACAATTGAGAAAGTGAAACTAACACAAAATCTGACCTAATTATACGAAAAGTCGAACAATTGATTAAGTGAAACCAGAAGTTGGAACAATTGATTAAGTGAAACCAGAAGTTGGAACAATTGATTAAGTGAAACCAGAAGTTGGAACAATTGATTAAGTGTAACCAGAAGTTAGAAAATTTAAAAAATTAAAACTTTGTCTAAATTTTACTAAGTCGAACAATTGATTAAGTGAAACTAGAAGTTGGAACAATTGATTAAGTGTAACCAGAAGTTGAAACAATTAAAAAAGTTAAAACTTTGTCTAAATTTTACTAAGTCGAAAATATGATTAAGTGTAACCAGAAGTTGGAAAATTTAAAAAGTTAAACCACAAAGTTCACACTGACATTTGACATAGTTTCACTGACATTTGACATAGTTTCACCAACAGTTGACATAGTTTCACCGACATTTAAACAAAGTTTCACAAGACAAGTACGAAGATTGATAAGACAAGTACGAAGATGGATAACAGTGAGTACAACAAGATTTACACAAGACCTTCAACCCCATATTTCTGAACATAAGGGTCGCTGTTTAGTAGAGACTGCCTGAAGCCCTCAACCTCGGACAAACGCAGATTGAACTCCAAGTCCGAAATTCCACCTTCGGTCCCAAGCCATAGATCAGGAGGACCAAAATAATCTGTATAAATATAAATGATTTTAGTAAACGTTTTACTCAACTATCACATTTAAAACTAGACACAGAAACTACACTTACTCCAAAACTTCCAGACCCTCCACATCTTAAGGGCTGCAATCACCTGTCCACCTCTCATGTTTTCAAGACCATCCCGGAAGGCATAGGCCTGTTCGCCAGTTGCCACACATTTTATCTGGCTGTCACTATTCATAATAAAGAAAAGATGTGTCAATTACAATATAGATAAACTTTGCTTGGATCATGTGTTACTTATGTTACTTTCTACTTACATGGTGTCCCTTATGTAAAACACCATCCTTGGTCTTGCAGGATCATCGAAATGGGCTTCCGTGTTGAAGATCACTCCCATTGTATCTACCATATAAGTGTTACTCAACTAAATCAGTTTGTTTCACTAAGTTTCACTTACTTCCACTAAATATATTTTAGTAGCATTCATACCTATGGGATAGTTTTGTTCCATGTGTGATATGTGAGGGATTGCATGGATGTTCTTGAAGTCCATGAAAAGCCGATTGTTCAGAGGATCAATGATGCGGACTTGTGTGTCGCGCGTAGCAGTTACCTGGATAGGAACGTTCAACTTCTACCAGAAAGATTTACACCCATGATCCCTCTTCGTTCTAGAGGCCTCTAAACCTATCATAATCCCCATAAACGGTCATCTCCATCTTGGACCCCTACATAAATAAAGTACAAGGATCAAGTTTTTGTTTGTCACGGTTAAATGTTATTACAAACTTGAGAGATGATGATATAACACTTACATCTTCATCTGCTAGGACATAAGTATAGAAAGGTCCACTGTTGGTAACATAGGAATAGAAACAGTAGATCCTGTGTATTTTGACTCTGAAACGCCAAGCCCTGACCTTGGGGTTATAAGAAACCTCGGAAAGCTTATTGTAGTCTGTCATCTTGTTTGTAGATAGATGAGAGAAGAGATGAGAGAGGAGATGAGATGATGAATCCTTTCTTTGCTTATTTTCGGCTGAAGGAGACGATTTAACTTACTGTGGTGGAGTTGTGGTGGAGTTTAAATGCAAAGGTGATGATGATAGTAGACGGTGTAGCGTTGTGGCGTTTAAATGAAAGTGTAATGATTATTACAAGAGACTTTTTCATGAGAGAAGTCGTGTTCTTTCAAGGAATCCATCGAATCACCCATAATTACAGGTTTTTCTCAAATCTTAATATTACCATTTTTATTTAATATCTCCTATACCTGCTAGTTGCTACATTAATTATATCCACTAAGTATAATAAGTTGTGGAAACTGACAATTTATTTCAAAATATAACAATATAATATCTAAATTTCGCTACATTTTACATAGTTTTAAATTTAATTTTACGTTTTTCCTTAGTTTCAAATATTTAGACAATCTAAATCACTTAGTTTCACTTACTTATATATCTTAATAAATTAAAGTTATACACAGTTCCAAATCCAAGAGATGCGACTGTTGCAGTCAGAAAGCGTGTTAGATAAGGAGTCGTTAAGTCGGGGAGAGAAGTCAATAAAATAAAAATACACATAAAATCACCCTTACATGATTTTCTCAAACTAAATATTACCATTTTCATTTATTATCTCATTTACTGCTAGTTGCTGGAATTAAATATATCCACTAAGTATAATAAGTTTTGGATACTAATCAACTCTTGCAAAATATAACAATAAAATATCTAAATTTCGTTATGTTTTACATAGTTTCAAATATTTATGCAATCTAAATTCTGAACCTTTTATTAGTTACATAACTTTAGACAATCTAAAATCACTTAGTTTCACTTACTTATATATAGTTATATATCTTAATAAATTAAAGCTATATAAAGTTGCAGTTCCAAGAGATGCGAGTGTAGATATTCAGAAGGCGTGAGAGAGAAGTCGTGTCTTCTCGAGGAGTCCATCAAATCACACTTAAATGGACACACTTCTTTTAATTAGGGTGAGTGGTTCATTAAATTTTAAGGGTTTATCACTTCAAAAAATTTGTGATTTCTCTCACACATTAACCGTTTTCTTTTATCAGAGTTACACATGGAGAACTTGAACTTGGCTTCTCTCCCTCCTTCAATGCTTCATAGGATTCTATCTAAGGTAGCAACGACCAGTATCCGGGACTTTGGTTCTGCAATGATTGCTTTTCCCGGGTTCAACGAAGTTGGAAGAGATGATTACTTCTACAGATCGGCCAATCTCATTTACCTGAATGACTGGGTAGACGAGGTCAATGCTGTTCGAACTTTTAAGCTTAAGTGCTACCGTTTGGGTAATCCAGAGGCCATCTACCTGAGAGGTATGTACAAGTACTTCTTCCTCCATTTACTTGATGAAGGAAGGGAAACAATACATCGTGCTGGTGAAAGAGGGTGCGTGTTGGCACAATTTGTAGATGCTATGCTGAACTTAGCCTTTAGCGTTGATGGTAGAGGAATTGTTCACAACTACCCTGCTTTTACTCGTCAACATGTTGATGAGATTTCAAATCATCAATAGTTGGGATCTCTCAGGCAATTGGAATTACAAAAAACCTGCCATGTTTCTATATGTGGCTGAAAGGATAGATCCTAATGTGCCATATGATTGCTGGTGCTCCAACGTAGACCCTCCAATGTTTGTAGTCTCCCTAAATGGATAAATATTACGGTGGAAATGCGATCGTTGTTTCTGGAATTGTGCAGCTTCGGACTTCTGCAATGACATACAATTGACTGCTCGTGCCTGGCCCATTGAAGATTAGTTGTGTGTTTATGACATATAATTTTTATCTACTGTTACTAAGTTGTTATGTAAATTACTCTTCACAATATGCTCTATTATTTCTCTAGTTATAGCTATAAACATAATGTACTTTCTCTAGTTATATCTATAAACTAATTTTTTTATTTGAACTTCAATAAATATATCAAAAACAACAAATGTGGCTAAACAATAACATAATAAAAAATTGCAATCTAAAAGTGCGAGTTAGTTTAATTTAGAATTACTTCAATTTATTAGTTGAAGTTTTATTACGCTGCACAGTTACACCAATGTTTACAATTACACCAAGTCTTACAAAGGTTTCAGAAGTTATGGAGAAACAGTTCCGAATTTTATGGATCGGGTCTGGATGGTCCGCGAAATGGCTCTGGTTGGGTTGTAATTATGCAAGTTTCTGTTGGGTCTGTGGTCTTTTTATAATTTTTCTGATTTAAATTAAGATATATTTAATACCAAATCCAGTCAGTTTCGGGCAGGAATATCTCAGATTTTTTTTTTCGGGCAGGAGCACTGGAGCATTTGATTCCCTTCCAAGCGTTATTGTATTAGACATATTTGTTAAACCCTTCAATGTAGCTAGTGTTCCTCTTTTTTATCTTTCTCAAAGCATTTTCATTTTTGAGCTGTACATGTAACATATGCAGTAGCTCTGTTCTTTTCCTTGACGCGGCGTCGGCGGCGTGTGTCGCAAAAATATAAAAGGAGTAAAATGACACGTCAGAAACTGATCAAAACAGAGAGATTAAATGATAATAATAATTGACGTAAGTTACAACTCAACACATAAATGAAGACGCTGAAAAATAAGGCGATGATGAAAACACGGAAAAGGCGAGTAGCATCAGTCGCCGGCGGGAGCTGTATACCAAAGCTCCACTTGAATTTTTTTTGTTGCTTATTAATTTTTTTGTCGCTGCCGTCTGATTCTGTGTCAAGAAAAAGAACAGATCTAGTGTTTGTATATAGTGGAGATCTGGCGAAGTGGCAGCCACAGTCTGATGTGCATGTAAACGGTGTTGGCGTATTTGGCGGTAAGGGATCTGACATGGGCATGGAGGCAGTGGAGAACGTCACTGAATGTGAACTTAGTCGCTCGACTGATAACATTTGCAACAAACGTCGTTCCAACTAAAATTGGCTAAGAGGTTGTAACTGAGAGCTCATTTGGTAAAATATATGAAAGTAAACTGCAATAGAAACGAGACACATAAAACACAGAATAACCTTTTCAAGAATTACGACTATATAAATCTTTTTGAAATGAACAAACAAGCATCACTTTAAAAACAGTATTTCATCAAGATAGAGACAAACCTTGACTCGCTGAAATAGTGATGCTAGGAGTTTTTAAGGCTCCTAAGGCAAATGTTGTAGTATGAGTGAATGTCGAACCAATTCTAAGGAATTCAAAGCACCGAGAATGCAAGTACCTACGTAATCTAAGTGCAACCGATAATTTTGATGGTTTTAAACTACTACTAATAAAAGAATACAATAACAGAACAATAAAAGCAGTAAATGAAGTAATTTCTTTGGTTATGATAGAACTCATGGGTATAGGAATTAGACCTTGGGTGATCAAGATTCAAACTAAGGATGGCAAATGATCAATCAAACTATCAACCTTAAGCTTAGACACAATTTTAAACAAACTCTATGTCTAGATGAATGTTCATTTACTAACATATTTCAAACATCAAATGTCTTTGGTTAAATAATATGAAAGCAATCATTACTAACAAGTCTATTAGTTATCTTAACACCATTAACAACAAATATCTTTGGCAAAGTGTTCTAAAAGCTTAATATAGTTGTCTCAGGCATTTCATCAAACACCTTGTGGGTGGGAAATGCCTAAAGATCAACTTTTGAGAGGCCAACTCAGAAGATGCATTATGAATACTCTACTAGCAAGGAATAAGAAAAATCTACACCTAAACATCCTAGTTCTAACCTAATCACCCTTAATCTCCTAACCCATGAATTCAATGGTGAATTACTCACTAATCCCCGTGATTCTTCTTAAACCCATATTGGATTTCAGATTAATCATGAAGAGAGATACAAATAATGGAATAGAGATCAACAGGATAACAAGAACATATGATCAAATGAATCAAAGAGATGAACTTTTCCAAGAGGTTTTTGGTGGTTTTCTCAAAGATCCAAGATAAGATGCCAAAAGATCCATGAATAAACATGTTTTCGACTAAGCAAAAAAACGCGGAGAGAGGTGGAGTAGTCGCTCCAGGAGGTCACTCCAGGCCTATTTTCCGGCCTCCAAAGTGATGAAAATGCGAGTGACGTAGGTGGGTCGCTCTGGAGGTCGCTTGATATCACTAAAATTACCCTAACGAGTGACTTTACTCTCTCAAATAAGAGGTTCAGTTGTAGTACTTAGGGATCGAATCCACAGAGAGCTAGTGTACAAATAAGATGCAATCTTAGTGACTATGCTAGGTTGAAAATGGTTTAAAGTAAATTGCAGGGTTTGTTGACTAATGATAAGATTACTCAGTCGAAAGGTTTTGGTTTAAGACAATAAAGAAAAGAAGTTATATGCAGGGTAGGTATTCAGGAATTCAGGATTACAAATACTATAAATGCTAACAAGTTCCTTGCATGATATGGCAAAGCTCAACACTATTAAATGAATCCATCAACTCTTGCAATATTTAGACCATCTATTACTTAGATGCTAAATGGTGTTTGCGGCCAGCTATATCGCCGACAGTATCGATCGATTATTCGATAGGAATATCGACCGATTCACCTCTAGTTACGTCGATCGATTACTCTATAGGAGTATCGATCGATACGGCTCTAAGCAGACATTATGCGCGAGTTGATACAATGCTCACCATGATCTTAGATTAGCTCTCGCATGTCTCAAGAGGGTCATAGCATGTTTAGGATGTTATCAGGAATTGTATTTAATGAATAATACAATCCAAGTTCATGTTCTAGGTAGTTAAGCTAGAAAAAGCATTAGTGAACAATCCTAACAATAAATATCACAACTATCGCAGATATAGACTGGGGCTAATCCCTCATATCCTATTTAAACCCTAAATCTAACAAATGAATCTACTCAGACATGGCTAAGTAGTTCATAGCAACAAGGTAATAATAGGAATTCATAGATCTATTAGAGGGTGAACACTTAGGTTCCAATCACAAATCTCTTTGGATCTCTCCTCTAGATCTAGAATCCTATAACCTTTGTTAAGAAGAACAAGTAAAGAACTGAATAGAACTTTATTGAGAACTTGCAAGGTAATGAAAACAGTAAAAGAAATGAGTAGAAGAAGAATTGTATAAAACTTGTGAAACTCTCTAAAAACTTCTGTATCTGCCAAAACACTTAGGCACATATAAATATGAGTTCATTAGGTTAAAAAAACTCGTCACGGGCAATCTTGTAAAATGTGATGTCTTGGGCTTTAAGTTCGCCAGGTCCAACTTGTCTTCTGCCGCTTCGATATCGATCGATAGTACAGGGTGTACATCGATCGATAATGATCTCGATGTATCGTCCTTTGGCTAATGTGTGTCGATCGATAGCACAGAGTGTGCATTGATCGATGTGTAACTCTGGATGTCAACCTCTGGTCTTGATCACGGGTGAACTCTTCTTTAAGCTCCAAAAAGGCACCTAAAACATCACTTTTCTCCAAAATGCTCCTGAACCTGAAAACATAACTAATAGACTCCAAAACATAGATAATAGTAGTAAAAACACTCATATACCATGGGTAAAAATGGGTAAAATCCATGGTATATCATCGCTCTGGGTTGGGAGCTACCTTATGGTGTCGCTCTGGAAGGTCACTCTGCGATGCTCGACCAGGATGGACATGCCTCTAGTAAATTGGTCATAACTCCTCCAATATAGCTTCAAATAACTTGAAACCATTTGCGTTGGAAATCTAACTCAATTTTCTGTGTTTTCCCAGGATATTAGCAACAGAAGATATCTTTAAGGCATCCGTCCATGTTCATCTTTCACCCCTTTAGGAACACAAATGCTCACAAACATCTCAAATCACTCCATGGCACACTCCATCACCTAATAAGGACAATGAACACAATATGGACTCTAAAGATGCCTAATTCTAAATCTATATGATCAAAATATACAAGAATTAATGTCTAGAATCATGCAAATATGTAAGATATCAACTCCCCCAAACTTGTTCTTTTACTTGTCCTCAAGTGAACTTTCTAGAACTCATAGGGAAAGAGGTTTGAAGGTGGGATCTCATAGCCAAAAGAAACACACATAGCACTCAAATCAACATCTAAATTCAGAATGAGCACACTCTCTCTTATTGAACTCTAGCTTCTCTAGACCTATCTTAGCTCTTTTTTTCCCTACATTCATCATCATGCATTCACACATACAAATCAGCCAACTCTCATGTTCATTAAGCATAGTATCAAGTGAATTCTTGCAAATGGTAAATTGGTCCAAATCATTTGGGTAAGGGTAGGCTTTTTATTCAAGTGAGTCAAGAGGTTCAAGAAATATGATCTTCAAGGTGGTATACTCTCAAGACTAGTAGCCTTGACATTGCACATAATATATCTAAGAAAGGGATCAACTCATGCATACAATGCTCAATCTCCATTGTTCTACCCTTTTCCCAAACATATATGATGCACATTCATTTCCCAATACCAATCCCAACTCACATCTCTCACCCAAAGATCTCAAGAACATTTCTCAACATAAAATTCTTTATTTTACAAGGGATTTATCACACTTTTTGAACACCTCTTAGCTTATACTAACTTTGCTAGCCCCCTTTCTTTATTTTTTTTTTTTTTTATATTTGGGGCTAAGACTTTTCACAGCTTGAGCTAGAGGTTTCTCTACTTTTCCCATAAAGACTAGTAAATTAAGCACAAAGAGTTTATTCTTTTCCTTCAACTTTTTCATATTCCCAAATCAAACTTTACAACACTCACCCCCATCCTATGGCTAGACAATAGTGTGTCTAATCTAGCAAGAATGATGATCAAGCATTGTCGTTCCCAATACTCTCAACATTATGTGGATGTAAGACTTTCCGAAAAATGCCTCACTCATCAATCAATGAAGGCTTAAAAGGAGGAAAGGGTTTTGGGAGATGTCTACCACTAGAGGTTGTCAAAAAGATTGCCATAAAAGATGTGACAACTCAAGTGTGTATAGCCATGATTCAGTACACAAGGGACCATGAGCAAGATGTGTTAAGTTCGTCCAGTTCAAATAAGGTTGTAGTTGGCTTCAAAGACTGAGTTTCAGCAATTAACAAGTTTCAGGAAGAGTTTTCAAGGCTCGAAGCATACAAGTCTTTTTGAGAGGTGAATAAGCTACTCAAGCGCGAGGTAGTTTCTTTACAAAACATTTTAAATCATTGCTCCCAATGCAAGTGAATGCAGCCTATATGCTCTAGACTCTCCTAGAAATGCAAGTGATGCAAACTAAATGATTCTTTTTGTGTTTTTCAAAATTTTCAAAATATTTTTTTATGCAAATAGATATGTACAATGCAAAACTCAATGCAAAAACATCAAAGCAAACATGATCAAATACTGGTACCTCCCCCAAACTTAAGTCACGCAGTCTCTGTGTTGTTCAGTTGAGAGAAATACCCAAAAGAAAGCTAATATGCAAAAAATAACTGGTATATACAAGGAAAAGGTGGTGGAGTGGTACCTCAAATGGAGAGTGGAGAAGGGGGATCCTTCCCACCTTCAAAAGTTTCTTTCTCACTAACAACCACTGCAGCCTTGATCTTCTCAATGGAGGGGTCTCCAAAAGTGATGGTTCAACAATACTCAACATCCAGGGGAGACTGAATTGGGTAAGAGACAGTTTTGTTGACATTGAGGAGTGTGACCTTTTTGTTGGCAAAATCGATGCAAGCACCCACAGTAGTAAGGAATGGTGTGCCCATGATCAATGTAACTCTCTTCTCAGTATCAATCTTCAAGACAGTGAGGTCTATAGGAATGGTGCAAGATCCAATCTTCAAAGGAAAGTCCTTGATGAGACCAATAGGGGTAGTAGAAGAAGAATCCTCAAACGTGAGAGAGGAAGTATCTGGCTCCATGTGTTCAATCTCAAGACTCATCACCATCTCCATTGAGATCACATTCACACTTGCACCAGAATCAACAAGAGCATCATCAAAGGTGAGCTTACCAAGGGAGCAAGACAAGGTGAACTTCCCTTGGGATTCTAGTTTAGGGAGAGACTTTGGTGTGACTGGTGGATCAAGTTTCAAAGTTGTGATGTTGAGAAGCTCTGCTACTTCTGCTTGGTGGTCAACAATGTCCTTGATGAGCATCATTTGGACATGAGCCTCACGCATACCCGAGATCTCTAGAAGCTTAACTCCAATAGCACCTAGGTCTTTTCTGAACTTGGAAATCACCTTCTTCTGATATTTGGTGAGGACCCTTTGTGGAAATGGGAGCTTGTCATAGGGTGACTGCTCAACCTCAGTGGTGTCCTCCAGCTTGACCTCTTTCAGATTCTGGTCAGCTCTCTTCGCAATAGGTTTGTCAGCCATGGGTTCATCTCCCTTCAAAATCTTTGCTTCAACCATCTTGTCAGCTTCCTCCACAATCTTTGTCTCAGCTGTTGCTACAATCAGATGCTCAACCTGTCCAATCTCAGTTCCAAACACCAATTTTTCAATTTCATCTACCACTTTCTTGTGGTTACTCAATTCAATCTCTGAAGAAGTAGTAGAGAGGACAACATTGCAATACTCCTTGGGATTTTTCTCAGATTTTCCAGGTAGAGACCCTTGCTGGCGATTCTGGTGAGTGTTCATGGAAGCAAACTGGTTTTCCAAAGCCCTGAAATTGTTGTTGAGCTCATTGTAACTTCCATCAATCTTGGAGTGAAGGTTCTTCAACTCATATCCAACCTGCTTCTCACTTCTAGTCTGAGACTCCAAGATCTGTTTCAGTAGAACATCAGTGCTGCTTTCCTGAGGAGTAGAGGTAGAAGGATTAGCTTGTTGGTGAGAAGGTTGGTGAGAAGATTGGTTCCCTTTGTTGGAGAAACCAGGAGGAGGGTTTTGCTGAGGCTGATAGTTGCCTTGCTGGTTGTTCCTAGGCTGATAACCACTCTGTTGGTTGTTAGGATAGGATTTCTGTTGGTAGTTGTTGTACTGATAGTTGGGCTCTTTCTTGTACCAATTGCCATTGTTGTTGATGAAACATAACTCTTCTTGACCTTCCAAACCTTCAACCTCATTGACCTTAGGTGGTGGTTCTTGGTTTGGGTTACCAACAAAGTGCAGCTGCTCTTGGGTAGCTTTATCAGCGATGAGTATGTCTATCTTATCTAGTAGAGCCTTTAGCTCCCTTCTTGTCTGCTTGTCATCAGTTCTACTGCCTCTGTCGTGGTCTCCATTGTAGACTGCGTCACTCTTCACCATGTTGTCAACCAACTCCTCTGCATCTTCCTCAGTTCTTCCCAAGAAGAACCCATTGCTAGCAGTATCCAATCTGGCTTTGTACTTAGGGAGAGCACCCTTGTAGAATGTGCTTAGCAAGCTTTCCTTGGAGAAACCATGGTGTGGGCATTGAGCTTGGTAGCCTCTGAATCTCTCCCAAGTTTCACTGAATCCTTCCAAGTTCTTCTGTTGAAAACCAGAAATCTCATTTCTCAGCTTAACAGTTCTTGAAGTAGAGAAGAACTTCTCCAAGAATGCTCTCTTGCAGTCATCCCAGGTGGTGATGGAATCGCTGGGTAGAGACTTCTCCCACTGATGTGCCTTATCCCCCAAAGAGAAAGGGAATAGCTTGAGCTTGAAAGCATCCTCGGACACACCATTGGTTTTGGACAACCCACAATAACTGCCAAACTTGTCCAAGTGATCAAATGGGTCCTCTACAGCCAAGCCATGATACTTGTTGTTCTCGATCACGTTGAGGAGTCCTGGTTTGACCTCAAAGTTGTTGGCTTCCACAGCTGGTGCTCGGATTCCTAACCTATGACCATGAATGTTAGGGCGGTCATAGGTTCCAATGGGGCGAGCTGGTCGCTGTGGGTGTTGTGGCCCTTGTGGTGGATTGTTGTCAGCATGATACCACTCAAATTACCCTAAGGAGTGACTTTACTCTCTCAAATAAGAGGTTCAGTTGTAGTACTTAGGGATCGAATCCACAGAGAGCTAGTGTACAAATAAGATGCAATCTTAATGACTATGCTAGGTTGAAAATAGTTTAAAGTAAAGTGCAAGTTTGCTGAGTAAGGATGAAATTACTCAGTTAAAAGGATTTGGTTTTGAAAACAATAAAGAAAAGTAGTTAGATTCAGGGTAAGTATTCAGGAATTCAGGATTATAAATACTATAAAGGCTAACAAGTTGCTTGCATGATATGTCAGAGCTCAACACTTATTAAATGAATCCATCAGCTCTCGCATTATTTAGACCATCTATTACTTAGATGCTAAATAATGTTGCGGTCGACTACTTCTGCCGCTGGTATCGCTCGATAGTTTGATAGGAATATCGACCGATACACCTCTAGCTACGTCGATCGATTACTCTATAGGAGTATCGATCGATACGGCTCTAAGCAAGCTTTATGCGCGAGTTGATACAATGCTCACCATGATCTTAGATCAGCTTTCGCATATCTCAAGAGGGTCATAGCATGTTTAGGATGTTATCAGGTATTGCATGTAATAAATCAATGCAATCCAAGTTCATGTTCTAGGTAGCTAAGCTAGAAAAGCTTTAATGAACAATCCTAACAATAAATATCACAACTATAGCAATTATAGGCTGGGCTAATCCCTCATATCCTATTTAAACCCTAAATCTAACAAGTGAATCTACTCAGACATGGCTAAGTAGTTCATAACAACAAGGTAATAATAGGAGTTCATAGATATATTAGAGGAATGAACACTTAAGTTCTAATCACAAATCTCTTTGGATCTTTCCTCTAGATCTAGAATCCTATAACCTTTGTAAATAAAGAACTGAAAGAAAATGAGTAGAAGCAGAAGAAACTCTTAAAACTTCTATTACTGTAAAAGATTGTATAACAAAAAGACTTGAATGAAAAGAAAGCTTGTTTTTAATGCCAAAACACTTAGGCATATAAATATATGAGTTCATTAGGTTAAAAAACTCGTCAGGGGCATTCTTGTAAAATGTGATATCTTGGGCTTCAAGTTCGGCCAGGTCCAACTTATCTTTCAGCCGCCTCAGTATCGATCGATTATGGTCTCGATGTATCGTCCTTCGGCTAATGTGTGTCGATCGATTGCACAGAGTGTGCATCGATCGATGTGTAACTCTGATGTCGACCTCTGGTCTTGATCTCGGGTGAACTCTTCTTTAAGCTCCAAAAAGGCACCTAAAACATCACTTTTCTCCAAAATGCTTCTGAACCTGAAAACATACCTAATAGACTCCAAAACATAGATAATAGTAGTAAAAACACTCATATACCAGGGGTAAAAACGGGTAAAATCCATGGTATATCAACTCCCCCAGACTTAACCTTTTGCTTGTCCTCAAGCAAACACACATGCAGTCTTTATGAAAGAGGTTTTGAAAAGCAGGGACTAAATCAAATTCAAACTTAGAATCATAACTCTACTTTGTTGCAAACCACATCTAAGAGTCTGTCAATAAGCACATTATGCAATATCCTAGTTAAGCTACCTTGATCATCTAGCCAACAACTTAGCAATCATGTCTGACTAACCCCTCTACTGATTTCATTTCTGTACATAAAAATAAAAGTGCAGGCTTTACCTTGGGAGTATCGATCACAGGATGCAAGGTTGCTCAAACAAGTATCTGGACCTGCAGGTAAAAATTAGTTTCTATCCTCTCTCTACTATTTCTCTCCTAGTCAAGTCTGCTTTCATTTGCAAGACATTGACCAAGATTGACAGGCTTCCATGAATCAAACCTTAATGGTTGCAGCCACCAAGTCCTGTTCACTTCTTTTGACCTATATCCTAGGATTCATTGAAGCAAGTCTTGAAGGGGTAACCACCAAGCCCTGTTCGAACCCTTTACCTATATAATTCTTATGAATCAAGTCTTGAGGGGTAACCGCCAAGCCCTGTTCAATTCCTTCCTTGTTAATATCTAACTATTCCTAGAACATAAATTTAAGCTAATTTTTTTTTTTTTTTTTTTTTTAAGAAAAATTAAATCTTATTTCGAAAATGAGAGAGAGAGGTGATAAAATTATCTACACAAGGCTTTTACCTTCCAGACTTGTTTGAAGCATCCGATCCCATGTATACCAAGCCCCAAGACAAGCAAAGAATTGTCAGGTTAGGTTGGAAATCAGCTTTGGTTCCTCCAGACAATCAATGAAAGTGTTGTCATAGCTGATAGGTGATCAACTTAGCATCTATAGTACATTCTGCATCAACAAATCTAAGAATGGTGCCTAAAAGATTGGTTAGATAAAAAGTGAAAATTAAATTATCATTATCCCTTTCTTGACTCAATAAAAACCATTTTGAAAACATTTTATTTTTATGAAATCAAAAGGTAAACAACATCAGTAACATCCCCCCCCCCCAGACTTAAATCATACACTGTCCCCAGTGTATAACCAGTCCAGTGAAGGCATAGGTAATAATAAAGTACACTGATATCAAAAAGTTTAGAACGATATACCTGACCGTGTTGCGTATCGATCGATGTTGAGTCATCTTCGTCGATCGCTTCTTTTCGGTTTATGTCGATCGATATCGACAGTGTCATGTGGGTCGATTTCAGTGACAATCGTCTAATTGTAACTGCAAAGAAAAACAAATACGAAAAATAAATTCCTAAAAATAAAAATAAAATGAAAAACTACCTAACAGTGGGTTGCCTCCCACTCAGCGCTTTGATTATAGTCATCTAGCTTGACTTTGGATGAGATGAGCTACTGAGGTGAAGTCCAGGTACTTGTTGAGAAACAAGTATCCTCTGTATTTTTCTTCTCTCCGAACCATGCGTCAAATAGGCTTCTTGTGGCTTCATATTCTCTGGTTTGTTTCTCCTTTAACTCAATCAACTCATCGGTGATCCTTTGAATCCTCTATTCATGACTTTCAATGCTGATCGTGTGCCATTCTATCTTCATGTAGGCATGTTCTGAAAGGTCACTAAGCTCTGCTTGCATTGAATCAAGGCGTTGGATCATCTTGTTTTGGATGGAGCTGGTATCGATCGATTCCTCGGTTGAAATATTGGTCGATGGCTGTTGAAGTCCATCGATCGATGCGCTGGTTGCTCGGTCGATCGATTTTAAGGGCGCAGGTCTGCTTGCAAGCTGTCTCTGGATGGCTTTGATTTCTTTCTGCATCCCTTCTATGCTAGATTCCATGCTTCCAACCTCGTTAACAAGCGGGAAATACGTTTGGTCTAGACGTCTATCTTGTGAATCATCCACGCTTGTTATTGCTGTGTATACATCATCAGCTAATTTATCCAAATCGGCTCTGGTACAGATCTCTGAAGTCCGTGTATCGATCGATGCAATTGCTTGCTTATCGGTCGATGTTTGCTTCTGCAGATTCTCGTGAAGCTTCTCTGCAAAGAGTTTCATCTGGCCGTCGATTTCAGTTAATCGCCTATCGATCGATGTGAGGTTGAGCTCGTCGATCGATGCAACCGATGCAGCCTGATAATCAAGTTGATGTTGGAACTTCTCGGCCTCCTGCTGCGTAGTATCTATGCGTAGTGCGAGTTCCTCCACTTCTTTGTCTACTAAGAAGTGTATATCAGCAATTTTCCTCTCAACTGCTTTCAGACGGGTCAATCCTCCAAAAGGATTGCAAGGTGCAGCGGGGTTCATATCTGCATGTGCTTCATTGATAAGGCGGATAGATCTCCTCAGCTCTTATGTGCAGATTCTAAGATCTGCTAGGTTGTGCAAGATCCCCTTACAGGTTGTGGTTTGTTTGATGCTGAGACGAGCTTCTGCTTTCTTCAATTCTTTCCAGCTATCTCCAAGAGACTCATCAACCTCACGCTTTGAGTAAGTGGTCGATGGTGTGGGTTCTGTATCGATCGATGTGGATGTTACTCCGTCGATCGATATTGATCTTTTCTGGCTATGGTTCTGTGCATTGCGAAGATCTTCAAGTTCCAGCTCAAGACGTTGAACCCTCTTGAGTAATCCTTGGTCTGCACTAAACATCCAGTTCATCTCACTGCGAAGCTTGTCTGTGGCCTCTTCCAAACTCTTTTTCATGGAGAGCTTTTCCCATTTGCGTTCTCCAAGTAAACCGGTGAACATCTCGTTGATCTCGTCCTTGGTGTAGGTTTCTTGCACCAATTTTCTTCTTGTAAATGAACTAGCGTGCTCTGGTAGACAGATGTAGGAGCGCTCGTCCATTGAAGTTCTTTGGAGCAGTTTCTTGATGTCGTCCTTAGAAATATTGATGACATCACCATCTATTCCTCTACCAAAAGCATTCTCGTCTCTGTAGACCCCATACTCATCTCTCTGCTCCCAAAAGAATTTTCGAACTCCATATCGAAAGGCTCTCTTTCCAAATTCGGGACACTTATCGATCGATGCGACACAATCTGTATTGATCGATTTCTGTTGAAGATATGGATCCTTCCTGTTGAGATGGTTATCCTCAGCCTCCTTTGGCTCGGTTGTTGTGTCTGCCTCCTGGTGCTGATAATGGTGGTCTTGTCCGTGGCGTTGTTGCTGGAATAGGTTGTGGGATCCATTGGCTAACTGTAGGACGTCTGCAATGTCTTCTTTGGATATGTGGAGTGTTCGTCCATCCATTGAGCGTGCAAAACCTTGTGAATCCCTGAAAATACCAAACTTATCCGGTATTAGATTTCCGAAATTAAGTATATCTGAGTGTGTTACCTCGGATGGTTGGTTGTATGAATCGGTCGATTACACTGGTTCTGAATCGGTCGGTGGTTGTTCAGGCCTATCGGTCGATTGTACTCGTGCCGTGTCGATCGATGAGACTTCTTTGGGTTGGGGGATGTATGTTGGTGCGGCGGTCTCGACTGCGAAGCTCTCGTACTGGTAGTCGCTTGCCCAGCTCCCGATTGAGTAGTCTCCGTCTCGCTTGTTGTTGACTGTGTTGTCAAACGATGCGAGGCAAGTAGTATCGATCGATGGGGAGAAGGCCCTGTCGATCGATGTCGTGATTCTGAGGTTGTGGTAGAGAAGTCGATCTTCATCTTCTCGAAGGTTTTGACATTCTATAGCTCTCTCCTCCTCGTAATCATCAGTATACTCCTCGAGATGAGTAGTATTTGCAGCATATGGTGGGATGTAGTAGTCGTTCTCCCACGTGTTTACTTCGAAATCACCTTCTGGAAACTCCTCCTCGATCTGATTGAATAGTGAATCGATCGATGACCAGGTGTGGCTATCGATCGATGTCGGTTCACCAGAGATGATCAATGAGACAGTGTTTCTATCGATCGATTATGTGGTCTCTGTCTCGTATTCGCCTTGTGAGTCGTATTCATCTCCACAATAGCAAAAACCTACAAGGTCTGAGCCGTCTTGGATCTTCTTAGGGACCTTGAGGACTCGTACTGGATCATAGTAGACCGTAGGGTTGATCAGGGTTAGGCACAGTTTGTTTGTCTGAAGGTTGCAGACTGCTCCAACTGTGGCTAGGAAGGCTCTTCCAAGCAGAAAGAAGTAGGTAGGGTTATCTTGACATCCAAGACATGGAAGTCCACTGGAACTAGGGCTTCTCCTATGGTGACTTCAAGGTTTCTCACAATTCCTCCAGAGTTCTGCTGAGAACAATCCACAAAGATGAACGATTCTTCAGTAGGCTCTATCTTCAGACCTAGATGATCTGCTATCACCTTGGGTAAGATGCTAACTCCAGATCCTGTATCACATAGGGCACGTGGGAAGTTGATCCCATGGACTGAGCAAGGAACAACGAACTTCCCTGGATCATCCTTCTTCTCTAGTTTGATCCTCTTCTTCATACTTTCTCTGACTTGGTTGAACATCCTCTTGATATCTTCTTCTGTCTCCTTGGTCTATCTGAAAAACATCCACAATCTGTGTGAAAAGTAGGCTTCTTCAAAGGGTTTCTCTGTAGGTATCCTTAGAACTCTCTTTCTGAAACTTGCCAACTCTTTCTCATTAATTTCTTTTTTAAGGTGTTTGGAAACCTTCTCTTTCCTTTTTCTGAGAACTCTGCCATCTTTTTCCTTTCCTACCTCCATTGGATCAATAATATCCGTGGGCTTCTTCATTATGGCGGTTGGTGGGTTTCTGGAAGGCTTAGATTGCTCCCGGAGTGCATTAAGTAGTGCAACATCTATCTTGGGAAGTTGCACTCGGCGTGTGATAACTGAATATCGATCGACAGCTTCTGAAGTGTGTCGATCGATTTCTTTATCAATCGGTCGATCGATGTGTCGTTTGTCGCGTCGGTCGACGTGGTAAAGGCTGGGCGGATGTGGCTGTTTTGCTGCAAACTCCTCGTGAGTAAGTATCTTCACGGCATTGCACTCGTTGGTGGATTCTTCAAGATCCTTCGGTCGATACTCGTCTTGTTCCATCGATCGATTGTTGTTGGCGTACGTCGATCGATGAGGTGATCCTGACATCGATCGATTCCATTGGTAGCCGCCAATTGTTTTGATCTGGAAGTCTTCCTCTTGCAGCTTCTCTTTCTTAACCACTCTCCAAAAATCATCTTCTATGATAGCACTGACGTTGTGGCCTGTTGTTTCTTCTCCAGTCCCTTTTCCTAAAGCTTCCTGCTTCTTAACAGCTTCTCCTGTCTGAATCACTTGGGTCTCTAGTTTCTTCACATGGGTACTCAAAGCATCAAGCTTTGTATTCAAAGTGGTGTAGACAGCGTCGATCTTTCCATTGAAGTTCACCTTTAAATGCTGCTGGCTTTCAAGAACTTTGCTGAGCATGTCTTCTAGCTTTCCTTCTGGGGTTTGTGTGGGTGGCTTCATGTAAGATGAGTTTCCATAACTCCTGTTGTTGTTGGGGTTGCTGCTGTTGAAGTTTCCTCTCTGTCCTGTGAAGTTTCTGTTTCCTTGGTTTCCAGACCTCTGAAATCCGGTTCCACTGATCCAGTTGACTTCTGCTTCTATGTAGTCATCTTCTTCATCAGCTTCTGCATCCTCCACTGAGCAGATTTGCTTTTTTAGCAGTTTCTGAACATTGTCAAGTGTAGCTTGTACCTCATTTATCTGTTCCTTTCCAAGGAACGCTGCAGATCTTGCTCTTACAATGTTCTTTGTGCTGTTGCTGGATGCTAGGTTGTCTATCAGCTTCACAACATCTTCAGGATTCCTCGTGGTGAAGTTGCCTTCACTTGCAGTGTCTAGAGCCATCGATACTTCAGTGCGATGCCTCGAAGAAAGTGCAGCAGCTGCACTTTGTTGAATCCATGGTGTGGGCAATCTCGCTGGTAAGACTTGAATCTGATCCAGGTATCCTTGAATGACTCTCCAGGCTCCTGATTGAATGTGACAATTTTCCTCCTTAAGTCTTCAGTGCGCGCATCATCAAAGAAGTTACGCAAAAATGCGTTTTTGATGTCGCTCCAGGATGTAAGAGATCCTGGTGGTAGCTGCTTAAGCCACTGCAAAGCTTCTCCAGATAAAGAGTGTTTGAAGAGCTTACAGAGAAGGTAGTCCACAGGGACTCCATTGGCTTTGATAGCAGATATGAGATCCTCGAACCTCTCCAGATGGTCGATAGGATGCTCACTGGACAGCCCATAGTAAGGTATCTGTCCCACAAGGGTGTAGTACTGCGGCTTGAGCTCGAAATCGCCTCTCTGAATAGCAGGGGAACGAATGGCTGATCTGTTGGTGTAGAACTGATTTGGACGGTTGTAGTCAGCTAGTGTTCGAGCAGCCTCTTCTACAGGTTGAACGGCTCCTGTAGATGCAGTTTCTGGCTCAGGGATTACTTCATTCTGAGCATTGAGTTTCTGACTTGCTTCATTACGAAGGTGACCTTCTTGGTCACGCAAGTCTCCATTCTCATCTCGTGTGAGAATAATCGGCGCAACCATGACTCGCGGAGTAGTATCGATCGATATAAGGTTAGGGGTATTAATCGATTTCGGATGAAAGATGTCGGTCGACGGTGAAGTAGCGTCGGTCGACGTGAAGGTGCGAGTGTTGGTCGACAAAGACGGTGTCTCGGTCGGCAGGGGTGCGTCGGTATCGGTCGAGAGGCAGTTGATGGCGTCAATCGATGCGGAACGGATTTCCTTGCGGATTGAACTTTCCAAGCTAGCAGGGTCTTCTGAGAACAAAAGTTGGGATTCCTTGTTGCTTCTGGTGCTGCTGGGTATGTACCTGAAAAAAAAACAAGAAAAAATGTTGCGTCAGAAAACAAATTAAAATGAAAATAAAAATAACCTAGACCTAATCAGATTAGATCCTATTGTATCAAAGCTCCCCGGCAACGGCGCCAAATTTGATACCACTCAAATTACCCTAAGGAGTGACTTTACTCTCTCAAATAAGAGGTTCAGTTGTAATACTTAGGGATCGAATCCACAGAGAGCTAGTGTACAAATAAGATGCAATCTTAATGACTATGCTAGGTTGAAAATAGTTTAAAGTAAAGTGAAGGTTTGCTGAGTAAGGATGACATTACTCAGTTAAAAGGATTTGGTTTTGAAAACATTAAAGAAAAGTAGTTAGATTCAGGGTAAGTATTCAGGAATTCAGGATTATAAATACTATAAAGGCTAACAAGTTGCTTGCATGATATGTCGAGCTCAACACTTATTAAATGAATCCATCAGCTCTCGCATTATTTAGACCATCTATTACTTAGATGCTAAATGGTGTTGCGGTCGGCTACTTCTGCCGCTGGTATCGCTCGATAGTTCGATAGGAATATCGACCGATACACCTCTAGCTACGTCGATCGATTACTCTATAGGAGTATCGATCGATACGGCTCTAAGCAAGCTTTATGCGCGAGTTGATACAATGCTCACCATGATCTTAGATCAGCTTTCGCATATCTCAAGAGGGTCATAGCATGTTTAGGATGTTATCAGGTATTGCATGTAATAAATCAATGCAATCCAAGTTCATGTTCTAGGTAGCTAAGCTAGAAAAGCTTTAATGAACAATCCTAACAATAAATATCACAACTATAGCAATTATAGGCTGGGGCTAATCCCTCATATCCTATTTAAACCCTAAATCTAACAAGTGAATCTACTCAGACATGGCTAAGTAGTTCATAACAACAAGGTAATAATAGGAGTTCATAGATATATTAGAGGAATGAACATTTAAGTTCCAATCACAAATCTCTTTGGATCTTTCCTCTAGATCTAGAATCCTATAACCTTTGTAAATAAAGAACTAAAAGAATATGAGTAGAAGCAGAAGAAACTCTTAAAACTTCTATTACTGTAAAAGATTGTATATCAAAAAGACTTGAATGAAAAGAAAGCTTGTTTTTAATGCCAAAACACTTATGCATATAAATATATGAGTTCATTAGGTTAAAAAACTCGTCAGGGGCATTCTTGTAAAATATGATATCTTGGGCTTCAAGTTCGGTCAGGTCCAACTTATCTTTCAGCCGCCTCAGTATCGATCGATAGTACAAGGTGTACATCGATCGATTATGGTCTCGATGTATCGTCCTTCGGCTAATGTGTGTCGATCGATTGCACAGAGTGTGCATCGATCGATGTGTAACTCTGATGTCGACCTCTGGTCTTGATCTCGGGTGAACTCTTCTTTAAGCTCCAAAAAGGCACCTAAAACATCACTTTTCTCCAAAATGCTTCTGAACCTGAAAACATACCTAATAGACTCCAAAACATAGATAATAGTAGTAAAAACACTCATATACCAGGGGTAAAAACGGGTAAAATCCATGGTATATCACAGCACCTTGACCGTTCACATTTCCACCTTGAGGTAAGTCTGCCATATCTATATCCAACCTTTGTAAGTGAGCCTGTTGCTCTTCTGCTTGTCTCCTTCTTCTATTCTCTGTCTCAAGTACTTGAATGTTATCAACTCTTGGAACTAGGTTTGTTGTGCCTTTACTCCTCAAGTTCATACACCTGAAATACAAAGAGTGATGAAGATGAAGAATCAGTAACAATATAAAAGAAAAATGACTTAGTCTCAAGCAAGTGACTAAATCTCAATGTTTAAATCTACTCAGAATTTGGCAACGGCGCTAATTTGATGCTAGGAGTTTTCAAGGCTCTTAAGGCAAATGTTGTAGTATGAGTGAATGTCGAACCAATTCTAAGGGATTCAAAGCACCGAGAATACAAGTACCTACTTAATCTAAATGCAACCGATAATTTGGATGGTTTTAAACTACTACTAATAAGAGAACGCAATAACAGAACAATAAAAGCAGTAAATGAAGTAAATTTCTTTGGTTATGATAGAACTCATGGGTATAGAAATTAGACCTTGGCTGATCAAGATTCAAACTAAGGATGGCAAATGATCAATCAAACTATCAACCTTAAGCTTAGACACAATCTTAAACAAACTCTATGTCTAGATGAATGTTCATTTTCTAACATATTTCAAACATCAAATGTCTTTGGTTGAATAATATGAAAGCAATCATTACTAACAAGTCTATTAGTTATCTTAACACCTTTAACAACAAATGTCTTTGGCAAAGTGTGCTAAAAGCTTAATAGAGTTGTCTCAGGCATTTCATCAAACACCTTGTGGGTGGGAAATGCCTAAAGATCAAATTTTGAGAGGCCAACTCAGAAGATGCATTATGAATACTCTACTAGCAAAGAATAAGAAAAATCTACACCTACACATCCTAGTTCTAACCTAATCACTCTTAATCTCCTAACCCATGAATTCAATGGTGAATTACTCACTAATCCCCGTGATTCTTCTTAAACCCATATTGGATTTCAGATTAATCATGAAGAGAGATACAAATAATGGAATAGAGATCAACATGATAACAAGAACATATGATCAAATGAATCAAAGAGATGAACTTTTCCAAGAGGTTATTGATGGTTTTCTCAAAGATCCAAGATAAGATGCCTCTCCTGGCTTACAAAAGGTACTTAATCTTAGGTTTTCAAAGTATAAAACATCAAGACAAATGACCAAAAGATCCCTGAATAAACATGTTTTTCGACTAAGCAAAAAAACGCGGAGAGAGGTGGAGTAGTCACTCCAGGAGGTCACTCCAGGCCTATTTTTCGGCCTCCAAAGTGATGAAAAGGCGAGTGACGTAGGTGGGTCGCTCTGGAAGGTCACTCTGCGATGCTCGACCAGGATGGACATGCCTCTAGTAAATTGGTCATAACTCCTCCAATATAGCTTCAAATGACTTGAAACCACTTGCGTTGGAAAACTAACTCAATTTTCTATGTTTTCCCAGGATCTTAGCAACAGAAGATATTTTAAGGCATCCGTCCATATTCATCTTTCACCCGTTTATGATCACAAATGCTCCCAAACATCTCAAATCACTCCATGGCACACTCCAACACCTAATAAGGACAATGAATGCAATATGGACTCTAAAGATGCCTAATTCTAAATATATATGATCAAAATATACAAGAATGAATGCCTAGAATCATGCAAATATGTAAGATATCAAATAGTCATTTCGTGTTCAAAGACTTACACCAAGTCTTTTGAACTACTCATGCTCCTAATCCTTAGTGTTTTTCTACTCCTTGCTCGGCCTTTCAAAATCTCTCTTAGCTAAAAACACTTTCAGTGTGTTGCCCGACAAAGACAATGCCAACACCCTCTTTATACTTAGAAGAAATCCCTAGACAATGATTTACCTAATGGAACGTTTCCAATTATATGTTAAAAAAAGACAATGCTCTCTCTCTCTCTCTCTCTCTCTCTCTCTCTCTCTCTCTCGACCAAAAAACAAAAAGCATATCTAAGTCTCCCCGGCGTCCGGCAGTGTGGGAGCGTGCCGAAGGCTCCGTCGTCTTCCTCTTGCTACTCATTGTCTCACTTGCGCCACTTCTGAAATGCTCGAGCTTCTGGGTTAGGGTTCATCTTCCATTGACTACTCCGTGCGCAAAGGATGGCTCTCTGGCTGATCTCTTCTTCCTCTGGCTGTACAGCAAGGTAGTGGGTGTGGTGGCTCGTGGGTGGCTGGAGTTTAGGGTTCAAAGCAGATCGATTTACCTTTTGGATCTCTCCGTGTATGTGACCTCCGATTGCGTTGGATCCAGTTTAGTCTCGACTCAGGCTGCGGTGGCTATGCCGCCTCTTTGTTTGGGATTCAATCCTTTTGCTAGGTTCTTTTGTCTTCAGTTATTCCTTCAGTGTCGAAGGGAATTTTCTCCTCTACCTGGTGGTTAGGTGAGCTTTGATGGCGTTCTGTTATCGGATGTGAGGTTAGAGCTCTGGAATGCAGGAGATGTTGGTTCTAGTTCTCTGTTCCAGCTTTGTGTTTGTGTGCTCGATAGTTGTACTTGCCTTCCTAGTAGGTTTTAATACTCGTCCATGGCCTTTGGAGGCTATCATTCACGACACATCATCTCGTATCCTTTCGTTTTGGCTACCGTTTCAGTCCACTGGTTGTGTTAAGCGGCCGCTTTCAACCCGGAGTTAAGTCTCTTAGTGTTTTCATTGATTACTTAATATGTTGACACCGTTTTGAGTTCAGCAGCTTATATTTAGGCCTCTGGTTCTCGGTGGTCTCAAATGTGGAGGTGATTCTTGGGGAGTCATTGATCACCTCTGTGTCAGCATTTGTTCTTTGTACACATCATGGTGCTGTCTTAGCTCAATTGAGCTCCCGGCAGTGTACTTTGAATTTCTTTGCACGTTTGGAGACTTTCTGGTCCAGTGGTGGTGGTGATTTCAACCCAATATTTGGTCCCATGATGGCATGGAGGAGTGTACAATCTGGTCTCGGTCTTCCTTTCGGTATGGATCTTGAATCTCCTCTTCTATTATCTGTCTAGGGCGTTATCGACTGTGACGGTTACAAGCTTCGAGGAGTTCACCAGGAGCTAGCTACTCCGGAGACAACAAAGGAATTCCTGGCATCCGAGGAAACGAGGAGAACCTCACCTTTGTAAGAGATTCGTTGATGGTAGAGACGGTTCTCCCATGATTTCGAAAAATCAGACTAGCGGAACATGCCGAGTTAAGTGGGTGGCGAAGCTAGAATGTAATAGTTTGATTGGGTTTTTTTGTTCAAATTGCGTTTGTAACCAGAATTGATTTCCCGATTTTTTGGGTCGAAGTAATATTTAATTTTAAACAAAAAAACTTTCCAATTATGGATTTTCAACAGATAAGTCAATCTTCCTTAGTACATATTTCCCTTAAGCTGACTCCACATCAAATCTTCTTTTAATGTTCACACCTTAAAATATACTTCACTTGACTCCACATCTTATGCTCTCGCTCTATGCGGTAGTTCATATTACACTTCATGAACTACTTCAAATCTGCTCCGATTGTACATTTTCAATCTCCCCCTTTTAAATTGTGTGTCTTACAAATACTTGACACGAAGACATCACAACACACATTCAGAAATATCAAAGTACTCACAGGATCAATGCAACCAAACATACTTATATTTTTCTAAAAACGGGTTCATGTATTTAAGAAATCTTTATGAAAAAGACAGCACACATAAATACTCTATTGTTTCGAACTTTGCTGACATCCCAGTTTTGAACTCTTTAATCATCTCCACCTTTGATCTGGTAATAAGAAGATCATCTACGTACACTTGTACAAGTAATAGGTCTTCATTCTTTCTCTTCCGATACAGAGATGGCTCCTTGCTGCATTTAACAAATTTAAGTTCTCCAAGTACTTCGTTTAACTTCTCATTCTGGAGCTTGCTTTAAACTGTATAAAGCCTTCTTCTTCTTCTTCTTCTTCTTCTTCTTCTTCTTCTTCTTCTTCTTCTTCTTCTTCTTCTTCTTCTTCTTCTTCTTCTTCTTCTTCTTCATGTATACCATTATTTCCATGTTCTCCGAAAAAGTTTGAACATACCAGTGCTCAATAGTATCTTTCGCTGCAATACTCCACTTCCAACCCTTATTCTCGTCAGATACGACGTTGTCATAGGATCAAATAATCTGTATGCTTTCAAACCTGGTTCTATGCCTAGGTGCACAAGAGTTCTTGTTCTGTCATCCAACTTTCTTATATGTAAGCTATCAGTTTTTCTGTATTATATACATCCAAACACTCCGAGGTGATTGATGTTGGCTTTCTTTCCTTTAAGAACTTTGTACGGCGTTTGTGACACCAAAACCCTAGTCGAACCCTGATGATAAGATATGTTGAATGCTTAACTCCTTCTCCCCATATATAATAGGTACATTCATGTGCTTTAAGATGCTTCTAGTCATTTCCTATAGCGTTCTGTTTCAGCGTTCTACCACTCCGTTTTGTTGAGGAGAGTAAGACGTAGTTAGATGTCTATTGATTCCTGTTGCTTCTCAAAACATCTTGAATTCAGTGGATGTAAACTCTCCTCTCCTGTCAGTTCAGAAGGTTTTAATAGTTTCCGTTGTTTCTCCTTCTACCATTGACTTGAATCTCTTAAATTTTTCGAATGCTTCACTCTTTTCTTGCAACAAAATCGACAACATGTACTGGGAATGATCATCAATGAGCACGAATATGTATATGCTTTTCCCAGACGTAGGTGGTGTGATAGGTCCACATATTCGATCTTTGTGTAGCTTGGTATGTGGCTGCACTTGGAAACGGACACCTTGTCTGTTTCCTAAGCAAGCATGATGCATATGTTTCACTCTCGAAACTGATATTTGGTATTCCTATGACAAGTTGGTTCATCACAATTGATTTCATTTTGTGTGCTCATATATGTCCTAACTCTGCGTGCCATCTACTACAGTCACTTTTAGTAATGAGTTGAAAGCACTCAGTATTAAAAATTTCCATGAGAACCTTATACCGTCGATTTTGTAATCATTTAGCCTTGACAATATGGTTTCCTTTTTATCATGAAGTGTAAGATGTTCTTCTTTCATCCTCACTTCATATCCAGATTTCGTGGCTTGTCTGAGACTGATGATATTTCTTTTGAGATCTGGTATGAAATAAACATCAGCGAGTATTTTTGTTCTCCGTTTTGACTCATAACAATTTAGATACTTTTCTTTGATGTCGATTCTTGAGTCATCACCAAGTCTAACCCTCCCTGTAAAACTCTCATCAATGGACTTGAAGTAGTCTCTCTTGCCAGTCATGTGGTTGCTTGCACCATTGTCTAGATACCATATTATATTATTCTCGGTATTGGCTTTTAAATCTTTTGGTTTCACATTCTTCTCATTGAGGTACACAACTTCGTGCATTACTAAGCCATCAGCTTCATGGGTCACATTGTTTGTATTCTCATATGCCTCCTGGAGTTTTAGCAATCTATCGGGACAACTCGAAGCAAAATGTACGAGTTATCACATCTAAAGCATGTGATCTTTGAGAGGTCTATGTCTTTGAAGACCTTCCACGACCTCGTCCTCTACCAGAAAAGCGTCCTCCTCGACCTCTGCTTCTATAGTCTCCATAAGACTGTGTGTTTGGTGTTTCCAAATTAGCATACATCAGTTTGTTTTGATCACCTTGACCTTACAAATCCTTTCTTCATATGTTTTTAAACGGCCAATGATATCTTCGGAACTTCTGACCTTAAGATCAAGAACTTGTTCTAGGGAAGCCACTATGTGTATATATTTTTTCCGGGGCAGAACTTTGAGAAAATTATCACAAGTTTTGATTCTTCAATATCTTCTCCTAGTGCGGCTGATTTTGAAGATATTTCTGATAGCTTGCCAACAAAGTCATCGATTATCTTGTTGTCCTTCATCTTCAAGCGATCAAATTCAGGTATTAGGGTTTGCAATCTTGCTTCTCTGACTCTTTATGATCTTAGATGTCGAGCTTGATGGCGTCCCAGACTTTCTTTGCAGTTCAAGTTCTCCTCCTTGTAAGATAAGGGCTTTAGGAATGGATTGGAAGAGTAAAGCGATAGCCATATCATTTTTATCATTTTCGGCTGATTCATTCTTTATGAACTTCCAAACTTTATGAACCTTAAGAAGTATCTTCATCCTGATTGTCCACACTGTTTAATTTGTGGTGGTTAGCATGGGAAAATTGATCGAGGATAGTGATCCTTCTTTAGGTTTAGTGACAACGGTCAAGAAATCACCCATAGTATATAATATATACTATTTATATTTCAGTTTGTATTTTTATCTTCACCACAAAAGACAACAAAAAATTACAATTAATTAATTTAAAGTGATATTAAATACAGTGGTAAAATCTATAATTAAAAAGAAATACAAAAGTGAAGTACTTAATTTCTTGTAAATACAATGGATAAATGTTTAAATAAAAAGAAATATTTAATCTGCTATCCACATTTCTAAACAATATTCATTTATTCTGCTATCATTGTTTCCAATCAGTACCAAAATATAATTCAATTTTAATGATATAGATACGTAAATCTACTGACTTGGCTTTATTCTACTTTTATCGAAAATATTTCTACAGAATCAGTTATGAAATTCCTAAAATCTAGGAAAATAGATTAGAGGGAATTCTCTCTATTATTGTTTTTAAGGAAAAATTGAAAAAACAGTAATTCTCAACTTTGGTTGTCCCAATATAACTTATCCTCTATATATTATTTGATGATCTTTTAAAAAATTATAACTTCAATTTTGTATTAATTACAAAATAAACTTTTTAGGTGTCAACCCTTAACCACACCATTTTGCTTACGTGACATCACTATAATGAATTTGAATACGTGTTAGTCCAACTTTATATTTGCTAGGAAAAATTAGTATTCCCTTATATATTATGTCTACATCGTACCCTACTTATTATCACTAAATCACTAACAATAAAGTTTAATTTAACAAAATACGATTATGTCTTAATTATTCTGATAAACATAAGAGGCATACTATGGATCAAGCAGTTGTTTGAATGGGTAAGATCTGTCATTCAACAACATCCTTATCGTTTGAATATTGAGAAAATGTTGTAAGATCTGTTATTCATTAATGTTAAGACATAAAACCAACAGAGGTTGATTCTAAAACTAATTACATAGGTTATTTCAAAAACAAAAAATCGGAAAACTCATTACAAATCATTTAGTTTCGAAAGGTATATATGAATTCAAACTCATTCCAAAGATTGATTTCAAAAAAAAAAAACCATTACAAATAAATTCGTTACGTATGTTAGAATATATTCAAACTCATTACAAGGTTGATTTAAAAAAAAAAGTTTAAACAACCCAGGCAAAAAAATAATAATTAAACAACCCAAATATAAACCTGGTTTTATTTGGTAAGCTTGAACCGAAATTTCAATTGTAAAAAAAAAAAAAACAATTCCCATTGTCCTTCGTCGGGATTCAATTTTATATTCTTTTAAATGAATATTCCTTATACGATGCACATAAATATATGACTATTATGAAGCCTTTACTGGTATTCCCAATCATATATTTCTTCATATTTTTGCAAAAAAGTAACCACGATATATTGAACTTCAGGAATACAATAAGAATCTATTTACCAGATAAAATCGTTTTTTCTGGAAACCACAATAAACGGAATTAGGCTTATTTTTTGATGAAATTAGTTGAGCCATCATCGCATCAAAGCACTCGACAATACAGAAGAAGGTTGGTGAAAAAGATTAGCTATTCTGTTTCCTATAGTATTAGCTAATCTGTTCATAGACGGTATTAGTACACCCAGAAAAGCTGAAGATGAAGCTCATATTGCCAAGAGAACAAGGTAAGTCTGTTTCCTTTTGATCAGGAAACAAACCTTTTAATGATTTGCAAGAGGTTATAGTTATATAATTTTTCAGTGCCGCAGATTTGAGGAAGAATTGATTTAATATTAAGTTAACAACTACCCTTCCCAAACGAAACAAGTGAACAAAAATAACAACAGTGAGATGTATTACTCCAGAAATGATATTAACTTACACACGAACAGCCAAATCTGATCTTCGTTTCGCAAGCTACTGGTTGTATTTGAAGATAGACGCAGAGATTTTGACTTACGATGTGTTGCCAAAACTAAGGAAGAATAAATGATTTACAAATTTGTATTTCAGAGATTGAATTGGTCTAAAGTACAATCGAAATAATTTGTTTATCGGGTTGAAACAAAAACCGTCAGAATTTTCCTTTTGTTGGAAACCTGATTCTCCTTTTTCGATATTATTCAGAGCGTGGACTGTGGACAAACGAGAATAGAGTTGTGTTGTATGGCTTGGATCAGAGTCCATTTGATTATGATATTCGCTCCAGTGATATAATATTCATATCTATTTTTTGGCCATAAGGATTTATTTAAATTGACCCAACTCTTTAACACAAAAAAAGATGGCAATGGCAACTCTAAGGGAGGGTGCGTCATCGAGTGAGTTAAAAAACGATTACAGAAGTTCCAGACTTCCAGTTCTTATACATTGTTTCAGTTTCGACGTTTATTTATTCCAAATGTTAACCAAAATCGGTATAACTCACTGGATCGAATCAGAGCAATTGACTTTTCTTTATCTAATGATGGACAGAGGAATAAACTGTGAGGATTGGAACCGATTCGCTATGTTTGATATTTCACGGAATACGGAGCACACATGCAAGTGTTGACCCGGTGTTCACCGCACCACTCCGTTAACAAGGAGTAGCCGCTATACTTCACCGGAGCTGGGATTGAACCAGCAACTCACTATATCAACGGATGAACTCACAGCTCGAGCCACCGTCTCTACAACTCGATCGCCTTGCTCTCTCTCTCTGTTATCTCACTGATGACTGATCTAACAAGATCCTAATCAGCTCAGATCGATTAACTCTAACTGACTATCAGCTAATCCCTTTTAACCAAGAGAAGTTAACCGTCACACGTGTACAAGCCAGCCACACGCGTGTTTCCTAACCAGATAGAGAGAGAGCCCGGTTCAATACAATTACATACTTAATATAATCAAACCGAAAGCAGATTAATACTAAAGCAATTGAACTTAAACCGATCCAAGACTTGACTACAACCAACAAAACTCCTCCTTAGACAAGTCTTCCTATCATCACATGCTCAGACAATAGCAATGCTCCCAAGCATGAACATAAAACTTTGAGAATCATAAACCTGATCCTTATGACGCTTCAACCAGCTTCTCCTGGAACTCTTCACCGAGCTCCTCCTGGAACTCTTCACCGAGCTCCTCCTTGAATCCTTGACCTGACTCAAGGCCACGCCACCCTTCAGTCTTTCGTAACTCGAAGCATCCTCAATGCTTCCTTCATCTTGAAAACTAGCAATACCTTCGTAAAAATATCTGCAGGGTTATTAGCTGTAGCAATCTTCAATACCTGCACCTCTCCTACCTTTATCAAATCTCTGATAAAATGATACTTCGTGGCCATGTGTTTAGTACGCTCGTGAGAAACAGCATTCTTTGACAAAGCAATAACACTTTGACTGTCACAGAATATCTCCATTGAGTCTTGAGGAAAACCCAACACTTCTGCAAAACGTTTCAACCAGACTCCTTCTTTAACGGCTTCAGATAAGGCTATATATTCAGCTTCTGTGGTAGACAATGCTACCACCTTCTGCAAGGATGACCTCCAGCTGACTGGATTACCACCTGCTGTAAACACCATTCCTGTAGTCGACTTAGCATTATCTAAGTTACCACCGTAGTCTGAATCGCAGTATCCTCTTACAACAAACTCTCCCTTGTTCTTAATAGTCAGCTTTGTGTCCACAGAGCCCTTTATATATCTTAGAGCCCACTTCACAGCCTGCCAATGCTCCTTCACTGGTTTGGACATAAACCTACTGATTATCCCAACGACATGAGCGAAGTCAGGACGAGTTCCAACCATTGCGTACATTATACTCCCTACTGCATTCTGATATGGAACCTTCTTCATGTACTCCTCCTGAGACTGGAGCTCTTTATTGGTTGCAGCTTGTAAACTGAAGTGAGCTCCCAATGGAGTGGCTACTTCTTTACACTGGTCCATGTCGAACTTAGCTAATACTTTCCACAAGTAATCTTCTTGTGAAACGCTCAACTTCCTGTTAGCTCGATCTCGTGTTATTTCCATTCCTAACATCTTCTTTGCATTTCCCAAGTCCTTCATCTCACTCTTTACTCAATACTGACTTGAGTTTTTGAACTTCAGTCTTGTTGACTGACGCAATAAGTATGCCGTCCACATAGAGAAGCATGTAGACGTACTCTCCTTGCTTGTTCTTCTGAAAATACACACATGAATCATACTCACTCCTTGTGTACCCTTTTGACCTCACAAAATCATCAAATCGCTTATTCCATTGCCGAGGACTCTGTTTTAAACCATATAGTGATCTCTTGAGCCTACAAACTCTGTCTGGATATCTCTTATCCACAAACCCTTCTGTCTGCTCCATGACTATAAACTCATCCAAGTTTTCATGTAAAAATGCTGTTTTTACATCCGTTTGTTGCAACTCCATGTCAAAATGAGTGACTGCTGATAGAATAAACCGAATCGAAACATGCTTGACTGCAGGTGCGAATATCTCTTGGTAGTCTACACCCTCCTTCTATGGATATCCTTTTGCAACCAACCTAGCTTTATGTCTTGGTGGTTCCACTCCAGCAATACCCGCCGTCTTCTTAAAGAGCCATCTGCAGTCTATTGTCTTCTGCCCTTTTGGCCTCTCTAGGAGATCCCATGTCTCATTAGCCTCCAAAGAAGACATCTCATCTTGCGCTGCTTCAGTCCACTTATCACTATCAGGATCCATCATTGCTTCTTTCCACGAGTTGGGTTCTGGCAATGTGTCTTCGGTCATGAGACAGACTAACCCAGCAAATTGATCCTCTCCATCAGTAACATCACACTCGTAATCCATTAATCTTGTAGGTGGCCTTGTAGATCTTCTTACTATGTCTCTGGACAGTTGATAATCACTGGTATCAATACTCTCCTTGGTTGCTTCATCACCTTCTGACTGTGAAGTTCCTTCAGGTTCTACCATCTCTTGATCATCTGCTTTAAGTTGCTTTAGATCAACTAACTCTGTGTTAGTTCCTGTAGATACTTCCTGAGCCCTGTCTTCGTTCACATCCTTGTAGACTTGTTCCTCTCTGAACACTACATTTCGGCTGATCACAACTTTCTGTTCCTCCAAGAGCCAAACTTTATAACCTTTAACCCCATCTGGATAACCTGTGAACACTCCTCTCTTAGCCCTTGGTAACAGCTTCCCTTCTGTGGAGTGAACATATGCTATACTCCCAAATCTCTAAGGTTGCTGAGATTGAGATTAGCCGATGTCCACATCTCTTCAGGTATTTTAAAGTCCAAAGCTGAAGATGGTGAGCGGTTTATCAAGTACACGGCTGTGGCTGCAGCTTCTGCCCAAAACTTTACCTCTAAACCACTCTCACTCAACATACATCTGACTTTATTCATAATAGTCCTGTTGAGTCTCTCGGCGACGCCATTTTGCTGTGGCGTGTACGTGCACGTTCTGTGTCTCACTATCCCATTCTCCTTACAGAATCCATCAAACTGACGGTTGCAGAACTCCAAGCCGTTATCTGTTCTCAACCTCTTGACCTTTCTTTCACTTTGTGTCTCAACCATTCTTTTCCAGGTAACAAAGCTCTGAAAAGCTTCATCCTTAAACTTCAGGAAATACAACAACACCTTTCTCGTGAAGTCATCTGTGAACGAGTCAAAATACTGACTTCTGTTGAGGCTATATGGGACGTTTAATGAGCCCCATATATCTGAGTGAACATAGTCCAGCTTCTCTTTAGTGACATGCTTCGCCTGACTGAAACTGACCTTATGCGCCTTTCCAATAACACAGGCTTCGCAAAACTTTAAGCCTTCTACTTTGTCTTTTCCAAAGTAGCCACGCTTCTGCAGTGCTTCCATTCCCTTTTGCCCTAAGTGACCAAGACGACTATGCCACAGACTCGTGTCGTCAAGAATCATATCTACTCCTTTAGCTGAACTTGTTTTTCCTTCGAAAGTTGGCACCACGTTGGCCTTTGCCTGTAAGATAAACAGGGACTGCCTTCTTTCTCCCTTCATAAAGACAGTGCATCCCTTAATGACCTTGAGTACACCATTTGCTCCTTTGAACTCGCAGCCTTTCTCTTCAAGAGTCCCCATTGATATCAGGTTCCTTGATATGTCAGGCATAAACCTGACATCACTGAGCAAGAATGTTGTGCTGTCTTTATTCTGAAACCTGACTGCTCCAATACCTTTCACTTCAGCGACTGTATTGTTGGCCATACGGACTCTCCCACTCGTGGATTCTTTCAAATCAATGAAGACGTCTCTCCTAGGCGTCATGTGGAAAGAGCAACCGGTATCCAACACCCACTCATCCCTGTCTGTAGCCACATAATTTGCTTCTGCTACAAGAAGACCAACCAAGTCCTTCGCATCATCTTTTGCAAGAGAAGCTTCACCCCTGTCTTGATCATGCTTTGTGTCTTTGTTCTTTTCAAGCCATTTATGACACTGCCGCTTGAATTGTCCTTCCTTTCCGCAAGACCAGCACAGGCGCTTACCTTCCTTGCTTTTAGACCTTGATCTGTTCCTGTTTTTACCTGCAAAAGCATTTCTATTCCTACTATCCGACCTACCTCTAACATAATTTCCTTCCCCATTCAACTTAGCGGTAGATGAGTCCTTATACTCCAGTTCTTTAGACCTAGCAGCACTAGCAATCTCATCTACTCTAATAGCCTCTCTACTATACTTTAGAGTTTCTTTAAGGGAATCATACCTGCTTGGTAAAGCGTTGAGTAGCAGAATAGCCTGCACCCCCTCGGGGATCTCAATGTTGAGGTTGTTCAGGTCCGTGACGAGTTTGAGGAAGTCATCGACGTTCTGGTCGATCGTCTTTGAATCTTGCATCCGGAATGTGTAGACCTTGAGCTGAACATGCACTCTGTTTGGTAGAGTCTTCGCCATGTACAACTTGTCGAGTAGCTCCCAAGCTTCCATCACCGTGTTGCACTTGTCTGGCTTCCTGAGTACATGATCTCCAACACTCATAAAGATTATGTTTAGAGCCTTCTCGTCACGCTCTAACCTCGCCGTTTCTTCAAGATCTTTCTTCTTCTTGGCTTCTTCATCGTCGTCGTCGTCTGTCTTCGTTGTCACTAAAGCTTGTGACGGAGGAGACAAGACGTCTTTCAAGCCTTGGACGCTGAGATTCGCTAGCATCCGTTTCTTCCAAATCCCGAAGTCTCCTGTGCCGTTGAACATCGAGATCTGAATCTGCATCTTCATCTTGTGAGTCGCCATCACAACATCCACCTTCTTGTCGATCTGACTTTCGATTTGAGAAATCGAATCACCAGAGAGAGCCTGCCGATCTTGATCTGCGAACCTTCGTCTTGATTTTCCTAACCTCCAGCTCTGATACCAATTTGTGAGGATTGGAACCGATTCGCTATGCTTGATACTTCACGGAACTACGGAGCACACATGCAAGTGTTGACCCGGTGTTCACCGCACCACTCCGTTAACAAGGAGTAGCCGCTATACTTCACCGGAGCTGGGATTGAACCAGCAACTCACTATATCAACGGATGAACTCACAGCTCGAGCCACCGTCTCTACAACTCGATCGCCTTGCTCTCTCTCTCTGTTATCTCACTGATGACTGATCTAACAAGATCCTAATCAGCTCAGATCGATTAACTCTAGCTGACTATCAGCTAATCCCTTTTAACCAAGAGAAGTTAACCGTCACACGTGTACAAGCCACACACGTGTTTCTTAACCAGATAGAGAGAGAGAGCTCGGTTCAATACAATTACATACTTAATATAATCAAACCGAAAGCAAATTAATACTAAACCAATTGAACCTAAACCGATCCAAGACTTGACTACAACCAACATAAACAAAGCAAGCCTACAATTTTTAGTTTCTTAGAACTAATTTTGTCTATGTAAGTATTATAAAAATACACTTTATCTATGTATGTATTATACAAATACAATAATCATCGATTTTGTATACTTGATATAGAAAACTGTAACAAATAGAAAACCATTACTTATTTTGGTCTATAACTGATGGTGGTTAAATGTATTGTTTTTAATTTAAATTGAACCGTGCTCAGCTGTGATGGTTAGAATGCATTAGAAATCATAATTTGGTGTGATAAAGAATTTGACAATCAGATTTATTTGGTAAGTTCTCTTCAAATGTTTCATAAATAAATTTAAAACATGGAAGTTCCCCGAACTGATATATCAAATCGTAAATGTATGCTTGATACACAATTTTCCAAAAGTTATTCGATAAGTTAATCGAAGACTATAAAAAACTTTGTCACCAAAAAAAACTTGCCTAATGTTATTGTGGTATTTTAGGGAAATTTACATTAATTTTGTAATCTTTCACACCAAAAGTTAGATTTCTAGGGATATTATACTAATTAATTTTGTTTGTCAAACAATCCATTAACATAAATATCACATCTATATATATACTTTGAACTTTTTCGTAGGAATACCATAAATTTCAAAGCATCTCTTTTAAGCATACGACTAAAAACCTAAATCTATATACTTTCGACTTCTCTACAGGTCCAAACCGATCAGTCCATGATATATTAGTCTTTTTTAGCTCCACAATTTCTAGGTAAAAACTAGGTAATATTGAAATCTTAATTCATTGCCGAATGGAACTTATATAATAACAAAAAAAAATTTATAGGTATAAAAAGCGATCCAATATAAATAAAAATGTCAATACTAAATATTTTAAATATTTATAAACTAAATTTATAAGGTGAAAGGTGCAGGTCTTATTCTAGTAGAGACTTATTCAGGTAAATATGATTTATATTCTCTTTGATAGCATTATACCTTTTTGTTCGCTTAACCGTGTGTGTGATCTTGTTCGTCAATTTCTACATCAGATTCATAGATTTTCTTCGATTCTTTCGCGATGTTTATATTCACGATTAGTTCCAGGTTTAATTTTATTGCTCGTGTTAATCTATTCTAACACCAAGACCTAATTTAGATTTGTCTTAATTCAATCCTAACATGTTTCTAAAGAAAATAGAAGGACTAACCTTGATCCATGCTTGGATGCAATTCCACAAATTGATCTTCTCCCTTTTAATCTTCTCTTTGGGAATTTCCTTGATGGACAAGAAATCCCAAAACCTTCTTTAATCTCTCTTTAATTATCAGTATTATTGCTATGTGTTTTGAAAGACTCACTGTCTAACGTGCCTGAAAATGATGTACGAGTGTTACTTTTTATATTAACCAAAGAGGTGTGTATATTAACCAATGCAACTCTTTGACACAACACTTACACAACACTTCACTACTCTAACCGCACAAGTGCCGTAATATATACTCATAGAAATTAAATCATATGATAATATATTATGTTATTATTACATTTTACACACATTTATATATGATCGTGAGATTAACGACATTTATAATATTAAGGTAAAGCAGGAGGGTTATCAACACACGCGGATTCTAATTCATTAATCGAAACCGAACCATCACGGTAACGTCTTTTATATTAAAATCTTTAAACATTGATATGAACTTGAAATTTATATTAAACCAATGGACACATAGGTCATATAGAATATAAAACATTCTTACATTCTCCCACTTGACCTTTGTGTCGACTTAAGGGTTCAATAACTTTAATGTGCACTTTTATATCAAGTTCACTCGATCTTTACTAAAATTTGAACTGATTGAATCATGGCGGTTGTATGTCATTAAACCCAGTGCCGGTCTGGACCAATTTGGCGCCTAAAGGACACCCAAAAAATTATGCCCCAAAAGTATAACTAATTTTACTGTACTTTTCATATATAATGAACATACATATTATTAAAACTTAATTAGTATCCAAAAAATAAAATACAAGACATAAAAAAATCTTGCAAAATCATTGATCAATTTTGAATAACCATGTTGCTGTTAGCTTGTATTCTTATTCCATTGTCAATCCATTTGATTGATTCTTACTTCTATTTAGCATCTTTATGAATAAAAAAACAAAAATTGTATATTATAGCAAAACATATGATAAAATGTACCTTAATGTTAACACCAATTTCATTTGAGAAATGTCTCACGGAATATCAGAGCATAATTTACGATTCTTTGTTTTTAGATTTTAGAAAATTTACAGGAAAACAAAGGAATGGAGAAAAGTGGTACATTGGAGATTGAGAGAACCAAGACAAAATAGTTCTTTTAAAAATAATTAAGATTTAACTAGTTAAATAATTTATTAATACCATATCATCTAATATAGTTTTGTAATAAAAGAAATTAGGTTTGTCAGAAGAGGAAACCAAATCGTTGAGTTGTCAAATCTTTATTACTTATTTTGCAAAAGAAAAAAGAGGGAGTAAGAGTCGAACTGGTCACCATAGTTCGAGATGAGTAGCACCCAAACCACTACAAAGTGATTTTCCCATAATTTGGCGCCCTCTAAAATATATTGAACCTGTGGTGCCTAAAGCTATTGCCTTACCAGCTTTACCTCAGGGCTGGGCCTGATTAAACCACATGGTCCCTTCCATGCATCACAAATCAATTCCAATTTTATATTAATCCTTATATGAGAAGAACCTTTATTTTTCAAACCAAACATATGTTATCTACAAACCATAAGTGTATACACATACTTTAATGATAACATAATTAATAAATCAGAAACATAATCTTTAAGTGAATTCTCAGTCTCAAATACATAATGAGCATCCCATAACTAAAATAGCAAAGCCTTATCTATAATACCCATACACTCTACATGGCCATTGAACGCCTTGTGTGGTAAACCTTTAGTTAGCGGATCCGCTACCATCATGTCCATCCTTATGTGCTCAAATGACACTCTCTATTTCTGAACTTGTTCTTTAACAGACAACTTTAACTCCATGTGCATAGCACCCTTCGAGTACTTGTCGTTCTTTGAAAAGAAGACAGCAGCAGAATTATCGCAGTAAATTCTCAGCGGCTTAGCTATAGTGTCGACAATCCGAAGCCCTGAGATAAAGTTCCGCAGCCATAATTCATGAATTGTGGCCTCAAAGCATGCCACAAATTCAGCCTCCATAGTGGAAGTAGCAATGACAGACTGCTTTCCACTTTTCCATGATATTTCTCCCCCAGCTAAAAGGAACAAGTAGCCAAACGTTGATTTTCTGCTATCAACACATCCAACATAGTCTGAATCTGAATATCCAATGACTTCTAGCTGATCATATCTCCTATATGTAAGCATGTGCTCTTTAGTGCCTTGCAAGTACCTGAGAACCTTCTTTGCAGCTTTCCAGTGGTCCATTCTGGGATTACTTTGATATCGACCCAACATACCAACAGCGAAGCTGATATCTGGTCGAGTGCATGTCTGAACATAGTTCAAACTCCCAACCACCGATGCATAGGGAATTCTTTCCATTTATTTACTCTCCAATTCATTCTTAGGACATTGCATTTTACTGAACTTGTCCCCCTTCTGAATTGGAGATATTCCTGCAGAGCATTTTTCCATTCTATATATCGCTAAGATCTTATTGATATATCCTTTCTAAGACAAACTTAATAGTTCTTGTGATATATCTCGAAAGATTTCTATCCCGATCACATAAGATGCCTCACCCATTTATTTCATTTCAAAGTTCTTAGAGAGATACTTTTTCACATCATGTAACATACCCATGTCGTTTGCAGCAAGCAAAATACCATCAACATATAAGACTAAAATCACAAACTTACTCCCACTGATCTTAATGTAGATACATCGATCAACAATGATCTCTACAAAACCATATGACGTGATGGTATCATTAAACTTTATATACCATTGTCGAGAAGCTTGTTTTAGTCCATATATTGACTTTCTCAGCTTACACACCAAATTTTCTTTTCCTGCGACCACAAATCCTTCTGGTTGGTCCATATATACTTCCTCCTCAAGATCTCCATTCAGAAAGGCGGTTTTCACATCCATCTGGTTAAGCTCAAGATCATAATGAGCCACCAAAGCCAAAAAAATTCTAAGAGAATCCTTTTTTGAAACAGGAGAGAAGGTCTCTTTAAGTAAATGCCATCTTTCTAGGTGAAACCTTTAGAAACAAGGCGAGACTTGCGTCTTTTAGGTTTACCTTTCGAGTCGCGTTTAGTCTTATAGACCCATTTACAACCAACGGTTTTGAAACCATCGGGCAACTCTACTAAGTCCCATACATGATTATCATCCATAGATTTCATTTCTTCTTTTGAGGCATCAAACCACTCTTCAGAACTGTCACTTTCCATGGCCATTTTGAATGAGATCGGATCTTCATTAATGCTTAAGTCACATTCATTTTCAATAGTGTAAACCACATAATGATTTGAAATGGCAGATCTTCTTTCTCTTCCAGATCACCTTAAAGGTATTTGTGGTTCACTAAACTCTTCTTCAATTATGACATGTTCATCAACAGTATTTTCAGCTAGTGGGGCTGGCACATTATTATGTTGTCCTATTGTGTCATTAACCTCTGATGCAACAATAGGAACAACTACCTCAGGTGGAATTACAGGTGAAGAAACTTCAACCTGAACCTCATTAATGTCCACCTTTCGTGGTTCACCACTCCCACTAGTTTCACCGTTTTCAATGAACCTAGCATTACCCGAATTAACTATTATCGTACTATGGTTAGGGCAATAAAATGTGTACCCCCTTTGATTTTTCAGGATAGCCAATGAAATATCCACTGACAGTCCTAGAATCAAGTTTCTTTTCATGTGGATTATATAGCCTTACTTCTGCTGGACAACCCCATACACGTATATGTCTTAAAGTAGGTGTCCTTCCTGTCCACAATTTATAAGGGGTCTTAGGAACTGCCTTACTAGGAACCCGGTTCAGCACATACGTTGCAGTTCTTAATGCATATATCCACAATGAAAGGGGTAAAGAGCAATTACTCAACATGCTCCTAAGTCCTAACCATTTCTATTAAGGCACGATTCCGCCTCTCAGCTACACCATTTTGCTGAGGAGTACCAGGCATAGTGTATTGTGCACATATGCCTCTACTTTCAAGTAACTTTGCAAATGGACCAGGACATTGTCCATTTTCATCGAATTTTCCATAAAATTCACCAACTTTGTCAGATCTCACTACTTTCACCTTTTTATCTAACTGCCTTTCCACCTCGTTAATGAATACCTCTAGGACATTCACAGACTTAGACTTTTCATGCAGTCGATAAGTATATCCATAGCGTGAGTAATCATCAATAAATGTGATGAAATATTTTTCGCCACTCCATGAAGGAGCATCGAAGGGGCCACATATGTCGGTGTGTATTAACTCAATAAGCTGAGTGCTTCTTGTGGCTGGTTTCTTTAAAGTATGTTTCGTCTGCTTTCCTTTAATGCAGTCTATACATACATCTAAGTCACTGAAATCCAACTGAGGAAGAATTTCATTCTTTATCAACCTCATAATTCTTTCTTTGAAAATATGACCTAGTCGTTGGTTCCACAAGAAAGCAGAACTTTCATTAATTGCGCTACACTTAATGCCTCGACTTTCAAATTAAATAGGGATTCAGAAAACTTTTCATCAAGGTTGAACTTATAGAGTGAATCAAATAAAATACCACTACCATAAAAGTAATTATTTCGGTACAATGTGAAAACACCATGTGCAACCTTAATACTAAAACCTAAATTGTCCAACCTACTAACAGAAACAAGATTTCTAACACACTCAGGTACATAGAGACACCCTTCAAGATCCACATGAATTCCAATGTCCAAGATTAATCTATATGTCCCAATTCCTTCTATTTGTGCCTTCATCCTGTTTCCCATGAACAAGTACTGCTCAGGTCCTCTTATAGGCTGGATCGAACTGAATCCCAGTTTAATATGAGACACATGAGTAGTAGCACAAGAATCTAACCACCAAGTATTATTAGGAACTTCAACAAGATTCATTTCATAGCAAACAAAGCTGTAATGTTTAACTTTCTTGTCGAACCAACCCTTCCTTTTAGGACAATCCTTCTTGAAGTGTCCTACTTGCTTACAAAAGAAACACTTCTTTTCCTTCTGGATTTGACCTTGAGGTCGTTTCACAAAGTTCTTAACATTCCTTTTGTCCTTTCTACTTGATGTTCTTTTGCTGCCACTGGCCCTTCCAAAACCTACAAGGTTAGCAACTTGATTTTTCATCTTCCTTAATCTCCCCTCCTCTTGAATTAGCATAGCCTTTAATTCCATTAAGTTCCATTTATCCTTAATGGTGTTGTAATTCACCTGGAACTGGCTAAATTCAAGAGGTAGAGAGTTCATGATGAATTGAACCAAGAACTGCTCATGCACCTCCATTCCTAAGGTCGTTAACTTTGCTGCCAGATTAGACATGTGCGTTACATGATCATGGATTGGCTGAGACCATTCAAATTTCTTTGTAGTTAGCTCATTCATGAGACTTCCTACAATCGACTTGTCAGCTAATTCCGATTGTGAACACTCCTTAATTTGCTCTATGAATTCCCTTGCTTTCTCTGTCTTCGGCATTGATGGCTTAATACTTTCCGCCATCGTCAACCTCATAAGGTTCAAGCTCAGCCTGTTAGATCGCTCCCATCTCTCATAGAGAGACTTTTCAGATTCGGAGCTATCTACTGTAATAGCTGAAGGTTCCTCATCAGTTAGTATGGCGGAGTCCAAAGCCATTACACCCAATGTAAACCGGATTTGCTCGACCCACTCACCATAGTTGAGGCCATTAAACTTTACCACAGAATTAGCAGATGCAAACACATTTGATGAAGCTGCAAGCATTCATACATGTTTACCCGTTAGTGCTTTGAGACTTTAATATATATTGAGACTAATAGAAACTTTTAACACTTATATTTTAAATAACCTTTGGGAAATATTTAAATACAAGTACTATCATTGATGCTAATTATATATTCTTAAATAGTAATCAAATCAAACAGTAGTCAAATAAATATTTTATCTTTGGACATACAGATTATCGACTATAGTAAGAAATGAATAATTCTTTTCTTATTATTAATTATATTCAATGATTCACCTTTGGGTAATCTCCTAGAATATAAAAAATAAATTAATTGATCTATCAAAACTTTTATGTCATTTAGCATCTTTGAGTTTGATCAATTAAGAAACTTTGGGAAATTATTTTAATGTCTATACGTAACATAACAAGGTCACTTTGGTGACTATCATATTATATACATACAAACATTAAAATGAAGGGGGAAACTACTTAAATTGTGTTAATATTTCATAACACAATTTTTTCTTAATAAAAATGCAGCGGAAGCATTTCAAACTTAACTATTTATTTTATTAATAAAAATTAATAAAAATAAACTTCAGTTAAGTATCTATTAATTCATGCCTTTTCATGTCATGTTCAATGGTATTGGCGAGAACACCATTAACTGAAACATGACATCGATAACTTAATGCATTTTTACTAATTTAAATATGCATTTAGTTTGATAGATAATTCACGTGTCTATAACACACTAAATGAATTTCCATATGCTAACGGTCATGCATATGCTATCAACAAATTCCAGACACGTAAAGCTTATGGCATCTTATACCATTACGAGAGTGCCGTAATTGACCGGGATTCCAAATCATTATTAAATTTTGAATGTAATTAAACATTCGTCCACACGATCAAGTACCGTACCATTATATACGTTTTATCTCTTACGATGCCGTACTTTAATGTCCTTTTTTTAAAAAAAAATTGTAATTTAAAAACAAATCCCATGAACACTCTTTAAAACAGATGATATCGTATATGTTCATGAACGAAAAATGAATATATTCTAGATTAAATTAAACAATTCATGCATGCGCCTTTACGATGACAACTTTAAACTTTACCGCATGATGCAAATCGTAAATACATGTTAACAAAATTCCAGAATCACTTAATCATGCATGCTACGTTAGTTACTTCTAAACACTTACGAACCAACGCGACTTTCTAATGCATTCCATAATTTTAACGCAACGGCAATCATGAACACACCCTTGACAAATATCAATACGTTTAAGTTCAATGACGCTGTACGTTCAATAACCGATGAATTAAACAAATCTAATTGGTTCTGATACCAAATGTTAATCTATTCTAGCACCAAGACCCAATTTAGATTTGTCTTAATTCAATCCTAACATGTTTCTAAAGAAGATAGAAGGACTAACCTTGATCCATGCTTGGATGCAATTCCACAAATTGATCTTCTCCCCTTTAACCTTCTCTTTGGGAATTTTCTTGATGGACAAGAAGTCCCAAAACCTTCTTTAATCTCTCTTTAATGATCAGTATTATTGCTATGTGTTTTGAAAGACTCACTGTCTAACGTGCGTGAAAATGATGTACGAGTGTTACTTTTTAAATTAACCAAAGAGGTGTGTATATTAACCAATGCAACTCTTTGACACAACACTTACACAACACTTCACTACTCTAACCGCACAAGTGCCGTAATATATACTCATAGAAATTAAATTATATGATAATATATTATGTTATTATTACATTTTACACACATTTATATATGATCATGAGATTAACGACATTTATAATATTAAGGTAAAGCAGGAGGGTTATCAACACACCCGGATTCTAATTCATTAATCGAAACCAAACCATCATGATATCGTCTTTTTTATTAGAATCTTTAAACATTGATATGAACTTGAACTTTATATTAAACCAATAGACACATAGGTCATATAGAATATAAAATATTCTTACAGCTCGTTCTATGCTGAAGTTTATATGCCCGATTAGTCTCGATGCATAGTTAGTTTCTGAGTTGCTGATGTCTATATGTGATGTTCAGATGTTGCCTTGTTTAGAGGTTCATTATTGTTGAATTCATCTCTGAGTAATCTGCATAGTTCATTAGTGTAGAGATTCGTCATTTCCAGTCATACCAGCTTATTATGCACTTACTTTCATTACCTTCTCCTCAGCCACGAATCAAATTAAACTTGCAGCTTCATTGTCATGAGAATGTTGAATTCTACCATTATTATGTATGTTTATTATGTTTGAATTATAAGATTAGCTTTAACCAATACAGTGATGCTTATTGTGCTTTTAGTTTCGTAGTTTTCTTTTCCTAATAGTTCGTTTTCTCTACCAGCTACAAGATAATATAGTTTCTTTTGGCTGGGCCCAGTGGCGGAGGCAGAATTCATTTTTACTAGAGTCATTTTAATAACAACTAGGATTTGACCCGCGCCTTGCGCGGAGTGAAAGAAAAAATAAATATTTTTAAGTATATAATATTTAATATATATATAATAAAATATATACATGAAAATGGAGAGAATTTAATATACCATTATTAAAATTAATATAGATTTATTATATATAGTATGGACTTAAAGTATGATAAAAGTTGTAAAAGGAAAACACAAAATATGCATTAGAGATAACAAATATATAAATGTTGAAAAGTTGGGGTCGATATATTTGAATAAAATAAGATTTGTATGGGTTTGGGTTTCTAAAAAATAATGGAATCTCCAAAAGTTTTAAATTGGTCTTTTACTTAAAATTAGAAGTCGTACTCTGATTATTAGTTTGGGGTGAGGCTATTGGACGCCCATTATGTCTATTATTAAATAAAACAGGATCCATTAAAAGATTTATCATGTTTTCTTGTAAAAATTCTGTAAATTATTAAACAGTCTTCGCGAAACAAAGAAAAATAAATAGAAAGGGGATTAGGGTTCCAACCGGTGGCTTTCTTATTAACAATTGAAGAAGGTATAATTTACACGAGTCAAGTCTGTTGACTCATTTCCTTTATGTTTTATATGATTCAACACGAATTGCGAGGTTTTCTGTGTTGATTTTTCCTCTATTTTAACTGTCTTCAATTGCTAACATTGGGACTTATCATTGTCTATTTTGGTAAGGAAGCAAAGCGAGATTCGGAGTAAGAAGAATAGGACAGTATATTAGGACCATTACATTCATGTCTACCGTGATCGCCATCTTAAGGTAGACTTTAAAACTCTTGTATTATTGATTCTTCTTGATAATATTAACTTTGCCCTCCGACGTTGAGACCATTGATCTATAAATGTTTTTTTTTTCAGCTAAATCGACGTTCATCAAAAAGTGAAGCTCTCGTCAATAATAAGGTTCGAGAGTTCGTGAATGCATATTTACAATTGCATAAGCCAAAAGGAAGGGAACTGAGTTCCAACATGATAGTTTACACACGAGCAGTTGATTAAGTTCTAATTCACAGACAAAGGTCAGTAAACTGATTTTGTTTTCTGCTCTTCGTTTCTCTGATTATAAACTCTTTGATTTCTTTGTGGTAGGGTTACCTAAAAATCTATTTGTCTAACATTTTGTCTAAAATTTGTATAAAATTAGTTAGGAATATATGAAAAAAAACATAGTCTATAGATTTATTGTTTTCACAATATAAGTGCTGACTGCTGAATAATATAAAAAACATAACTTAGGCAATAGAACTCAAAATTAATAAAGCAACAAATGAGAAGAAAATAACTCCAAAAACAGGAAAAAAAAACAACAGAATCGCCGCTTAGTGAAATTAGAACCCATCGTCTGCAATCCTATAAAGAGGAAAAACAAAGCTTATTAGCATAAAGATAGACATATTTAATTAACAAACTAAGTAAATGAAATGTAGTACTTCTTTACGAAAGCATCAATTTCTGGAACTTCTTTTGGTTCAAAAACAATTTTTGAAAATCCTTCAATGTAAGTCAAGCTTCTTGAATCGACCGTATCATAAAAATACAAAAATGTTAGACAATTATGAGAGTATATATAAGGTTGAAAGATTTTGTTTTTAAAATAATTACTAAACATTACCATCTCCCCAATTAATTTTCCAAAACTACAAAACACAGAGTACAACATTAGCATCTGTAGAATTCCATTAATCATTGCTCTTGAGTCATTGCACCATATGCGACACACTTAATGTGGCAGTACCTATTATTAGTTCAAATAGTAAACAAAGTCAGCAACTGGAAAAGAAAACAAAATCAGACAACATTATTAACGGATGAGGAAGAGATACTCCATGTCAACTACATAGAAATGAATTCTATGGTCAATGAAACCATCGTTCCCGTCAGTAGCTTCGGTCATATACTCCTCAAGGAATCCAACTCCTGCCACAGCCCCATAAGTATCTGCTTGATATGGTATGAAACTTAAATCGAGTTAAACTATAAATCAGTTAATATTACCAAAAAAAAAATTGTTTAGTAAATTTAAAAATAGAAGAACGTAGATCTCGGGAAAACATACCAATCGAAAACTTTGGATGGGCGAGGCCACGATAGATGTTAAGGAAGTTTGCAAAGCAATAGTAGTTGGAAATAGAGATTGGTTCGATCTTCAAAATGACAAATGAATCACTGAGTTTAATATGGCATTGGTGCTTTGTCAACCTTATCAACTCTGACGAAGGAGTTAGTTCGAAATTCTTAATTTCAAAGCTGTATCCTTCCTCCAAAGGCGTTTCAGTTGAAGCTGCCAAACTCAATCTTGCATGCATGTTTGCTGGTTCAATATGCACCTCTCGAAAAGATAACTGAATTTTTTTCCAGAATTTCCCAATATCCTTCTTTGAGCCTAGACTCATAGCGAGCTGCCAAATCTTCACTAACAGAAGCATGAATCTTATCTCCCTGCCATTAAAATTTAACTGAGGAAGGACTGTACATTTAACCAATAATACGGTTGGTATTTTAAGCAATATGTACGTGTGTATCTTACCATGTGATCGCATAACACCAACTCAATTGTATGTCGACCAGCTACGAGATACTTATTCCACAGACGGATTATCTGAACATTAATCTTACATATTTCGTTGTTAGGTTCGAGCTCTGAAACTATGGTGAAACTTGACATCGATATGTTTTCAAAAAATTAGGTTGCTAGGTCTTTTAGGTTGGAGGGATAGGTGTTATCTAATACTTTTAAAATTGTGTGTAAAGTAGTAGTACAATTTCCATAGTTAACGTACGTCAAATCCCGTAACTCAGATAATTAATACGAAGATTTTTATGGAAAGTAACTCATATAAAATTGGAATTTAATTGATTTACTTGACCTTGCAATACAATCCCTAATTTTTTAGATTCTAAAAATAATTTTCGCAAATTTTGAAGCCTTGTAAAATTACAATTAATAAGATACCTCAATGTTTTATTTAATACACGTAAATCTCGTGGATCATATAATATGACCTTGCATGACATAAATATATTTCTAAATATTGCCAATACGATCAAATCAAAGGTTGAACCATTTACGTGTATCTAAATATACATTTATTACTTTCTAAATAGGCGCACGTCGATGTTCGAATGTACGTTAAGAATTTCCCTTTTCGTAATGGCCAAGGCTATCGAAAATCTTGTGTGTTCAACCTATTAAGAATTGCATTCTAATTAAATATTCGTTTCAATCAATAGGGGGATCAAATAAGGAATTTTCATAAATTACGTGTTCTTGAAGATATCTTTACTTTCAATTATGCAAGAATTGAATAAATATGATTGACCATTTAACGTACAGCCTGTACGGAGTTTATAAAAGAGATTATACTATTTAGACGTCCATATTACACAATTCCACAGTCAACCTACTTTTTCTAATTTTGAACTTTTAAAATTTTAAAAGTAGATTGTTTCAGAAGAGAAAACTTCTAAAATTTTAAGATAGGTGTTTCTAATTCTTTTTATAATTTAAAAGTAGGATTCAATATGAACATTTGTTTTAAAATTTTAAAAGTAGGATTCAATATAAACATTCATAACGAATCAATCAATCTTAGTGGCAGGAAACATTAAAGGCAGAGTAATATACCAATAATACTATCTTAACTGTTAGTCTTTATATATTTTGAGAATTTTTAGCAAAATTTCAATCAATTACCTTAAATCATATAAACCACACGAAATATATTAAGTGTTTAATTACATCTTTATGCACAAGTTTAATATTTCTTATAGATTTAGCTATGTATTTTTAGTTACTATATTGGTAAATGGTTCACCAAAAAAATGCATAACTATATTGGTAAATGGTCAACCAAAAAAAACAATAGTCGCATCCAAATATATAAATCAATCTAAAAATCTAATATTCCAGGATTGAGGGAAACCTTAAGTAAGCTATACTACTAACGGATATACAATATCATAGTTGAACATGTTCCAATATGAGGGATATACAATATTGTAGATTTCGTACTAATGTAATTTAATAAACTATAGGTTATATTTAAGTTATATATAAATTTATACATTGGTCTGTAGTTCTAAGGCTAGAATATTTGTTTATGTGGGTACTCTTGATAATTTTATACCACACGTAAGTGGTCTAATTTACGCAGTATGCTATCCCCGAAAAAATGTAATAAAATACCATGCAATAAAGATTAGTAGTACCAATGGCAGTGTTTGTAATAAATCTAGTCTATTAAGGTTAGTTCTATATGATGGCTGAAATGGTTTGAGAAGAGGACACATATGCATAATGGCAACATTGTAATAAGTTTACTCTTTAAAGGTTATTTTCTCCAAATGTTTCCTTATTAATAATAAGGGGATTACAGTTTACAAGGGTTAACAAGTTAATTCCTCAGTATTTTAACATTATTTTGGAAGGAAAATACATGTATATTTTTTCATATGGGTCAAGTGACCATACTGGTTACATGCTTTCCGCCACTGGCTGGGTCCTGCGTTCTGAAACAATAAGGGGAAGATGTTTGGCTTATCTAATCGTAAGTGATATGATCTTATACTTTCTCGTTGATTTCTGTAGCCTTCTGTTTTGTTATTTCTTGAATAGTTTTATGCTATTTCTTTGTTTTGTAATGCTTCAAAGAAAACAAACCTTCTGAAATATTGTTCTGGTAGATTTTGGACAGTCATCTGGTACCAGCCCGTTTCAGTCCCAGTCCCAATCTTTGTTTGGTCAGACCAGAAATTCTAGTAGTAATAATCCCTTTGCTCAAGCAACACCGTTCGGCACGTCTGAAATCTGTCATTGTCGAGTTCAAAGAAAGGAGAAGAAAGTCATTGTGGATTATGCTTGAGGTTTTGCTAGATGCTCTTTGTAAAGAAGAAAGCCTTCATGTTTTGTTAGATGCTCTTTGTGTATCGGGTCCTACTATAGTGATTTTACAATACAAACAAAGTCACATTCTTATGATATTGTAAGAATACCTATAATGTAAAAATAATAGTATCAGTACATTATTACTAGTCTGACAAGAGACAAGATCTCGGAGACAGTGTCTTGTTCTGGTTTGATCTGGTTGTTGTCAGACCAATAGCTGGTGAAACTAATTTTCATGCAACTGTGTATTGTATTAAGCTTGTATACAACGACTGTAACATTTGAGTCTCAGCAATTGATGTCTCTGGTTCACGTAACAACAAACAAAGCAAAACGATGCTCAATGTCAGTCTTTTGAAGTGAGATCTGGAACTGAAACACAGCAATCTTAGAATTCTCCATCCGAGTAGGTCCACCAGCAGCATGGCTCACCTTCTTATCAAAGACCAAACCTTTTTACCGTGTGTATAATCAAGAGTCCCACGAAGTTTCTTAACAATTTTGATATCACGCAAATTAACAATCTTAACAAGTTCCCTTATCCAGTGGTTTGACCAAGGGTTCATTAATGTTTCTAGAGCAGGAGGTTTGGGTTTCAATTTTCGAAGAAGGCAGAATTATGCAAATTAAGAGAGAAAAGACTTACAAGAGATCTGCAGCATGACGCAAGGAGTACCATCAAGCGTGGATCCCATAAGACGGCTCAAGTGATGTAGTCAGGCGTGAATCCAATATTTCTCATAGTTGTGATGGCATAATTATCTAGCATTAAAAAAACAATCTTAACAAGCAAAATAAACATATTTTTAGCCAAAAGTTATATTTAAAATCCAGGTTAGAGATACCAAATGTCTTTTTGTCCTAGTGTTTAAATGCCTTGCGAAATTGTTAATTATTTTAAACATCTTATGGGAGAAAAATATCTTAAGAGAGAAAAACGTGGGAGAGAATATATGGTGCGAGATTTACTGTAGATTTAGAATAGATTTAGGAAATATAATAATTGAAATATGGTAACTTTCATTTTTCGTTATTTAGGTGAAATACATAAACTATGTAGACTAGAACGATGACTAATAGGTGGGATATATATTTTTTCTCAAGTAGACCCTAAGGTTATAGTTGGAATAAATTATGAAACATAAATTTTGATCAAGAAAAAAAAAGAAACATAAATAAGCTAAGTTAGACCATAGAGTACATTTTATAACACGTATTTAAAGTAGATGTAGACCATCATTATCTGATTATAATGAAACATTACAAATTCTAGCAGAAGTAGAATAAATAAGAAAATTTTGTTTATATTTTATATCCAAGTTAGATCATTGTAATGTATTTTGTATTCGAGTTCTAATCTAAATAGACTCTCAGAATAAGTATTCTATACTTAGGTAAGACATAAAATAAAATATGTTACATAATTTTTTTTTTTAAAAAAAATATACAGATAGTCTTACTTATATTTCCAATAGTTTTTATATTTTTTAAATTATTAAAACTTAGAATACTATTTTTACACTAGAAAAAGGGTAAAACATATCCAAAAGTGGCCTAAAATATCAAAAGTCCTAGTGTGACAAATAAAAGTTGAAAGTGTCTCATTTTGCCAGTTCTTCCTTTAATTTCTCTTCTCTTTTTTTTTTTGTAAAACATTGTCCCACTAGGACTCTTGATCTTTTATGCCACTTTTAGACTTGTTTTACCCTTTTGAAGTGTATAAAATAGTATTTTAAGTTTTAATAATTCAAAAATATGAAAACTATTGAAAATATAAGTAAGACTATCTGTATATATTTTTTTCTTTAAAAAAAAATTATGTAACATATTTTATTTTATGTCCTACCTAAGCATAGAACACTTATTCTGGAAGTCTATTTAATTTAGAACTCGAATACAAAGTACATTACAATGATCTAATTTGGATATAAAACATAAACAAAATTTTCTAATTTATTCTACTCTGGATAGAATTTGTTCTATTTCATTATAACCAAATAACGGTGGTCTACATCTAATCTCAAATACGTGTTCTATATTCTACTCTTTATCCTAATTTAGCTTATATGTCCCACCTATTAGTCAACAGGTCTGTTTCAATAATTCCAAAGCATTTATTCAACCATTTCAGCATGAACTCAGTGAAAATAAGGTTTTAACTAAGTAATCCGGAGAGTTGTGATTTTGCTAAGATTCAACCAAAACCCAAGGAAGACATGAGCCAATGAATGCTTCCATAGCGACAAGTTGATGATGACTCAGAGCAAAAACTTGTGCCTAAAGACGATGGCGTCATCTAATTTTTACTGCCTCAACTTTATATAATTAGCCACGGATACCTACGCATAACTTCCTTTACTCCATCTTCTGAGTTCATGTGTTTTTCAAATTCAGAGCAAGAGAACACAAAGCAGGTTGTATAAATCCTGTTAGTTGTGCCGAGATGAATCATCTAGGCATGCTCTAGAGATACAACGGCATTCTTCTCTTGATATAAAATTTTATGAATTTTTTCAAACTAGTCATAGGATGTTGCATCCAGTGTGCATAAATCATATTTTCCTTGTCAACCACGAAACTCCACTGCTCATTGCAACGACATATCCATACACTCGATTTTTACATAGATAAGAACCATGTTTGTGTGAACAGAGAGAAGAGATGGTGAGATGGATGAAGAAGAAAGCAAAACAGAGAACAAAAGAGAGAAAGATCCTGAGAAAGAAAACCGTGGGAGAGAATATATTGTGCGAGATTTACTGTAGATTTAAGGTAGACTAGAGCTGGACCCGTCCGATCGGACGGGTACTTATTTTCATTTTTTATATATAAATGAATATTATTTAAATATCTATCGGTTTATATTTTTAAATATCATATTTCTAAATTTTTTAAAAACACAACGATCAAATAGTTTATGTACTGTAAAAATAGTAATCCGTGCCCGTTATTAAACTTTTGACAAATTAATATTGACCTATTGATAGTTTGAGTAATATTTCTTGTAACATGAAATTGTTTGTCAAATGTAAAAAGAATTTAAATATTTTGATCAGATATGGATAATATGGTAAGATTTAATACATTAGAAAAAATAATATTTGGTTATAAACATTAAATATTGTTTTACAAGTAATTCAAAGATATTTAAAGTATTGAATTTTCTTGTTGAAATGGATAAACATATATTCTAGAAATTCTTGAAAAATATATAATCTTAGGTGGGATTTAATTATATTAAAATAATACTCAGTTACAAATATTTCATCTTGTTCATCTTAGCATATATAGATTTTATTTTTCAAAATAATTAATGGTAAGTTAAATATACATTTTAGGAATTATTCATAATATTGTTTAATATCAAATTTAAATTTGAATTTTTTTCAAAATAATTAATGGTAATGCTATCCAAGTTTAATATATTGTTAAAATCAATTTTAAATATGAATATTCCTAAAAATCAGCTAATTTATTTTAGGAAATATATTAAATACGAAAATTAAGTTAAAATTGATTTAGGAAATTGTTTAATAAATAGGAAAAGACAATGATTACTTAAATATAAGTTCATTTAATTACTTCAGTGGCATACCATTGTAAATAAAAGTGAAAACTTAGGGGTATTTTATATGTGTACTTCTGAATTAATAAAATAGATTTGGGCAAGATAACATTTGAAATATGGTAATTTCTACTTTTACGTTAATTAGGTGGAATATATAAACTAACATAGAGTAAACTATAGAACACATATCTGAGGTAGATGTCGACCACCGTTATCTGGCTATAATGAAACATAACAAATTCTAGCAGGAGAAGAATAAATAAGAAAATTTTGTTTGTATTTTATATCCAAGTTAGATCTTTGTAATGTACTATGTATCCAAGTTTGAAACTAATTAGGCTTCCAGAATGAGTATTCTAAACTTAGATAGGACATAAAATAAAATATGGTTACATATATATATATATATATTTTAATAATAATATACAGATAATCTTACTTATATTTTCAATAGTTTCATATTTTTCAAAATTTTAAAACTTAAAATACTATTTTTCCACCAAAAAGGGTAAAACATGTTTAAAATTGGTCTGATATATCAAAAGTTCTTGTGTGACAAATAAAAATTGAGAGTATCCCTTTTTGTCAATTCTCCCTTGTACATATTGAATTCTAATGTCCTCGTCCCAAGTTCGACCCCTAGATTGATTTTAGTTATTTTTCAAATAAGATTTTACGAAAATGAAATCTTTTTTCTTTATTAAGTTTCCTAAATAAAAAAAAAATATATATATATCCGAACAGGAAATCTAAAAATAAAAAGGAATACAAATTTCAGTTAATTTTAAATATATTCTCTATTTAGTTTAAAAATATAAGGATTTAAATATGTTTTCTACAATTGTGCCAGTTTCCTTTTTCTCTCACCCGGCATCAAAATTATCTCTGAGAAAATAAAATAATTATAAGAGAATTATAATTTTGGTAGGTACCTAATAAATAGATTATTTAAGAAATAAATTATGAAAGTCTAGTGAAATATTTATTCTTTTTTTTATTACATATCAAATTTGTTGATCAGCTATGAGATGAAATTTACTAAGAGATGGTGAATTGTTCTAAAGTGTAAAGAATAAAAGAATGAGCACTGTTAATTTGTGGTTACAGCAAACCATATTCTGAGTAAACCCTCCAATTTGTGATTTCCCCTATACTTCAACGAGGAGATACTGTTTTTGACTACTTTCCCAATCATCCTTGTAGCCATCTCTACTGACATACATGCTCCTCCATGTCTTCTTGAGTTCCTCTCTTTCCACAGCACAAAAATAGATGTTTGAATCACTAAGCGAAGGAGGACGGTGTCAAGTCTATTTCAATGCGGCCGCATGAGAGAGGTGATAGTATCATCCCAATCTGGAGTGATTGCTGCCCCAAGTAATCCTGCTGCTATGTTCGCCCAAACTGTGGAAGTATACAAACATGCGAAGAACAAATGATCCCTACTTTCATCCTTCTCTGCATAGTGTTAGGGGATTTTTTTTAGGTCCTTTTTGAGTACTACGAAACGGGGGGTTAAGTTATTATTTCGTGAGTATTTAAAGAGATTTGAAAGGATAACAAGAATTTGTATATGAAGAGATGTTTTATTAGAGAGTAAAGCAGGATCTACAATAGATTGGTGTATGAACCCTAGCCTAGCCACCTAGCTTTATTCTCTTAGTCTCCAGATGTCGATGAGTCGATCCCTTGTATGAGATTTTAGAATAGAGATGGTATTAAGAGATTAATGGTAGATTAGAGAGAGTAAAAGAGATTTAGAGAGATTTAAGAAAGATTTGATAAGATATTAAGGAACATGATTTAAGAGTATTTGATTATCATGATGAACAAGAGAGAGAGAGACTACAAAAACTCGTTTATCATTATTGAGAGAGAGTCATTACAAATTTATAGTGAGAGACATAAGGGTTTACCAGGTCAAAGTTACTAGTGCAAGCATGTGAACTAAGAGGGAAGGGGAGCGCTCATTTGAAATGGCCGGTCCACAATGCTCACACGCTTAGAGACCTTTCCAGGCTGTCATGAGCTAGCCAGGCGCACCAGTGCTCTTCCCTCAACGGTCTGATCACTGTGCTAACCCTCTTCCTTCACCAGAGACTTTTTCATACCTTAACCAGCTTTCTTTTACCTCAAAGTAACTCCAAGTTACTTTTACTGCATGGTAACTTATTTTTACTGCATGGTAACTTTTCTCCTGACCTCAAATAACTCCTCATCTCATTATTCATACACTCTTCTATACTAAGTTTAACACTCCCCCTCAAGCTTGACCACGTGGAACAAGTCAAGCTTGGAAGGACCATGAGATCTGCCTCATGAAAAACCTCATCGAAGAAAACCCAATGGGATAAAACTTTGATGAGGGAATAAGAGTAAAGATCCATGATCAAGAGAGTGTATGAACTAGCTCTTAGGCGAGAGATCAATGAGTCCCAACCTGATGTGTATGGACTCCATTGTCTTCTGCCTAGCTGCCTTGGTAAATACATCTGCCAACTGATCTTCACTCTTTGTGTAACATGGCAAGATTACTCCCAAGACTATCATCTGCCTCACCTTGTGGCAATCAACTTCAATGTGCTTGGTCCTCTCATGAAATACTGAGTTTGTAGCAATGTGAATAGCAGCTTGATTATCACAATGCATTGTCATTGGTGTTGACTGATCTATCTCCAAATGCTTCAGAATCCCCTTGATCCCGACCAACTCGTTGGTAAGCTTCAGCATAGCTCTATACTCAGCCTCAGCACTTGAGCATGATACCACCTTTTGCTTCTTACTCTTCCAGGTTTCCATGTTTCCTCCAGTGAAAGTGCAGTAGCCGGTTGTAGACCTTCTATCAGCTCTATCACCAGCCCAATCAGCATCACAATAACCCACAACTTCAATGCTTCTATTGCAGCCCATCCATATCCCAAGACCTTGAGTTCCATTCATATACATGAGAACTCTCTCAACCATGCACCAGTGATGCTCTTTCGGAACTTGCATATGCTGGCTCACTTGATTCACAGCAAAGCATATATCTGGTCTCATAATGGTCAAGTATATTAGCTTCCCCACAAGCTTCCTATACAGCTTGGGATCATGGAATAGCTTGCCATCTTCTTTCTCCCCCTCACGTGGAATCTTATACCCATCCTCCATGGGCATCTTGGCTGTCTTTCCTCCATAAGCACCAGCCTCTTTCAATATATCCAATACATACTTCCTTTGAGAGATAAACAACCCTTCCTTTGATCTACACAGCTGAATCCCAAGAAAGTACTTCATCTCTCCCATGTCTTTTATTTCAAATATTGATTTTAGAAACTCTTTAGTGGCTTGAATCCCTTCTTTGTCACTGCCTGTTATGATGATGTCATCCACATATACAAGAAGACATATAACTCCTGAGGAAGTGGTGAGAGTGAAGAGGGTGTGATCCAACTCAGACTTCCTAAAGCCTCTCCCATTCAATGTTGTGCTCAACTTGTTATACCAAGCTCTAGGAGACTGCTTCAGACCATAAATAGCCTTCTTTAATCTCAAGACATTCCCTGGCTTCACTAGACTCTCTAGACCTGGAGGCGGATGCATATATACTTCATCTTCTAGTTCTCCTTGAAGAAAACCATTCTTCACATCCATCTGCCAAAGTCCTCACTCAAGATTCACAGCAAGAGATAGAACTATTCTGATTGTGTGCAGCTTGGCAACCGGAGAAAATGTGTCAATGTAGTCCTCTCCATAGGTCTGAGTGTATCCTCTAGCCACCAGTCTTGTTTTCTTCCTATCCACAGTTCCATCAGGCTTGTATTTGATGGTAAAGATCCACCTACTAGTTACTGCCTTCTTCCCTTTTGGAAATGCACTCTCATACCAAGTGTCATTCTTTATCATAACATTAGCTTCATCTCCAACAGATTCTTTCCAATCTTCATGCATCATTGCTTCTTCATATGACCTTTGAACAAAGCTCTTGTCTAAGCTTGTCATGAAAGCACAATGCTCTTTAGGATATTGAGAAAAGGAACACACTGCTTGGGAAGGATGCTCCACAGCCTGGGCATTGTAGTACACTCTCGTGTTTACCCAGTTGGAAGGATCCTTCCTTTGCCGTGTGCTTCTTCTCAAAGGTACCACCACTTCTGCCTCATCAGGAACAACCACTTCTTCCTCAACAGCTTCTTCTTCTTGTGATTGGTCTTCTTCACCAGCTTCTTGTCTTTCAGTCTGGTCTTTTCTTGCATTATCTTCCCCACTTTGGACAGGAACATCAGAACTGTGATCTCCTAGACTACCAGCTTCAGCCGAGCCTTGATCTTGGTCTAGTAGACTTCCAGCTTCTTATTCATTTTCCCCCTCATGTTCAAAGTGGGATGGTTCTTCAGCAGCAACTGGAGAAGGATCTTCACGCCTACTCTGGTCCTGGTACACTCCAATACCTAGTCCCTCTAGTATATTTCTCAAACCAGCAGCAGCATCTGATGGTTGAGAGAGACCTTCAAGCTCTTCCCAATTCTTTCCATCATAATAACCTTTCTCTTCCATGAACTTTACTTCCCTTGACACCAGAACTCTTCTAGAAACTGGATCAAATCATTTATATCCCTTTTGGGATGTAGAATATCCAACCAGCATGGTTTTGGTGCTCCTCTCCTCTAGCTTGTTTCTCAGCTCGCCTGGTACCATCACATAGCACACACACCCAAAAGTCCTCAAGTGATCTAGACCTGGTTTACTCTTGTTGAGAACCTCAAAAGGAGACTGATCCCCTAGAACTCTGGTCTTTATCCTGTTGATCAAGTAGCAGGCAGTCATTACAGCATCACTCCAGTACCTCTTAGGAACACTCCTGTGAAACATCATGGACCGAGCAACCTCCATGAGATGCCTATTCTTTCTTTCACCCACTCCATTCTGCTGAGGAGTATTAGGGCAGCTAGTCTGATGCAGAATCCCATGTTGAGCTAGATGATCCTTGAATGCATGGCCAGTGTACTTTCCACCATTATCAGACCTGAAAATCTTAATCTTGGCATGATAATGGTTAGTAACATAGCTTTGAAAATTTTTAAATGCATCAAGGACTCTATCTTTAGTTTTAATGAGTGTTAACCAGGTGTATTTGGATTTTTCATCGATGAATGTGACATAATATTTATAATCATCCCTAGATAAGCAAGGAGCTGTCCAAACATCTGAGTGAATCAAATCAAAACAGTTTTCATAGATAGTAGATGATCTTTGAAAAACAGTCTTACAATGTTTTCCCAAAATACAAGCCTCACAATCATCATTTTTAAACATGACACCTGGTAACATAATGCTTAAAGCCATAACATGTGGATGGCCTAGTCTAGCATGCCGCAAAGCATTTTTATTCATAGGCAAAACTGAACTAAAAGAGAAACATGAACTAGAAATAGAAGCTAAGTCTTCAAGCATATAAAGATCTCCCTTGGTTGCTCCTTGTCCAATCAACTTACTGCTTTTAATATCCTGAAATTCACATCATTAGGACTAAAAATAACATTGCATTGAAGATCAGTGGTGCATTTCTTGACAGATAACAGACTAGAAGTGAACTCAGGCATGTAAAAGGCTTTAGAATTCTTATCAAACAATTTAAGCTACCAATGCCTTTAATAGGAATTCTATCTCCATTAGCAATCATGACATGAGCATGAGCAGGTTCTATATCTTTAATCAGGTGATTATCACTAATCATATGATGAGATGCACCAGAATCAATAATCAATGGTTTATGCATGTTTCTAGCAATGTGAGTCTTAGGAGTGCTTCTCAAGTTCCCTAACACATCTAGTAATTTATCAGAACCACTAGTGTGAGATTTAGCAGTATATGATCTTTCAAACAAGTCTAGCAACCTATCAGTGTTACTAGGCATAGTATGAGCAAAGTATGAGTAGCCAAGAGTGTTCCCGAGTTTGTTGCCAGACTCCAGCTCGGATGAATGCCTCAAAGTCAGCCTTAGTAATCACCTCTTTGTCCAAGCTCTTTCCACTCAACTGATGAGAAGTCATAGCACGCCCTTCATTTTCACTTCCCTTAGCACTTGAACTTGCTCCTGCTGAGCCAGTACCATTAGCTCCAGTAGAAATGTTGGCTCTTGCTTCTCTGTCTTTGTTGAACTTGCTTGGCCTGAGATGTGGATGAATAATCCAGCACTGACTCTTCTTATGTCCCTCCTTCTTGCAATGCTCGCAGCTTCCCTCATACCTCTCATATTCTTTCCATCACCTCGGTAAGCAGCTTTGTTAGCTTGTATTTCTTCAGCTTGGTGTGCTATAGAAAGCTCACCCTTTCCTTTTCCTCCAAAGAGACCGAGAGACCCTTCCTCCTTCTGAAGTTGTGCACATACTTCCTCCATGGATGAAAGAGTTGGTGACCTCAAGATGTGCTTGATTACATCCTGGTAACATGGGTCTAATGTCATTAGCAGCCCAAAGACTTGATCTTGTTCTCTCCTCTCCATGAGGGCGTCTTGATCAGTAGTATTGGATCTTAAACTCTAAAGTTCAGACCACATGGATCAAAACCTTCCCATGTGCTTGGTGAGCTCACCTCCATCTTGCTTCAGTAGACTAATGGATCTCTTCAACTCAAACACACGGCTTATGTTGGGATCAAAATCGGTCAACGAAGAAATCGTAACCGAAAGTCTTCGAAAGAAAACTAAGGGACGATCAAAACCAAGAAACGGGTCGTCACTCGATGAACTCACGGGAAGGCATGAACGGACCGTGAGCCCCGGGGATCAACGAAGGCAAGCAACAGCAGGCACCGGCGGACCCGGGACACGGCACGGACAGCAGGACGCCCGGCGCCGGCGGCAGGCCGCCCACGCCGCGCCTGGCGCCAGCGTAGGCCGCCCACGCCGCACCTGGCGCCGGGCGGCCACGCTGTGCCTGGCACCGGCAGGGCGCCTGGCCCCACGCCGCGCCTGGCACCGGCAGCAGGACGCCCATGCCGTGCCTGGCGCCGGCGGCAGGCCCACGCCGCGTCTGCCGGCGGCAGGACGCCACGCCGTGCCTGCCGGGCGGCAGCCGTCCACGCCTGGCGCCGGGCGGGGCCGCCCACGCCGCGGCTGGCGCTGGCGCCAGGCGGCGCCGGCGCTGGCGCCAGGCTTCGTCCTCTCCGTCTGGCGCCGGCGGCAGGCCTGTCGTCTCCCGTCTGGCACCGGCGGCAAGGGTCCTGACGCTCATCTGTGCAATCGTCTCGTGATCTCGGGCAACGGCAGCATCTTGGTCCCTTAAACCCATGTCTGGATTGTCCGAGAACTACAATGATTCTTCCGCAAAGCCTTCTCGATTGTGTAAAAGTTCATATTTTAAAATCCAAGTTCGAAGCCTCATTACTCAAAACCTTGAAGACGGAAAGTCTACGAATCCAAGTCCATCTCGATCCCGATACTCGAGGAATCTCGGAAAATCTTAAAAGGTTCGAACGATGAATGGATCTCAATTCATCGTATAAAATGATCACGGTTATTCTAAACACCAAACATCTTGACTATACGAGGAATTGGGGTTCCTTCGGAAATGCCGAAACCTTCAAAGACTATTCTTTCGAAAAACCGTAAAAACATCTAAGTAGCCCGACATGACCAAAACGGCCCACTTACTGTTGGGGTCAAAATCGGTCACGGCGGAATCAATGACTGAAAGTCTCTGGAAAGTATTTCTTGAAACAAAAAGTCTCATATAATTTGAAAATAAGTTATACGAGATTTTCTCAAATTAGAATATCCACTCTCAAGTGGGGTCGAAAACGGTTATCTCGAAATCAACGGCTAGGATTATTTTTTACTTATGGATTCTTCGTGAAACACTTCTTGAAAGTAAGATCGGAAGACTACGGGCGTCGCGCACGAGTCCCCGAAATATCGGTCCGCTTCAAGGACATCAAGATTCGATCACCACAAAAACCTTAAACACAAAAGAATCTGCCTCGAAACTTCGAAGAGGTCGTTCTCTCAAACCGTGAGGAACCAGAAAATGATCAAGATATCAAATCGAAGCCCTCGCCGAGATCTTCAAAACGCCCGTGCTGGCACTTGACGCCTGGCGCCGGCGGCACCGGCCTGGCGCCGGCGGCACGCCACGCGAGCCGGCCTGGCGCCGCGGCACCGCGCCGGGCGGCACCCGCCTGGCGCCGGCGGCACGCACGCGAGCCGCCTGGCGCGGCGGCACCCTGGCGCCGGCGGCACCGGCCACCTGGCGCCGGCGCCTGGCCTGCGGCGGCACCCCGGCCTGGCGTCGGCGGCACCCTGGCCTGGCGCCGGCGGCACGCGTCCCGCAAGCAAGCCTGGCGCCGGCGGCAAGCCCCTTGACCCCGGTCGACGGCCCTCGTCCTGGTCTCGGTCCCATCATGCTCGGTCTGATCCCATCTTGGCTTGTTTGGATCGATCCTCGTGAGTTTGGTACGATCACGGCTACGGAATGAACATCTTTCGATTCGGTTGGAATCGTCCTCGATGTTTTACGACAAATACTAGAAGGATTGGATTTGTCGTAGAAGATATCGTATAAAACAAAGATCGATTAACTTGAACATCGATCCTTTAGGCTATACGGTTTATTTTACGAGAAAGATAGTTTTTTCGAGAAATCGTATAAAACATTCAACGACTTAAGACAAGTCCATAGACTTACTTACGATTTTAAGGATTCAGGCCCAATCAGGCTATGACGATTTATCCGATTTCCCGAACGTCGGATAAACATCAAGTCACCGAAAAATTGCGGAAAACTCGAGGATAATTACGAAGACCGACGAAAATGGAATATTTCCTGAAGAGATAAGCTTGGGCCCAAAGGCGAGGTCCATCATCCTAAGGCAAACCGACCTTGGAGTGGATATATAAGGAGAGCAAGAGCAGAGGAGAAGAGGATCCGAAAAATCCTAGAATCTAGACTTAGAGAACTCCTGCTAGCTTAGAGAACTTTGAACTTAGGCGGTTAGGCCAGCGAGGCAGGACTTAGAACGTCTGGCCGCCTCTTGTTCTAGTTTTATCTTCTCCGCAGACCCCTGTTCCTCTCGGAAGGATCTAACTATACTTTTACTCAGAGCTCCGCACATAGAAACCCTAGGCATTATCTTTGACATGCCCGCTTCTATGAACAACGCTCATACTAGACGAACCAGGCCCTAGAACGTCTGGCCGCCTCCTGCTCGCAAATCTTCGCTCCTCTCGGAAGGATCGGACAATTCTTTTACCTAAGAGCTCCGCACATAGAAACCCTAGGCGTTATCTTCGACATGCATGTTTCTATGACAAACGCTCATACTAGACGAACCCGCCCAAACGGTTCGATCTCTTGTTCAATTCTTTCTAACTGAACTACGTCCGACTTGATCCTCGAAAGGGATACGTAGGCAGCCTTTCTTAAGGTCCAGTCCCAAATCTTAACAAAACCTTTTCCGCATTTATTCGATCACTTGTCGTTGGCTGTCGCAGAGAATCCGGACCTTCAGGGAAACTCGGGTTAACTTGGCTTTCCTCCGTTTTTATTCATTAAAATCGACGGTGTGAATTTCGGTTCCCACAGTTTGGCGCTAGAAGGAGGGGACGGATTACTCTTACTCATACGGCCGCAAAGTGCTTGATCGAACCGATGTCCGGAAATATGAAAGAAAAAGTTGCAGTTTGCGTCAACGATGGTAAAACAACTCCAGCAGCGACTGTTCCTACGGCCAACGCTTACGCAAACGCCACAGTGCTCGAGCAAATCAAAAACCTAGCCGCGGCTTTCCACCACAGGAAGAGCACCAAAACGAGCTCGCAATTTCTCTATCTAAACAGAAAGGGCAACGATAAAATCTATCAAACCCCAAAAATTCGTCTTGTTACCAAGTTAGCGAAATCGCAACGAGCAAGGTTTCTACGAAAACGTTTCTTTCGAGAACCTCTCGGAAAAATAAAACTTATTCTCCTCGAAACCTTGGGGAAACCCTATATTATTCGCGGAACAGAAGCACGGCAAATCGGTTCACCGATTCCCACTGCCGTACTTCTTACAAACACCTCTCGAGGAACAAACGGGAAAACGAAAGGAGGTCGGAGCTTTATCTTACTAGGACGACTTGCCATAGGGTAAGATCAGTCTTCCCAGTCCGCCTTAGTAAGAGCCTACTTTTTTGTTCTTTGTTTCTAGGTCAAAATGGCTTTCGTTTCATCTCAATCGAAGTTTCCGTTGAGATTTTACGAAGAGAACAAAGTCACTGTCCCGGCCACCTCGCCGTGGGCAAGGAAAAACATTACCGAGGTCACCTCACCCTCCGACATGGCTACCTCGCCACAGGGCGAACTCACCTTCGTTATCCTTTGAGTCTAGATCAAAGTGGCTTTCGTTTCGTCTCAATCGGAATTTCAGTTAAGATTTTACGAAGGGAACAAAATCACTCTCCCGGCCACCTCGCCCGTGGACGAGAACAACCATCACCAAGGTCACCTCGCCCATGTCCATCTCGCCTGTGGAAACCTCACTTTGCTCTCCTTTGAATCTAGGTCAAGATGGTTTTCGTTTCGTCTCAATCGGAGCTTCCGTTGAGATTTTACGAAGAAAACAATGTCGCTGTCTCGACCACCTCGCCCATGAGAAGGATCTCTCTGTCCCGTCATAGGACGAGACCGGTCCTGTCTCAGTACCATGCATCTTTGCCTGAGTTTTCGTAACTCGGTCTTTGAGTCCGTGAGCCCCGGGGATCGACGAAGGCAAGCAACAGCAGCATCGGCGACGCTGACACGGCATCGGCGGCAGCCGGGCGCCGGCGAGCGCTGGCGCCGGCGGCAGACCGACCACGCCGCGCCTGGCGCCGGCGGCAGGCTCGTCCTCTCCCGTCTGGCACCGGCGGCAGGCCCATCGTTTCCCGTCTGGTGCCGGCGGCAAGGGTCCTGGCGCCCATCCGTGCAGTCGTCTCGTGATCTCGGGAAACGGCAACATCTTGGTCCCTTAAACCCATGTTCGGATTGTTCGAGAAACACGACGATTCTTCCGCAAAGCCTTCTCGATTTTTTAACAAAGTTCGTATTTTAAAATCTAAGTTCGAAGCCTCATTATTCAAACCCTCGAAGACGGGAAGTCTACGAATCCAAGTCCATCTCGATCCCGACACTCGAGAAATCTCGGAAGACCATAAAAGGTTCGAATGATGAATGGATTTCGATTCATCGTATTAAACGATCACGGTTATTCTAAACACCAATCGTCTCGACTATACGAGGAAATGGGATTCCTTCGGAAATGCCGAAACCTTCAAAAGACTATTTTCTCGAAAATTTTTGTAAAGGTTTTAATTCTTCGTAGGACAGGAACAAAAACGTCTTGAAAACTGCCGTAGAATTTAGGGAACTTAGGACCTAGGTGGATAGTCTAGCAAGCTAAGTCTTAGGCAAAATTTCCAGTCTTGTTCCATCGTTCCTTGATTGTCCAGGCAGAACATGCAAACCGATCTAGTCTCTCGAAAAACCGAGAAACGATCGCCACGCGTTCTAAAAGCATACTCATCCCGCTTCCTAAAAGAAAAAAAACGTACACAAGCCTTCGGAAGAACGGCTAACCCGTTTTCTTTCGTAAAAAGAAAAGGGAAGTAGGTACGTATACTATACCCGTATAATCCCATCTTCAAAATTTTTGCTTCAGCATCAAGACAACGCTTTTGACAAAGCAAACTCTCGCAGCAATAAGATTCGTCTAAAAAACGCTAACGGCATAGCCCAACCGTTACAAACATAGTCTTGAAAACTCTACATCGTCTCTCGTCGCAAACTCGCGACTAGAAACGTGTACCAACGTCAGACTAATAGCACGATGGTGAACAACGAAAATAACGAAATAACCTTCGGTAAAACTCGATGAGTAATTCGAAGCAGCTTTCTTCCAAAGGTCGAAATCATAGCGGAAACATCTCCCGTGTAATCCGCGGAAACATTGCTACTTTAACAATCTGCGATTTTCTATCTCCATGAAACCGGTCATCCATTACTTTCGTATAACAAGAACATTTTAAAACAAAACAGCCTATGGAAAAAACATGATCGGTCTCATGCAAAACGATTTCGCAGTACGCAAAAGTGAATGAGGAAAACATAATCCGTGGTCGCGAATATCGCAAAAAAATTGTGAGAAACGCTCTCCGGTTACCTTTGCGAAAACCCCCTTACATCACTTTTACGAAAAATCATCTGTATGGTCGAGTCAATTCATACAAAGCAACTTTCGAAAATAAACATAATGGGTCCAACGGGTAACTGACATAGACAGTTTTCGCTCCACAAGGTTTCTGGCTCCTGCTTTCACTCCCCGCGGTTATGTCCGAGCAGGAAATAATCACGCAGACGAACCCGCACGTGTCCTGCGTCGATCCCTTAAACTTTGTCCCCCTCGGATAAAATGAAACGATTTTCATGCAACAAAAAAAAATTTTATACGAACCATTCATCGTATAACTGAGACCTAAAGTGGAAGATCGTTTCTAAAAGCCATCAGCCATAATTCAGAAAACTCCGCTATGCTTGGCATGTCTATCTCGGAAAACGCTATTTGGCCCTCGACCAACTACGCATTTCCGTATAGCCCGGACCTGAATTCGGCATCACCATTAAGGACAATCGTAAACTAACATGATCTTAATAAGGGTCATGGTCTGATCGTTTACCAACAACTTCATTGGCGATACGGCTGAATCTAGCCTCCATGCCAATCCAAAGCTACTGAGCGACCACCGCTCAATCACTTAACGGCTAAAAACAAGAATCCACGATTTGTTCATAGAACTCCAAGTGACTATTACGCAAGCAATTTGTCGTATAACCCAGAATCGGAAATCATACGATAAACTCTTCATACCAAAACTCATTCCTAACAACCATATGGTTAACGGAAGATTTAAACTTATCGTCAATCGATTAAGTTCTATACGCCCCGTAAACACGGCATGAAAAGAAACACTCGTGACAAGGCTCCAAGAGTTATATGAGTCATCCTTAATATATACAATCAAATCCCGGAAGGCCAACACTTCACGAAGCACTGTGAATGTAGACGCTTCTCCCTGGGTCAAACTTACGCGACCCCTTGGTCCTGCGTCCAAACCGAAACAACAGTTTCTGGCTGCGAACATTCGCGAAACATCTCCAAGCCCGCGAACATTTCAACCACGAAATGCGGCACAAGGAAAACTCGACCTTCAGCACTGCGAAGTCGCTAACGCCGAAGGACATTGTTTTCCTAAAAACGTTCCAGACGAAATCCTCGTCTCTAGAACTCAAAACATACAAACACACCTCTAAACGGTAACATGCCTCTAAACTGGCATCATTTCGTTGTTGCTGATCACAACAAACGAACTCTGACGTCCTAAACAGACAAATAGCCGCCCTTCAAGGGGTAGGCTCTCTTGCATCCGACAAGGATAACCATAGCGCGCTATACAAGAAATCCAAATTTTGGTTTAGCTCTTCAGAAGGAAGTAGCTCGACTCACGCAGATAAATCATATAAGCCGACAACAATTAGCGGATTTTAAACGGTACGAGTTAGGTTAAAATCGCAAACAGGCAAAACGAAAAGACGATTTGTCATCGCAAAGCCTCAGTCCGAGAGTAAACCTAGGTCTTGCCCTATTCGTTTCACGAACTTTTTGCGTAAATCGGTAAACCGCGGAAAATCTCGCTTTATGCAAACAATAGGTACGGTGATCATCAGGGAACTAGGAATGAGACGACAACTCACACCCTCTTTCTCATACTTCGAAAAAACTGAAGTTCATAAATAATCGAAAAAACAAATACATCAACAGCATCATGCTCGAAAGTCTCTCATGACACATAACCAGACCATATAAGTCTCGCTGGAAAACATATCACAAGGGTCTTAAACTCCAAAACGAACTACGGAAGGCTTGATCCCTACAACAAGGGCACGTGGGCAGCCTTCGAAAGGCGCAGCCCCAATCTTACCACTTTCAACGGAGCCTTTCAACCATTAATTCCGCCTATCTTACCTGACATGTCTTATCGCTCGCAAGAACATCACGAAGGTTCTAACGAGCTGGGGGGCTAACTGTTGGGGTCAAAATTGGTCACGACGGAATCAATGACTGAAAGTCTCTGGAAAGTATTTCTTGAAACAAAAAGTCTCATATAATTTGAAAAGAAGTTATACGAGATTTTCTCAAATTAGAATATCCACTCTCTGGTGGGGTCGAAAACGGTTATCTCGAAATCAACGGCTAGGATTATTTTTTACTTATGGGTTCTTCGTGAAACACTTCTTGAAAGTAAGATCGGAAGACTACGGGCGTGCGCGTACGAGAGTCCCCGGAAAGATCGGTCCGCTCGCCCAAGGACATCAAGATTCGATCACCACAAAAACCCTAAACACAAAAGAATATGCCTCGAAACTTCGAAGAGGTCGTTCTCTCAAACCGTGAGGAACCAGAAAACAATCAAGATATCAAATCGAAGCCCTCGCTGAGATCTTCAAAATGCTCGTGCTGGCACTGGACGCCTGGCGCCGGCGGCACCCCGGCCTGACGCCGGCGGCACGCGTCACGCCGAGACGGCCGGCACCGGCGGCACCCGCCTGGCGCCGGCGGCACCGCCTGGTGCGGCAGCGCGCCACGCGAGCCGACCTTGCGCCGGCGGCACGCATCATGGGCCGCCTGGCGCAGGCGGCACGCCACGCTGGCGCCTAGCGCCGCGGCACCTGGCCTCGGCGGCACCCTGGCGCCCGGCGGCACGCGTCCCGAAGCCAGCCTGGCGCGCAGCAAGCCCTGGCGCCGGTCGACGGCCCTCGTCCTGGTCTCGGTCCCATCATGCTCGGTCTGATCCCATCTTGGCTTGTTTGGATCGATCCTCGTGAGTTTGGTACGATCACAGCTACGGAATGAACATCTTTCGATTCGGTTGGAATCGTCCTCGATGTTTTACGACAAATAATAGAAGGATTGGATTTGTCGTAGAAGATATCGATAAAACAAAGATCGATTAACTTGAACATCGATCCTTTAGGCTATACGGTTTATTTTACGAGAAAGATAGTCTTTTCGAGAAATCGTATAAAACGTTCAACGACTTAAGACAAGTCCACGGACTTACTTACGATTTTAAGGATTCAGGCCCAATCAGGCTATGACGATTTATCCGATTTCCCGAACGTCGGATAAACATCAAGTCACCGAAAAATTGCGGAAAACTCGAGGATAATTACGAAGACCGACGAAAATGGAATATTTCCTGAAGAGATAAGCTTGGGCCCAAAGGCGAGGTCCATCATCCTAAGGCAAACCGACCTTGGAGTGGATATATATGGAGAGCAAGAGCAGAGGAGAAGAGGATCCAAAAAATCCTAGAATCTAGACTTAGAGAACTCCTGCTAGCTTAGAGAACTTAGAACTTAGGCGGTTAGGCCAGCAAGGCAGGACTTAGAACGTCTGGCCGCCTCTTGTTCTAGTTTTATCTTCTCCGCAGACCCCTGTTCCTCTCGGAAGGATCTAACTATACTTTTACTCAGAGCTCCGCACATAGAAACCCTAGGCATTATCTTCGACATGCCCGCTTCTATGACCAACACTCATACTAGACGAACCAGACCCTAGAACGTCTGGCCGCCTCCTGCTCGCAAATCTCCGCTCCTCTCGAAAGGATCGGACAATTCTTTTACCTAAGAGCTTGATGATAGAACTTTTCAGGTTCTAATCAAATGATGTAGTATATAAGATTGTCGAACCAGTCCTAAGTGACAATGAAACAGAGGGAATGCAAGTCTATGCTCAATCTAAATGCAACCATTAGAGAGGATGATGATTAAACTAGAACAATAAGCAAAATGAAACAAAAAGCAAACTTTCTTTCTTATGAGGAGAGTGAGACCCATGGGTATAGGGACTTGATATCAAATGATTAAGCTTCAATCCAAGATGCTAACTTTTCAATCAATCTAATCCTTATGCCTAGACAACAAAACTAAGAAAGCTCTATCCCTAGATGAATGCTCTTTTGCAATGATCACCCAAGTACACCAAATCCCTTTGGCTGTAATGATCAAAGCAAGCAATGAGAATGAGTCTAATAGCAATCCTAGCCTCTATGACAACTAATCCCTTAGGCAAAGCAAGCTAAAAGCATATATGAGTTGGTTCAGGCATTTCATAGAACACCTTCCGGGCCTGAAATGCTATAGCTCTATGTTTGAGAGGCCAACTCAAATATAGCTTTAAAAAACACCAAATCTATGCAAGGAAATGATAGATCTAACAATAGACACCTTGGATCTAACTTAATCACTCTCTATCACCCTAACCCATGGATCTTAGAAGGATTTACTCACTAATCCACATGCTTACTCTTAAACCCATTAGAGATTCAAGCTTAAACATATAGAGAAAGAAAGGATATGAAATCAAACAATCCAGAGCACAAAGACAAGATGAGATTATGAATCAAGATGAAACTTTACTCAAGAGGTTTATGTGTTCTTAGATAGAAAATGAGATGAGTTCCCCATTAGGGATTACAATGGTACTTATAGTTAGGCTTAAAAGCCCTAGAAACATAGATTAAGATTACTAAAAAGTCCTTAAGCCAAATAGGTCTAGAGCAATAGGAATGAGGTAGAAAACTCGGTCAGGGTAGAATCAGAACCATTCAACCCGGTCAGGGTTACCCCGTCCAGCAGGCTGTGCTCTTTGCTCCGTCCGGGCCCAGGCCGTCCGTCTCACCCGGCCGTCTCACCCGGCCGTCTCACCCGGTCTTCAGCGCCTTCCTCACGTCCGGGTACTCCTAGCCGGACAGGCTACCCCGTCGTCCTCGGTCTGGGCGCACGTTCTCCCGTCCGGTGCTCGTGCCGACGCGTCTCCGGCGTCCACCAGTCTTCATCGTCCTGGTGTGTGTAGCGGACGTGCTTCCCGGACTTGCTTGGCTCGGACGCCCTGTTCGTCCGTCCGGTGTGTGTAACCGGACGTGCTTCCCGGACGTGCTTGGCTCGGACGCTTTGTTCGTCCGTCCGGTGTGTAGCGGACGTGTCTCCCCGACTTGCTGCAGTCCTCATTGTCCGGTATGTGTAGCCGGTCAAGGCTACCCGGTCCGACCCTCTTCTCTTAGTTTTACTTCTCTTCTTATAGCCATTCTTGATTCTTCACTTCTTTTGGGTCACAAAGTCTCCAAACACCACAAATCTCACCAAAACATGCTCCAACACCTGATAGGGACAAATGAATGCAAAATGATCCTAGACAAGCCTAAACTTAAGCCTACAACTAAGGGAATGCAATAAAAGATGGCTAAATACATGAAAATATGCAAGACATCAACTCCCCACACTAGTCCTTTACTTGTCCACAAGTGAACTAGTAAGGACTAAGGAGGAGAGGTTTGAAGGAGGGACTCATAGCCAAAGAATGCTCTTCTTAGTTCTCAACTTGATAACCTTATATAAACATACCAAGTAGCAGGAGCAAAACTCAATCCAACTCTAACTTAACAAGGCCTATCTTAACTCCTTTGATCCCTACACTTACTCATCATGAATCCACAACCCACAATTCCATTTGCCCTCTAACAATCATTAAGAAAACTCAAAAGACTTCTTGCAAATGGTCAAATGGTCCAAGTCATTTGGTTTGGTGGTAGAAGGTTTTATTCAAGTGAAACAAGGGGTTCAAAAGGATCTTTCAAGGGTGGTTCACTCTCAAAACAAGTAGCTTTGACATTGCACATAATATATCTAAGAAAGGGATCAACTCATGCATACAATGCTCAATCTCCATTGTTCTACCCTTTCCCCAAATACATAAACTACATCCTTATTCCCAATGCCAAAATACCACTCACATCTCTCACCCAAGGATTTCCCCCAATTATTCAAGATATTTTCTCATTTGAAACTCTTTCTTAATGAAGTCTACAAGAGAATTTTCACATTTTAAACTCTTTTCAGCTCTTTCTAGATATTGCTAGCCCCTTTCATTATTATTATTTTTTTTTTTTTTTTTTTTCTTTTCTTTTCTTTTTTTTTATGGGGGCAAGACTTTTAACAACTTGGAGCTTATAATCTTTCATTCCTCTTATCCCTTCTAGACTTAATCACTTATAACACTAGAGTCTCATGAGTCAACCTTTTCTTTCATAAACCTTTCAATTTCCCAAGATCATACCATACAACACTCACCCCATCCTAGAAGCTAGACATTATGAGTGTCTAATCTAGCTAAAATGGAGACCAAGCATTGTCGTTCCCAATACTCTCAACATTATGCACATGTAAAGCTTTCCAAAGGAGGCCTCACTCAACAAATAATGAAAGCTTGAAAGGAGGTAAGGGTTTTAGGGTGTGGAGTGCCACTTGAGCTTGTCCAAAAGATAGGCAAAGAATGGGAGGGACAACTCAAGTGTTCTATCCATGGCTTAGTACACAAGGGACCATGAGCAAGAGACTAGAGTCTAAATATGACAGGAGCAAACTTCAAAGAGATAGCATCAATCAATCAAATAAACTTTAAGAAGAGATTTCAAGGCAAAAAGTTTACAAGCTATCCTAAGATTGCTCAAGCTACTTACTATGCTTACAAAGGGTATCACTTTAAGAACTTAGCATGAGCATCTTTTCAAGGCAACTATCATCCTTGTCCCCTTATGCATGATGCAACCTATATGATGATTTTTTTTTTTTTATGCAAGTGAATGATCTAGACTCAATCCTAATGCAACTACATGATTCTTTTTGTGCTTTTCAAATTTTTCTATGCAATAACTATCTACAAATGCATGCTTATGACATAAAACACAAGATGATCAGCAACTTGGCACCTCCCCCACACTTAATTCACACAGTCTCTGTGTTTGTTAAATGTTGAGAAGGGCCCAAAGAAAGAAAAATAAAACTAAATGAAATGATGAATGGTATATACAATGATAGGGTGTTGGAGTACCTCTATGGAGCATGGGATGAGGCTGATGACCCTCCCTCAGAGTCATCTTCATCAGCAGTGGTGCTAAGGGATGGTGACTTGTTTCCGGACTCGGATGGGGCGATGTAAGGGTTCCTCAAACGGCGGAGAGCTTGCTTGCTGGATTGTGGTGCAGAGGGATAAATAAGTGGCTGAGGAGGGGGTGCATTGAGAGCATCAAGATCAAAGTCCTCAGCCTTGCAGCCAGCTACAGCCCCTAGCTAGAACATCAGCCACTTTCTTCAATAACCGGGCTGAAACTTCAGCTTGCCTCTTCACAGTCCTTTTCAGCTCTTTGCACTTGTTGGTGAGCTTGAAAATGGTCCTATCTTGAGCCTTGTTCCACCTCTGGAGGATTCTAATGTGGTCATGAGCCTGGCGTAGGGGTCCAAGGGCAGGACACTTGTGCAATGCTCAAGCTTGTACCGAGGAGGGCCAAAGATATGAGCAGTGGTGCTTCTGGTGTACTCCTCGTCATAAGCATGGTGCTTTCTTACGCTTTATCACCCTTAGGCAGGGTAATTGGGCAAAGAGGTCCATGACTCCTAAGGAGGTGTTCCTCACTGATGTCAAAACTGATATCTCCTGAAGTGCTCAAGGAAGTGAGGTGTGGGCTAGGAAGCAGTAGCTCAGCCTTCTTGCCACCCCCTTGAGTAAGAGTAGACACATTTTCCATTAAACCGTCCACTTAGAAATTGAGCCTTCCTCAGGTAAGCTCCATCCAAGAAAGTAGGACTTACTCCATCTTCACCCAAATCAATCCCTTGGTAAGCTATTAATGGTGTTATCCAGCCACCAATACCAATCTGAGGCTCGGAGTCACGGTTTGTCCAAGCCCAGCTCTTGTAGTGCATGAGGCTGTACAAGGAAACCGACCATACCAAACTCTGAGTAGAAATCATCCGGGACAGTAGGGAGCTGAGGAGAGGAAACAAAGTGGCGGGCGGTTTGGTGAAGGAATCTCAACTCGTCTCCAGAAACATTCCCTACTTCCTTTTTCTGGAAGAGAGTGTGGTTAAGCAACCTGTGGAGGTAGCGCATAGTGGGATGCCTAATAGCTCCATTCTTCTCCTTCTTTTGGCCCCCTTTTCCTTGTCCTGTCAATAAGGTCCACATTGATTCAGCAATGGTCTTCTCCTTAGGGGCTGTCTTGAGTGTTGGAAGTGAAGGGTTTTCTGATCCTCAAGGTCAAGAACTTCACTAATCTCTTTGAAAGACATGGAGTACACCTCACCTTCAATCTTGAATTTGATTTCACCCCATCCTTGCTGTGCATGCTTGGAAGTGTAAAACGTTGCTTCTAGTGTAGCCAAGAATTGGCAAGAGACTTCTTTGTGGGTGGGGTAAACTGCTGAGTAGAGGCTGCCCACCTTCATGTGCTGAAGCATTTCTTCAACATCCTCATCAAGGTACAGCTCTTGCAAAATCATCTTATGAACAAATCTTGTGGGAACCCAAGCAATACCATTCCTCAAAAAGTCTAGCAGCTCATCTTCAGTAGGTGTCTTGGACCTATCCCTCTTGTCATACTTTGATTTACGATCAGCAGGCTCATCACTAGAAGATATCTCATCCTCTTCACCTTCATTTTCTGCATTCATTGGTTTCTTGCCTTGCTTCTTTGCTCTAGCCCTTGCCAACTTCTCCTCCTTGTTGTGCTGGTTAAGGCTCTCTACAACTTCTTGCACAGGGTCTGGTGCTCTCCTAGGTGAAGTCATAACCCTCATAGTGTGAGCAAGGGTATGATCACCCTTGTTGCTTGTCTTTTCAATCACAAGAGCTCCCATACCAGAATTTCTTGGTGCCTTAGCTCTCTTTGGAGGAGCCTTCATGTGAGTACCATCAGCCTCATTGTCTCCAACAGCTAATCTCTTTCCATCCCTGTTTGCTTGCTTGTGAGCACCATCAGCCACACCCTCATCAGAAACAACTTTCTTCCCATCTTTCTTGGCTTGCTTGTGAGCACTTTCAGCTATACTCTTATCAACCACAACTTTCTTCCCATCTTTCTTGGCTTGTGCCTTCTTCCTTAGCAGAGCCAAGGCTTGCTGGCGGCGTTCTTCCTCTGAACCAGGCTGTGAACCCAAGGATTTCCCAAACTGAGCAGTGTGTCTTGCTGCACGCTCTCTCTTCTCAACTTCAAGATCAGCTTCACTCTTTCGCCCCATTGGTACCTGAAACTTTAGACCTTGGAAAAGAGTAAGCTTGAGAAGGAAAAAGCTTTCAATATGAGGAAAATGATCAAAAGCATATGAATTACAACTCCAATGATCAAATGCTCATAAGAAATGACTTTTTAAGCAACTTAGAGGATTTAGAACAACTTAGAGGATTCTCATGCTCAAATTTTTTTTTTTTTTTATGAGCAAAAAGAATCTCTAAGAATCAAAACCACTCAATTTGGCACAATCAAGCTTAAAATGGCCTAAATTGAAGTTCTCCATCAACCTAGCATCCAATCTAACCCAAGAACAACCCTAAACAAGCACTTTATGAAAACCCCAAATCTCATGAACCCTAATTTTTCAAAGTTCAAATTAATCTCAATTCCACCATGAAATCAACTACCCAGCATGATATATGAGCATTCCCTAGTCTAATTTACAAGAATCTAGCAAGAAAATGGTCAAATTTCAAGTTCAATATTTTAGGGTTCATGAGAGTTACGAATTTGAACTTAGAGATACCATACCTTGCTTTGGATGAAGGATAAAGATGAAAAGATTCAAGGAATTAGAGCTAGGGAAGGAAGGAGTGGATGTGGGAAAAAGAAATTTGTGATTTGGTTGAGATTTGGCAAAGTTAAGTGGATTTGTGTTCTTGGAGGCTAGAGAGGATTGTGATGTGAGGAAGAAGATGAAATGAGGAGAGAGAGAGTGGCTTAGGGTTTTAAGAGGTTTCTGGGTCGGGTTAATGGGTGTTCGGGTCGGGTTTGGGCTTGAAAAAGGAAGAGAAACCTTACCTGGGTCGCGGATACGGGTCTGGTGCTCCATGGGTCGAGGCGCGGGTCATGCGCGGATCCTGGCATGCGGGGAACGACCGGGTAGCTCACCCCGGACGATCGTCCCTGGTCCGTGTTGCCTTCTTCTCGTCCGGGTTCGGTTACCCGGACAGGATGTCCCCGGTCCGATCAGTCGGCAAGCTGCACGTCCGGGATAGTGAACCCGGACGCCTGTCCCCGGTCCGATCAGTCCATCTCGCCTTGCTTTCTTCACGTCCGGGTTCTGTTACCCGGACAGGACGTCCCCGGACCATCCGTCCATCTCGCCTTGCTTTCTTCACGTCCGGGTTCTGTTACCCGGACAGGACGTCCCCGGACCATCTATACCTTTTCTTTTTTTTTTATGCATGCTTCCTCCATCTCAAAACTTTATCCAACCCATTCCCAAGCTCTTACCATCCTCCAAATGATTTATTGTTGAAAAAGAACAAATCCTAATGCAATATTTACAAGGATAACCATGGGACTTCCTCCCAAGTGAGCTTGTTTAAAGTCACTAGCTTGACTTTGCCTCCTTTGAGGTTAGGCAAGGGGAGCATCAGAGAGTGGGGTTGATGTCCCATCCTCCTTTGGTACTGTGGCCATGTATTCCTTGAGTCTTTGGCCATTCACTGTGAAGTCTCCACCATCCTTGTTCCAAAGCACAATGGCTCCATAGGGTCTCACTTCTTTGATCACAAATGGACCAGACCACCTTGACTTCAGCTTTCCTGGAAATAACTTCAGTCTAGAATTGTAAAGAAGCACTTGATCTCCTGCCTTGAACTCTCTCTTGAGGATGTGCCTGTCATGGAAGGCCTTTGTCTTTTCCTTGTAGATCCTTGAGTTCTCAAAGGCATCCATCCTTATCTCATCCAGCTCATTGAGTTGAAGAAGCCTCTTCTCCTTTGCACACTTGATGTCAAAGTTTAGAAGCTTCACAGCCCACAATGCCTTGTATTCAAGCTCAACTGGCAGGTGGCAAGACTTTCCATAGACAATGTTGAAGGGAGTGGTGCCTAGAGGAGTCTTGAATGCTGTTCTATATGCCCAAAGAGCATCATCAAGCTTGGCTGATCAATCCTTCCTCTTGGTTCCTACAACCTTTCCAAGATCCCCTTGATTTGCTTGTTGGAGACTTCCACTTGGCCACTAGTTTGAGGGTGGTAGGGTGTTGCAACCTTGTGCTTTACTCCATTCCTCTTGAGAAGACTCTCAAATACCTTGTTGATGAAGTGTGAACCTCCATCACTTATTACCACTCTTGGAACTCCAAATCTTGGGAAAATAGTGCTCTTGAACATTTTGACCACTACTCTTGAATCATTTGTAGGACTTGCTATTGCTTCCACCCACTTTGATACATAGTCCACAGCCACCAAGATGTATTTGTTGCCATAGGAGGGAAGGGTCCCATGAAGTCAATCCCCCAAACATCAAACACTTCCACTTCAAGGATTGGGTTTTGAGGCATCTCATTCCTTTTAGTAATGTTCCCACTCCTTTGGAAAGAGTCACATCTTGAAATGAAGTCTTGTGAGTCCCTGAACATGTGTGGCCACCAAAATCCAGCTTGTAACACCTTTGAGACAGTCTTGAATGGAGCAAAATGGCCTCCATAGGAAGATCCATGGCAATGTGAGAGGATTCCTTCAACTTCTTCTTCAGCCACCACTCTTCTATAAATCTGATCCTTGCATAGGGTGTAGAGGTAAGGTTCATCCCAATAGTATCTCTTCAAATCTTTGTAGAACTTCTTCTTCTCATACCCTGCAAGCCCCAATGGTTCTTTTCCAGTGGCTAAGTAGTTAACCAAATCAGCATACCAAGGTCCGTTCTCTTCAGCTGCCTTAACCTCTTCAATCTTTTTTCCAGTCTCAATGACTGCTACCACTGACATGATGGATAAGACATGCTCTTCTCTGAGGCTCTCATCAATAGGGATTCCACCTTCAATTCTCAACCTCGACAAGTGATCAGCAACTCCATTCTCAATCCCTGGCTTGTCTCTAATCTCCAAGTAAATTCTTGAAGCAAAGGATCCACCTTAGTAGTCTTGGCTTGGCATCCTTCTTTGCTAGGAGGTGTCTCAAAGCTGCATGATCAGTATACACAATGACCTTAGAACCCACCAGGTAGCTTCTGAATTTTTCAAAGGCGAAGACAATGGCCAGCATCTCTTTCTCTGTTGTGGCATACTTCATCTGTGCATCATTCAAGGTTTGGCTAGCATAATAAATCACATGAGTTTTGCCATCCTTCTTCTGCCCAGGACAGCCCCAACAGCAAAATCACTAGCATCACACATTATCTCAAAGGGAGATCCCAATCAGGTGGCTGAAAATGGGAGCACTAACAAGGTCACCCTTTATCTTCTTGAAAGCCTCAAGACAATCTTCATCAAAGCTGAAAGCAGCCTCCTTGCACAGAAACTTGGTCATTGGTCTAGCAATCTTTGAGAAGTCCTTGATGAATCTTCTATAGAACCCAGCATGGCCAAGGAAGCTCCTGATGTCTTTCATTGTCTTTGGTGGTGGCAAGCTGACCATCACCTCAATCTTAGCCTTGTCCACTTCAATGCCCTTTTCTGAAATCTTGTGTCCAAGCACAATCCCCTCTTTGACCATGAAATGACACTTCTCCCAATTCAGCACTAGGTTGGTGTCTTCACATCTCTGTAGGACCCTGCACAAGTTGGACAAATAAGCAGAAAACGAAGATCCGTAGACAGAGAAATCATCCATGAATACCTCCACTATATCCTCAATGAGATCCGAGAAGATAGACATCATGCACCTTTGAAAGGTTGCTGGAGCATTACATAACCCAAATGGCATCCTTCGATAAGCAAAGGTGCCATAGGGACATGTGAATGTTGTCTTCTCTTGATCATTGGGGTGTATGGGGATTTGGAAGAACCCTGAATACCCATCAAGAAAACAATAGAAAGGATGGTTTGCAAGTCTCTCAAGCATTTGATCAATGAATGGCAATGGGAAGTGATCCTTTCTAGATGCTGAGTTGAGCTTTCTATAATCAATACACATCCTATGGCCAGTTATGGTTCTAGTTGGTATCAATTCATCCTTGTCATTTTAACCACAGTGATACCACCCTTCTTTGGAACTACATGCACAGGAGATACCCATTTAGAATCTGAAATAGGGTAGATAACACCAGCATCTAAGAGCTTAAGAATCTCCTTCTTTACAACATCTTTAAGGTTAGGATTCAACCTCCATTGATGTTCTATAGAAGTCATTGATTCATCCTCTAGATGTATCCTATGCATGCACAAAGAAGGTGATATCCCCTTAATATCATCTAGTGAGTATCCAATTGCTTTTCTAAACCTTTTAAGTGCATTTAAAAGTTGAGAAAGCTCAAGTTCAGTAAGTTCACTACTCACAATGACAGGATATGATTCATTAGGGCCTAGAAATGCGTACCTTACACCATGGGAAAGAGGTTTTAGCTCCACTTTTGGTGCCTTGAGCTCACTCCAATCATCTTGTTGGTTGTTCTCTTCATGAGTGGCTGGCATAGCTTGGTGCACCTCTTGTTTGAGCTCCTCATACCGGCCTCTATCAACAATCTTCTTTCGAGAATCTAGCATGGCTGCAATAGCCTCACTCTCTTTGTTCTCAACCACTTGGACCTCTTTATCCACTGTCAAAGCATGCTGCAAAGGGTCCTCTATTGTCAACTCTCCAAGTGCCAATTCCTCAAGGAGCTCATCAGCAAGAGCTTCCATCTCCTCTATGTAAAATACTTGCCCTTGCACAGTTGTCCTCTTCATTACCTCATTGACATCAAAATGGAGAGTGTGCTCTTTCCCCAAATGAAGATCAATCTTGCCTTCCTTAACATTTATAAGGGCTCCTGCTGTGGCTAAGAATGGTCTTCCAAGGATCAAGGGGTCTCTAGCCTCTTCATCCATCTCAAGAACAACAAAATCAGTGGGGATTTCACAATTTCCAATCATCACAGGGAGGTCTTCAAGGATACCAATGGGGAATTTGACTGAGCGGTCAGCAAGCACCAAAGAGAGTTTGCACTTCTTGTACTGGCTGAACCCAAGCTTCTTGGCAACATATAGAGGCATGAGACTGACACTAGCTCCCAAATCACATAGACATCTCTCAAACATCAAAGGACCAATGGCACAAGGTAGGGTAAAGCAGCCTGGATCCTCTAGCTTCTTAGGAATTGTCAATCTCTGGATGATGGCACTGCACTCATGAGTAAGAACCATCATGCCTTCCATTTCCTTCTTCTTGGCAGCCACAGCATCCTTCAAGAACTTGCTGTATTGAGGGACAAGCATGAAGGCATCAATGATTGGCATTGTGACTTGAACTTCACTCATTTGCTTCTCAAAGAATGCTTTGTACTTCTCCAAAGTTGCCTCTTGAATCTTCCAGGAAATGGCAGCTTAGGTTCATAGGGAGGAGGAACAAAGAAGACTCTTTTGTTGGAGTGGCAACTTCACCATGTTTTGGTGTTTTCTTCTCTTCTCCAACCTTTCCTTTACCCTTAGCTTCAACAATCTTTTCTAGAATCTCCTCATCAACTTTCTCATCCACAATCACAACATCATCATCAATGTTGATAGCCACCCCACTTAGTTTCTCACCATCCTTGGGAGAGTTCTTGGAGGTAGCTCTCTACCACTTCTCAAAGTGATTGCCTTCATTGGTTCTTTGGGGTTTTGCTCTGGTTTTCCTGGTAATGTTCCTTGTTGGCGACTTGGCTGAGAGTTCATTGAAGCAAACTGATTCTCCAAAGCTCTAATCTTGTTGTTTAGCTCAGTGTAGCTGCTGTCAATTTTGGAGTGAACAGTCTTGAACTCATGGCCAATGTCTTTGGCTGCTCTAGCTTGACCTTCCAATAGTTGTTTGAACATAGCTTCCATAGATGAATCTGGAGCTTTAGCTTGGGAGGAGCTACCTTGAGCTTGAGTAGATTGATTGCCATGGTTTGCAAAACCAGGAGGAGGATTCTGCCTAGGCTGGTAGTTCCCTTGCTGAGTGTTTTGCTTTGGTTGATAGCCTCCTTGCTGGTTGTTGGGGTAAGACCTTTGCTGGTAATTGTTGTACTGAAAGTTAGGCTCCTTCCTGTACCAAGAACCATTGTTGTTGATGAAGCAAAGCTCTTCTTGCCCTTCTAACCCTTCAACTTCATTAACCTTAGGAGGAGTTTCTTGATTTGGACCACCCACAAAGTGAATTTGCTCCTGCTTGGCTTGGTTAGCAATCAGCAAGTCTATCTTCTCTTGCAAGGATTTGATTTCCTTCTTGGTCTGGTTGTCATCAGCTCTGGTTGTTCTATCAGCCCTTTCATGTTCTCCACTGTAAACTGAATCACTCTTGACCATGTTGTCCACCAGCTCCTCAGCATCTTCTTCAGACCTGCCCAGGAAGAAACCATTGCTTGCTGTATCCAATCTTGCTCTAAACTCAGAAGGGCACCTCTATAGAATGTGCTCAGCAAACTCTCCTTTGAGAAGCCATGGTGTGGGCACTTAGCTTGATATCCCTTGAACCTTTCCCATGCTTCACTAAAGCTTTCCAAGTTCTTCTGCTGGAAACTAGAGATCTCATTCCTCAGCTTGGCTGTCCTTGATGTGGAGAAGAATTTCTCCAAGAAGGCCTTCTTACAATCATCCCAAGTAGTGATGGAGTCACTAGGTAGAGATTTCTCCCATTGGTGTGCCTTGTCTCCTAGAGAGAATGGAAACAACTTGAGCTTGAAGGCATCTTCTGACACACCATTTGTTTTGGACAAGCCACAATAGCTATCAAACTTGTCCAAGTGATCAAATGGGTCTTCTACAGCCAAGCCATGGTACTTGTTGTTCTCAATCACACTCAACAAGCCTGACTTGATCTCAAAGTTGTTAGCTTCCACAGCTGGTGCACGGATGCCCGTCCTGTTACCATGAATGTGAGGACGATCATATGTGCCAATGGCTCTAGCTGGCCGCTGTGGGTGTTGTTGTTGCTGGTGCTGTGGTCTAAGGTTATCAGCTCCTTGACCATTGCCTTCTTGGGGTTGATGATCATCCATCTCAAACCCCAATCTCTGAATATGAGCCTGTTGCTCCTCTTCTCTTCTCCTTCTTGCTATTTCTCTCTCAAGTGTAGCTAACTGAACTACGTCCGACTTGATCCTCGAAAGGGGTACGTAGGCAGCCTTTCTTAAGGTCCAGTCCCAAATCTTAACAAAACCTTTTCCGCATTTATTCGGTCACTTGTCGTTGGCTTTCGCAGAGAATCCGGACCTTCAGGGAAAGTCGGGTTAACTTGGCTTTCCTCCGTTTTTATTCATTAAAATCGACGGTGTGAATTTCGGTTCCCACACTTACGATTTTCCGAAAAAGAAGGATAACTATGACGGTTTATCCTTATCCTCACATAAGAGATAAATGTCAAGTTTCCAGAAGATAAATGTCAAGTTTCCAGAAGATAAATGTCAAGTTTTCCGAAGATAAATGTCAAGTTTCCGATAAACACGAAGATGGACGAAAATGGAAAAAGCCCGACTCAGCCCGAAGAAGGATAGACCGTCTTAAGAGGAGTATATAAGGAGAGCTTTGGGCGAGGAGCAAATCATCACAAAACTTCCAGAGCACTTAGCACTTAGAGCGATTTAGCATTCTTTTCTGTTTTCACTAGCGAGCTGCGACTCAACTAGGATAGACTTAGGCAGCCGGACTAGCGGACTTTTCGACAGCTCTCGTAGCCGATTTCTTTGCTTGTTGTACACGCTCAAACAAGAATTCAGAAATAAGATCTCTTTCGCTCTATTCTTACGATTTTTATTTTACAACTTTAATCTCCATTGATTTTATCGTGTGTGGCCCAGCAGATATCCGGGACCTTCAAGGAAGATCGGGTTAACTCGGTTTTCCTCCACAAATCGTTTATCGGAAATTGACGGTGTGAATTTCGGTTCCCACAGCTTATATTGGAGATATTTCCAAACCTCTTCAAGAGTGTCTCCCACAGTTGTTTGGGAGTCTCACAGTAGCTGTAAGCCTCAAGAAGAGGGACCTCAAGAGATGCTTGCAGTACTGAGAGCACCATCAAGTCTTCTTGTACCCACTTCTTTGTATCAACCAGGGCAAGAGCTTTCCCTTCACCTTCTTCTTCTTTGTCTTCATTGTCACTGGCGTTGGACCATCATCAGTGATGTGACCCCAAAGCCCTAACCTTCCAATGGCAGTCTTCACAAGCCTAGACCACAGCAAGTAGTTTGAACCTCCTTTCAAAGCAACCAGGACAGTAACCAGTTTGCTAAAGTTGTTTGCATCCATCTTCTCTTCTATGAACCGGAAATGATCTTCAAAGCTTCAATCTTGCAACACAGCTGAAGAACCAACAGCACCAGACCTCAAGAACCCACGAACTTACAGAACCAGAACCAAAGATCTCAACTTTATCACAGAAACTTCTCGGATACACCACAAGAACAAACAAGAGCAAGAATCTCAACACAAGAATAATTGAAAGAAGGAACTAGATCTCTTAATACCAAAGCCAACCTGGCTCTGATACCTTATGAGATTTTAGAATAGAGATGGTATTAAGAGATTAATGGTAGATTAGAGAGAGTAAAAGAGATTTAGAGAGATTTAAGAAAGATTTGATAAGAGATTAAGACCATGATTTAAGAGTCTTTGATTATCATGATGAACAAGAGAGAGAGACTACAAAAACTCGTTTGTCATTATTGAGAGAGAGTCATTACAAATTTACAGTGAGAGACATAAGGGTTTACAAGGTCAAAGTTACTAGTGCAAGCATGTGAAGTAAGAGGGAAGGGGAGCGCTCATTTGAAATGGCGGGTCCACAATGCTCACACGCTTAGAGACCTTTCCAGGCTGTCATGAGCTAGCCAGGCGCACCAGTGCTCTTCCCTCAACGGTCTGATCACTGTGCTAACCCTCTTCCTTCACCAGAGACTTCTTTATACCTTAACCAGCTTTCTTTTACCTCACAGTAACTCCAAGTTACTTTTACTGCATGGTAACTTATTTTTACTGCATGGTTACTTTTCTCCTGACCTTAAATAACTCCTCATCTCATTATTCATACACTCTTCTATGCTAAGTTTAACACCTTGTTTTAGGATTTTGATTCGCCTTATATAGTCGTCCTTAGGTCGGTTTTAGTCGGTCTGAATAAGAGAAATTCTTCCATATTCGGAAATATGGAAGGTTCTCTTTGTCCGAAGTTTTCCATTTCCCCGGGGGAATGGGTAGTTCCTGAGATGCTGAGTTCCTTTCAGTGAGGACCAGGGGTACTCTTTTGCGGGGACCCGGAGGCCTGAGTCCTGCCTGGAGTCTGAAGGAAAATTATACCTGAGTATTTTTCCCAAACAGTTTGCCCCTTATTTCTCGATTTTGTCATCGAATTTGGGAAATAACCTGTGCTCTCAAGTCAACCGAAGTTGTTCATTATCAGCAGGCTTCCCTTAGGCAGGACCTCGCTTTAGTAGTTCCGCGTCTTTGAATCTTCTCTTGGGTCAGAGTCTTATGCGGAGTTCTAGCGGAACTCAGTTTTTCCTGGAGTTCTTGAACTAGACGGGATCCGAGTCCGGGACTCCTTTGTAAGCGAAAGACGAGATTCCTGAGATCCTGGATCGAGGGACCAAGACTGGTGTATGGATTTAGAGGGAAACTGGCGATCTCGCAGGACACGTGTTTGGAAATTTCTGAATCGCGTTCCTCACGTGGAGCTTCGATTAGGGTTCTAACCCTAATCTCTCCATTTTGCCGCCTAGTAAACGCTTCACTTTCCTTCTTTCTCTCTCAAAGATCCTCGGCGATTCTCCCTCCTCAAGATCTTCACGGGTAATTCTCTCTTTCCTTTCTCTCTTTTTTTTCTTTCATTTCGTGTCTCCCCCGCTGACTCCCATATCGAAGATGAGGACCAGATCGAATCCTTCTCCTAGCCCTTCTTCCATAGGTGCTAGGGTTAGATCGAAAAAGAACAGAGTCGCCACCGACCCTCCTGAACCTACAGATTCTTCTGACTTCTCTCTTGATTTCACCGCGGCGGTCAAAAATCCAGGCGAGGCGGTTGTAGAAAGAGCTCCCCCAACTGAAGAAATGGAGAGACTTTCTTCCGTTGGTCCTCTTTCGACGATTGGAGTGGAGGAGGTCGAAAGTTGGAGACAGAGGTTCAGTCTTTCCAACGAGGTCGCCATCCAGATTCCTGGTCCCTTCGATAGGGTTTCCGACTTTGAGGTTGATGAGGTTCCCGTGTACGAGGGTTTCTTCGAGTCTGGCTTCAGAGATCGAGTCCCTTCCCTGGTGGCCAAGATATCAGAGACGTTTGGAATTTCCCGGGGCAGCTGAATCCTCCCTCCTGGAGGACGGTTATCACTATGCAGAACCTTGGTGACCTCGAGGGTCTTACTATCGGAGTCGTGGAGGACCTTTATTCTTACTCTGTTTCTTTCATGAATACTGGAGAGGGGAGATACCATCTGCGTCCCCGTAGCAAGACGCCTCCGGTTCAGGAAATTCCCAAGAGAGAGAGAGGAAGAGGCATCCTGTCTTCGAGGGTCACTGGGCTGAAAAATTTGCCTTCATATATCTCCCAGGCTTCTCTTCATCTGGCGTGCAGCTGGTGGATCACGAGAGTTCAGAATATCTTTCTTGCTAACTCGATTTTGATGCTTGTTTTTTCCTTTTGCAGACGTGCTTAGCTTGGACCTTTCTCAAGGGAAGGAAACGATCACACAGGTGTTCGAGCTTCCAGCAGAGAGGCGGCAAATTCCGTATCTAGTGAGCAAAGAAGCTTTAGAGCGTTGCAACATCTGGGGTGAGTTCTCTACTTGTCACGTTTTTACTTCTGAATAGTTTCCAACTCCGCTTCGTACTGCATTTCAGGTAACATGTCGGGAGCTAAAGGAGACGAGGCTTTGGCTAAGTATCAGAAAGCCTACGAGGCGATGCATGTGAAGAAGGCTGGTTCTAAGAAACTAACTCCCGTCGAGGACAATGATGATGTTCAGTTCGTCAGGCGCAACAAGCGGAAAGCTACTCCAGTTCAGCCTCCTTTGTCTTCCAAGAAGAAGGCTAAAGTCCCCGGGTCTGCCTCGAAAGAATCTTCATCGTCACCCCTCAGCCTTGACAACTTCCTCGCTAATCTTACTGCCAAGGTCTTCCCTTTGACTCCAGTTCTTCTAGCTTCGGAGAAAGACTCTTCTGCTGCTATCCAATCCCTCCATGTTGACTTACTTCAAGTGAGATATACATATTTTTGTCTCGTGAGATCCTGTGGTTCTCTTTGTTGATTGGATCGTGTATGTGCAGGTGGTGACTCAGCTATATCACCTCGGGGAGAGGATGGAGGATAAGACTTCCATGAAGGCCGAGATGGACACTATGGCCTCTCAGCTACGTGAATAGAAGGATAGGGTCTTGGCTCAGAAGAAGGAGATCAAAGGGCTGAAGCTCAATCTAAAGAACCAAGATGAAGCGGGAGTGTTGGCAGCGTCGGAAAACACCTCTCTTAGGGAGAAGTTAGAGAAGAGGGAGGAGGAAATATGTGAACTGTAGGATGCTGCAGAGACCTTCGGGATCGAGAAGTATACGGCGGTGAACGGTGCCAACGTGACGGCTCGTTGGGAACTGATGAGGGAATAGCTTAAGGAGGAGACCGAGAGCTGGAATCTCGCGACTGCGCTGGAGCAGTACAAGATGTCAAGACGACCGAAGCTCAGTTCCTAGGCCTTCCAGCCCCTTCTTTTGAGGACGAGCCCCAGATTCCTGAAAAAGCCGAAGCAATGAAGACCCCTGAGCCTTCTGATAATGATTGTGGGAACTGAAATTCACACCGTCAATTTCCGATAAATAAGATTGCGGAGGAAAGCCAAGTAAACCCGACTTTCCTTGAAGGTCCGGATTCTCTGCGTTGCCACACGAAATCGATAAAATAAACAGAAGACAAAGATGGGAATTGTAATATTTGCCCGATGGCGTTTTATTAGATGAAAGATACGAGTACAAGGATTCTACGAAAGACAAAGAGATTTGCGATTAAAGAAAAAGATAGAGTCGCAGGCAGCCAAACGTCCTAAGCCTTGCTCCGCTAGTCTAACCACCTAAACCCTAGTTCTTCTAAGCTAGCAGGATGCTCTCAGTCTAATTTTCGGATCCCCTCCTCTTCTACTCTTGCTCTCCATATATATCCACTCCAAGGTCGGTTTGCCTTAGGATGATGGACCTCGCCTTTGGGCCCAAGCTTATCTCTTCAGGAAATATTCCATTTTCGTCGGTCTTTGTAATTATCCTCGAGTTTTCCGCAATTTTTCGGTGACTTGATGTTTATCCGACGTTCGGGAAATCGGATAAACCGTCATAGCCTGATTGGGCCTGAATCCTTAAAATCGTAAGTAAGTCCGTGGACTTGTCTTAAGTCGTTGAACGTTTTATACGATTTCTGGAAGAGACTATCTTTCTCGTAAAATAAACCGTATAACTTAAAGGATCGATGTTCAAGTTAATCGATCTTTATTTTATACGATATCTTCTAGAAATCCAATCCTTCTAGTTTTTGTCGTAAAACATCGAGGACGATTTCAACCGAATCGAAAGATGTTCATTTCATAGCCGTGATCGTATCAAACTCACGAGGATCGATCAAACAAGCCAAGATGGGATCAGACCGAGCATGATGGGACCGAGACCAGGACGAGGGCCGTCGACCGGCGCCAGGCGAGTGCCGGCACCAGGCGGTGTGCCGCCAGCGCCAGGCGGGTGTGCGCCCGGTGCCAGGCGGCCAGCGTGGCGCATGCCGCCCGCAGGCGGGTGTGCCGCGGCCAGGCGGCTCGCGTGGCTGCTGCCGGTCGCCAGGCCGTCTTGCCGTCCGTGGGTTTTCCGTTGTTTGATCTTTCCCCGTCGATCGTCCGTGCGGAAATCTTTGAGTTTGGAAGGATCTTTAGCCGTGGATTTCGAGATAACCGTTTTGACCCCAACAGTTAGCCCCCCAGCTCGTAAGATCGGAGACGATTTTGCGGGCGAGTGATTCAAATTTTTTGAAAATCGGAATTTTCGGCTAAGGATTTTCCTCGGAAACCTGTGTCATCACCCCTTTTTCTTATAAATAGCCAGCCTTCCCTTCTCATTCTTCACATCTTTTCAAATTCTCTCTTCTTCTCTCTCAAGAGAGAAAATGTCTTCATCCCAAGTTGAAAAGAATGATTCTGATGTTGAGATGGGTGAGGCTGGCCAAGCTCCGTCGGTTCCGGCCAGCCAAGCTCCGGCCGTTCAGAAGGCTACTCCGTCCCTTATTGATGGGTTTGATTCTTTCAAGACTAAGCTATCACGGTAGTGCTGCGAAGGCTCAAAGCGGGCGAGGACTGAGCGCCGATGTTCCTTCAGCGGCTCCAAATCCTTTGCTGTGTCTCCGATCTCTTTGCCTGCTCCTTCGGCCCCTTCGCCTGTTCCTCCGGTTCCCAACCCCGAAGTCCCATCCAATGCCCTTCCTTCTGCGGAAGGGGCTATTGTTCCCGAACAGACTCTTGATGTTCAGGTCCATCCATTGGGTTCTTCGACAGCTCGATCGTGATCTCGGAAGAGGATGCAATAGAATCTGCACCTCTTCCTCCGGCGAAGAGAACTTGTCTTAGGACTGCCAGCTGGTGCAGCGCCGTTGCCCAAAGGAAGGGCAAGGGCTGGTGCGGCATCGGAGCAAAAAACGGGGTGCGAAGAGGAGGAAGCGAACTCTGAGCCGTTGGCGTCATCGTTCAAGGTTCGATTTTAATCATCCGCAATTCTTGTATTGCTTTTTCTTACGATGATACTTACTCCTTCTTTTGCGGACAGTTTGTGTAAGCTGATTGTGAGAATGCTTGGTGAGTGCGGGTCGGAAGCCATTCGCCTATCGAAGGATTTGGAGTCGTCGCGGAAGCTGGCGTACTAAGGCCGCATTGCGGTGTCGAGGACACCCATGCGCCGGGCGTCCCAGCTTGAGGTTCGTATCAGTGATCTTGGCGTGACCTTGGGAATACCGCGAGTTTGATACTCAAGGTGAAGAAGGAGAAGAGGAGAAATCCTCAGAAGTCCGCCGTCTTGAGAAGATCGGACTCATGAGTAGATGAGCGCCCGTAGATCCTCGGAGGTTGCCGATGCCTGCGACTTTTGGTCGTCGGCGAGGATGGCCACCCTGTTTGAGTCCTTGATAGCCATCCGCAAGGGACTTGGCTTTAGCGGGGATCGAGGGAGTTTGAGTGAGCTCGAGTTGCTTCAGGTAATGAGGCCCGTCTTTGGACTTGGAGGAAGCCAGACTATCGTCTGCAAAGGAGAGTGGGAGCCACCGAGGGATTCGATTCGATCTTTGCTGGCCTGCAGGCGAATGCACCCTTCGTCGACCTCGAAGACTCAGAAGATCAGGAGCGCCGGGAGAAGATTGCGAGGCTGGCGTGGATGAAGCGGGTAGTGGCGATCACGCGACCGAGGAAGCGGGCGAGGCTATCCTATCGCGAGTGAGGATGAAGGTGGCGCTCCTGGGGCGCCTAGGTTTATCAATCCCTTTTGGGATTTCGTTTTATGTGTTTGGCGTTAAGAGGCCATGATGTATTACGGGACTGGCGTTGGTGGCTTGAATCCCTGCCCTTTTGGGGTTTTGTTTGAAGTTTTGCGGTCTCAATCTATGAAACGTTTTCGATTATTTATGAACTTGGTTTTGAAGTATGAGAAAGAGGGTGTGAGTTGTCGTCTCATTCCTAGTTCCCGATGATCACCGTACCTATTGTTGCATAAAGCGAGATTTTCAGCGGTTTCTGATTCTGCGAGATGTTAGTGAAACAAACAGGCTTAAGTGAAGAGACAAATTTTGGATCTCGTATACCATACTATGTCTGTGAGATGTCAAGATCCAGCGTGGCTGGGTTTAGGGCAAGACCTAGTTTACTCTCGGACTGAGGCTTTGCGATGACAAATCGGCTTTGTTTTGCCTGTTTGCGATTTTAACCTGACTCGTACCGTTTAAAATCGCGAATTGTTGTCGGCTTATATGATTTGTTTGGCGTGAGTCGAGCTACTTCCTTCTGAAGAGCTAGACCAAAATTTTGGATTTCTTGTATAGCGCTATGTTTATCCTTGTCGGATGTAAGAGAGCCTTCCCTTGAAGGCTGCTATTTGTCTGTTTAGGGCGTTAGAGTTAGTTTGTTGTGATCAGCAACAACGAAATGATACCGTTTTGAGGTGCGTTTGTATGTTCAGAGGCGAAGATTTCATCTGCAATGTTTTGCGGAAAAGAATGTCCTTCAGCGTTAGCGGCGTCTCGCGATGCTGAAGGTCGATTTTTCCTTATGCATCTCGTGTTGAAGCGGCTTGCGGGCTTTTGGGGATGTTTTTGCGAATGTTAGCAGCGGAAAACTGTTGTCTCCGTTTTGGGCCTTAGGACCAAGGGTTGGTAAATTCGACCCAGGGAGAAGCGTCTACATTCATTTTGCTTTGTGAAGTGTTGGCCCTCGGGATTTGTTTTGGATGTAATAATCGCTTAGTGGATACTAGATCCGTTGTTGTGGCGTTTGGCTGATTTGAAAAAGTCGTGAAAGTTTGAAAATTTTAGAGTCTTGAAATTTGTGGGAGTATCTGAGTATCGTACCCTCCCCTTTTTAATTGGAAGGATAGCTGAATCCGCCGGTTGGCGAGTTGCCTCGATACCCTTGCCTAGGGATCAAGCCATCTCGTAGTTCTTTTGTACCACGTTTTATTGTTTAGTGGTAGTATTTTTGAGGTGCATCGCATTCCAAGTTCTCGGGATTTTGACGTCTTGCATGTTTGCGATTTGGTATGAACCTGGTCGGACTACTTTTATGACTTTGTACGGTCCTTCCCAGTTTGCTCCCAGTTTTCCTGCGTTTAGTTCGGCGGTGTTTTGGAAGACTTTGCGTAAGACTAAATCGCCTTCTTTGAACCTGCGATGGCGTGCGTTTGAGTTGTAGTACCTTGCGGCGGCGTGCTGGTAATTCTGGATTGAATGAGTGCCTGGTCGCGGCGTTCATTGATGAGGTCGAGATTGTCCAGCATCATAGCGTCGTTTAAATCCTCTCTTTCGGGGAGGAATCTTCTCCGTACTCGGGAATTCTACTTCCGGGATCATGCATTCCGCCGTAAGCGAGGCGAATGGAGTTTCACCGTAGCCCGTCTTGGGGTTGTGCGATCGACCAAAGAACTCCTTGAGCTCCTCGCCCATCGCCCTTCTTGGCGTCTAGGCATTTCTTGAGTCCGTCAGGGCGGTCTTGTTGATGGTTTCTGCCTGTCCGTTGCATTGCGGATATCTGGGAGTTGACTTCGTAAGTCGTATTTTCCATTTTGCAGAATGCTTGAATCGGCAGAGATAAATTGAGATCCGTTATCTATTACGATTTAGTATGGGACCCCATGTCTAGTTATGATATGTTTCAGACGAAGTTCTCGACTTGTGTGTCTTTGATACTTGCGTAGGATTCTGCTTCTACCCATTTGGAAAAGAAATCCGTGAGGACTAGGAGCGTTTTTGTTTTGATGGGTGCATAGGTCCGACAATGTCCATGGACCATCGCATGAAAGGATAGGGGGCGAGATTGAAGAGGATTTCCGCGGGTTGATGGATTGTTGGAGCATGCCTTTGGCATTTCGCACTTCGGGCGAATTTCTGATCTTTACCATGGTTGGCCAATAATAACCGTGGCGTTTGATTTTGACTGCGAGATCTTCCAGAATGATTTCCGCATGATCCAGAATGGACCTCTTCCATGATTCTTCTTGCCCTTTCCCTTCTGCGCATGTCATGAGAGGACCAGAGAAACACCACTTATAAATTTCTCCCTCTATCGTGGCGTACCGTGCGGCAGGTTTTCACTTCTGAGCCGCCCATTTTTGGTGGGTAAGGTTCCATTCGATATAGGCTCGGTTGGTTCTAACCAAGGGCTGTCGCAGCCATACTCGGTTGGGTCCACATCCGCTTCGGTTGATCCTCGACTTCTTCGCATCTTCAATCTCTTCGGATTAGATTGGCGACCACTGGTGGTCTGATGCTTGGATGTTCGATGAATTGACGGGATTATCCTGACCCTGGATCTGAGCTTGGCGAGGGCAGCCAAAGCGTCGGCCTGGGCGTTTTCGGCGAGGAATTCTGGTCAGGGCGAACTGGTCAAACTCTGAGCCAGTTCTTGGGCGAGTTTTAGATCGCGTCCATCCTTTCGTCTCTTGCCTCATATTCTCCGCTGTATTGATTGGCGACTAACTGAGAATCGCAGTAAGCATGAATATTACGGATTTTAAATCCATGGGCCAGCCCAAAGCCTGCGGCGAGTGCCGTATTCTGCCTCATTGTTTGAAGCATGAAAAGCCAATCGGAAGGATTGTTCTAGGATTTCCCGTTAGGAGAGGTGAGTCGTATTCGATTCGGATCCTTGTTTGGGCGAAGACCGTCGGCGTGGAGGACCCAAGTTGAGTTTGGTTCCTCGTTAGTCATGCCTCTAGTGGGTAACTCTACCAAGAAATCCGCAAGTACTTGGGACTTTGCACATGTCCTTGGCGATATTCTCGTCGTATTCACTCAGTTCGATTGCCCATTTTGCGAGCCTACCAGATTGGCTCGGACTATGCAGGATTATCCGCGATGGGAGCGTGGTGAGAACCACTATAGTATGAGACTGGAAATATGGTCTTAGTTTTCTTGCGAGGTTATGGCGAATGCTAATTTTCCATTAGCGGTGTCGAGTTTCGCATCCAGTAATGTCTTGCTACGTAAAGATTGGCTTTTGTTTGCGCGTTCTTCTTATATCAGGGCGCCACTGACTGCTGTCGCGAAACTGCGATATAGAGGAAAAGGGTTCACCTTCCACGGTTTTGCGAGGACTGGTGGAGTGGCCAGGTAATGTTTCAACTGTTGGAAAGCTTTTCACATTGCTCGGACCATTCGAACTTCTTGTTTCCCTTCAATGTTTAGTAAAGCGGTAGGCACTTATCCGTGAAGCGAGATGAAGCGGTTCAAAGCGCGACTCTTCGGTTAGCCTCTGGACTTCTCGCTTGGTTCTCGGGGAGGCCATCTCTATCAGTCGTCGATTTGTTTAGGGTTGGCCTTGATTCAGCGATCGTTACAAGGTATCGAGGAATTCTCGATGCCACCTCGTACCTACATTTCACCGGGTTGAGTTTCATGTTATGCTGGTTGAGTCGTGCAAAACATTCCTCTAGGTGGGCTACATGATCGTGTTCGTCAAGAGATGTTACGAGCATATCATCGATGTATACCTCCATAGTTTTCGAGTTGCTCAGCAAACATTCTGTTGACGAGTCGCTGATACGTTGCACCCGCGTTTTTAAGACCGAAAGGCATTACCTTATAGCAATACGTTCCGCGGTCTGTGATGAACGCAGTTTTTTCGCGGTCGTCGGGATTCATCATGATCTGATTGTAACCGGAAAAAGCGTCCATGAATGACAGAAGCTTGTTTCCCGCGGTTGCTTCGACCAATCGGTCGATGTGCGGGAGCGGGAAGCAGTCCTTCGGACAGGCTTTATTCAGATCCGTGAAATCGACACAGACTTCGCCACTTGCGTTCTTCTTTTACCACGACAGGGTTGGCAAGCCAATCCGGATACCTAACTTCTGTTATCGACCCTACTTTGAGGAGTCTTTCGACTTCCTCGTTGACTGCGGTGGCACGCTCAGGTCCCAGCTTTCGTCTCTTTTGTTTTACGGGTTTGTGAGTTGGGTTGATGTTAAGTTAAGTGACATGTTACGCTAATGTCGATTCGGCATATCCTCCGCAGCCCAAGCGAACGTACTGAGGTTCTTTTTGAGGCATGCGATGAGCTCTGCTTTTATTGGTTCGCGGAGGTTAGCTCCGATTTCGACGCACCGTTCCGGGAAGGAATCGTCGAGGCAAATTGAGACCACCGGTTCGCAGGTTGGTTCACGCTTCCCTTCCAGGGACTCAGCTCTTTGGGACTGCCAGAAGGTTTCTGGCGTGTCGTGAATCGTTTGCTTATTCGAGAGGTCGATTTGAATTTTCCGTTTTAGTTGGTGGCGAGGTAGATCTGTGCTGCTCGTGACTACCATGTATTGTTTGACCCGAAGGCGTCGGGAACTTGAGGCAAAGGTGGAATGTTGATGGGATGGCTCTCATGGAGTTTAGCCAGGGAGTTCCAACTATCGCGTTGTCGACGTTGGACCATCGATCACCAGAATTCCGTGTTTTGGCGGCGCTCCGGCTCTGACTAGGAGGTTAGTCGAGCGAGGTCATAATTTCTCGAGAGTCGAATACTGGGCTGGGGTCGTCTGTAAGGATGCTTAGATCGGCCCATCCTCTCGAGGTGCTTTTATAGTTAATATTAGCGAGCATCCGGTGTCGACTAATACCCTTGCTACGTCAATATCCTGGATCGTGAGTTCTATTACGAGGAGATTGTTGTGAGGTTTGGCCATACTGGCGTTGCTCGATCCTCGAAAGATCGATGTTGCGGGCTGGCGAAGAAGCCATACTGAATTCGACCGATTGGTGGTTTTGGGTTAGAGAATCCGTCCCCCTCCTTCTAGCGCCAAACTGTAGGAACCGAAATTCACACCGTCAATTTCCGATAAATAAGATTGCAGGAAAGCCAAGTAAACCGACTTTCCTTGAAGGTCCGTTCTCTCGTTGCCACGAAATCGATAAAATAAACAGAAGACAAAGATGGGAATTGTAATATTTGCCGAGCGTTTTATTAGATGAAGATCACGAGTACAAGGATTTTCGAAGACAAAGAGATTTGCGATTAAAGAAAAGATAGAGTCGCAGGCAGCCAAACGTCCTAAGCCTTGCTCCGCTAGTCTAACCACCTAAACCCTAGTTCTTCTAAGCTAGCAGGATGCTCTCAGTCTAATTTTCGGATCCCCTCCTCTTCTACTCTTGCTCTCCTTATATATCCACTCCAAGGTTGGTTTGCCTTAGGATGATGGACCTCGCCTTTTGGCCCAAGCTTATCTCTTGGGAAATATTCCATTTTAAATCGGTCTTATAATTATCCTCGAGTTTTCCGCTATTTTTGGTGACTTGATGTTTATCCGGCGTTAGGAAATCGGATAAACCGTCATAGCCTGATTGGTCCTGAATCCTTAAAATCATAAGTAAGTCCGTGGACTTGTCTTAAGTCGTTGAACGTTTAATACGATTTCTCGGAAAGACTATCTTTCTCGTAAAATAAACCGTATAGCTTAAAGGATCGATGTTCAAGTTAATCGATCTTTATTTTATCTGATATCTTCTAGAAATCAATCCTTCTAGTTTTGTCATAAAACATCGAGGGCGATTTCAACGAATCGAAAGATGTTCATTTCATAGCCGTGATCGTATCAAACTCACGAGGATCGATCAAACAAGCCAAAATGGGATCAGACCGAGCATGATGGGACCGAGACCAGGACGAGGGCCGTCGACCGGCGCCAGGCGAGTGCCGCAGCGCCAGGCGGCTTGCGAGCAGCGTGCCGCCCGGCGCCAGGCGGGTGTGCAGGGCGGCCCAGCGTGACCGCGTGCCGGAGGGCGGTGTGCGCCGGTGCCAGGCTGGCCTGCGTGACGCGTGCCGGCGGTGCCAGGCCGGCTCGCGTGACGCGTGCCGCCGGTCGCCAGGCCGTCTTGCCGTCCGTGGGTTTTCCGTTGTTCGATCTTTCCACCGTCAGTCGTCCGTGCGGGAAATCTTTGAGTTTGGAAGGATCTTTAGCCGTGGATTTTGAGATAACCGTTTTTGACCCCAACAATGATCCTCCTATCAACTTGACCCCCATATCTCAAACTTTTAAACTCTTAACCCCGGGTAGGGGTTTCTTTTGTGTTTTATCTACCCTCTCTGAGGGTCTCTAAACTCTGATCAGGCCTTCGTGCCTTGGTGTTGCTTTTTACTTGGATGGTGGCCCTGCTGTGGCCTTTTTCTTTTTATTAATGTTTTCGGATTCTTCTTCTTTGCATTGTGTTTACTTGTCGACCTTGTAGCTTAGGATGCGATAGTTTGCTTCGTGAGCACATCTTTATTTTCTGCCTTAGGCTAGAGATAAGGATCTTGGATCCGTTGCTTCTTGCAGTAGATGAGTTTCTGATAATCTTGTTTCCAAAAGTTGATAAGCCCTTCTTGCATGAGGTATCAGTTTCTGATCAGGTCGGAGGGCCGTTTTATGGTCCGGAGATAACTCCGATATTTCTGCTGGCCTGTTGGAAGGACTGGAAGTTTCCTGAGGAACTTTGGGGATCCTTTAAGGATTCGGATCCAAGGTTTCGGAAGGGAGCTTCGTAGACGATAGTCTGGGGACCTTGTCTCCAGGGAACTCGAGGTTCTTCTGTATGTTGAGATGTCATCTTGGGTTCGGAAATCCTGTAGGAACCTAATGGCTGTATGCCTGAGGACCTGGTGGTTTTTAGGAACCGGGAGGTTTGTAGAACCCATAAGTTTATTGGGAACTCGGAAGTTCACTAGCAACTCTAAAGTTCTTTTAGAACTTAGAAGTTCGTTTGGGACTTGGAAATTCATTAGGAATTCGGAAGTTCTCTTGGAACTTTAGAAGTTCGTTTTGGACTTAGAAGTCCGTTAGGAACTCGGAAGTTCGTTTGGGAACTCAGAGGTTTGTTAAGGACTCGGAAGTCCGTTTATTTGTAAAAACCCTGGAGCTTTTACATTTGAGCCCAGAATTCGTAAGAACTCGGAGTTCGTAGGAATCCGGAGTGTTTGGTTTTTCAGGGACCGTATTCCGTCCACCTAGGCAGGACTACTACCGGTACCTGTGGGACCTCGCATTCTGCCGCTCGGAAGCTGGCCACTATCGAGCTCCATGCTACATTCTGCTTCTGCAGGAAGCCACTGGCAGACTTAAGGGTGCTGGTATGGATTTGAAAATCCAAGTGCCAGGCTTTTCTGCTTTCCACGTCTGGAGAAGCAGGAGTTTATAAATTTTTCCCTGTGCGTAACAGTACTTTTGCAATATGCAAATTCCCTGAGTTAACCCGGAGGTGTCACAGTACTCTTGCTTTTGGGACCCCGATATTTCTATGGCTCAAGGCCTATACCGGGGTTATGGGTAGTTTTGACAGCATGCTTAGGTTGATCAGACCCGTTCCTGCCTTAAGTCTCATACCCGTTGTTATTTTCGTGTGGACGTGCCACGCATCGGTGAGGTTCAGCTGGGATCGGTGGTTTCAAGGGACCTGATCCAGCCATGTATGCCCCTTTAAGGATGATGGTTTTTTGCCATCTCTATAGTCGGAACTATTTTATTAAATAAGCTTTGTCCGTGGACGTTCAGCATACATAGGAGTAGAAAACCATAGTGCTTAAATATTAGTAGTAATAAATCATAGTCCAGAGACCATACTAGAGTTGATATGCTTTGAGCTACAGTGGGTTCCAGTAGTTTGATAGTGTTTTACCTTTGTTGCCTCGGAGTCCATGGACTTCTGGAGATCTTTCGTAGTTGGACCATGTTCCGAATCGTTCGGCTTTCCTTCTATTGTTAATCAGACGAAGACGATGTTTCCAGATCGTTGGTCTTTTTAGGGGGCTGGGCCCCGAGTTGGCTGTTCTTGCACTTTTGCTGTCGTAGTACTCTTGTCGTTTGTAGGATAAGATGCGGGGAGTTCCTTGCGTCATCTTTGGTCGATGATGCCAGGGTACGACTAGGGCTGGCTTTATGCCCCAGCTATTGTGGATGCCTCCAAAGTTAGCTCTTGGCAGCTGGAGGATCCGGGGGTTTATCTCTCGTTGGGCTCTGTAATGGGTGATTATGCTTGCCCCAGGCACCTTCCTGTAGTGGGAGGTATTTGCTTTGCCGAATATCTTGTTCTTAGCTCTTCTCGAGGAGCAAGGGTTTCTAGCTAGGAGATGTGGCCCCTGCCCCAACTTAGCGGGAGGTCTCCTCGCGATGTTCATGCCCCAACTTCTTTGGCGATGTACGGTCCGCTTGTCGATGTCTCCAAGCCTCGGGCATCAGTAGTGCCTTGTGTTGGGGTCAAAATCGGTCAACGACGAAATCGTCACCCGAAAGTCCTCGAAAGAAAAACCAAGTGACGATCAAAACCAAGAAACGGGTCGTCACTCGGTAAACTCACAAGAAGGCATGAATGGACCGTGAGCCCCGGGGATCAACGAAGGCAAGCAGGCACCGGTGGACGCAGGACACGGCGGGGGCGGTAGGCTTACCCTGTCCCGTCTGGCGCCGGCAGCAAGGGTCCTAGTACCCGTCTATGCAATCGTCTCGTGATCTCGGGCAACGGCAGCACTTGGTCCCTTAAACCCATGTCCGGATTGTCCGCAAACTACAATGATTCTTCCGCAAAGCCTTCTCGATTGTTTACAAGTCCATCTTTTAAACGTCTAAAGTTCGAAGCCACATTACTCAAACCCTTGAAACCAGTTATCTCGAAATCTACGGCTAAAGATCCTTCCAAAACTCAAATATTTCCCGCACAAACGACTAACGGGGGAAGATCGAACAAAGGAAAAACTCACGGACGGCAAGACGGCCCTGCGCGGCGACACGCGTCACGGAGCGACCTGGCACCGGCGACGCAGCGTCCGGGCCAACCTGGCGCGGCGACGCAGCGTCGCCAGCGACGGCCTGGCGCCGGCTGACGCAGCGTCGCTGACGGCTGGCGGCAGCGTTCGCAAGCCGGCCTGGCGCTGGCGGCAAGCCCTTGACGCCCGTCGGCGGCCTCGTCCTCGGTCCCATCATGCTCGGTCTGATCCCACCTTGGCTTGTTTGGATCAATCTTCGTGAGTTTGGTACAATCACGGTTATTCTAAAACACCAAACATCTCGACTATCACGAGGAATGGGGTTCGCCGGAAAACGAAACCTTCAAAGACTGTTCTTTCAGAAAACCGTAACAACGTCTAAGCGGCCCGGCGTGGCCAAGGCGGTACTACGATTTTCGAAAGGAAGGATAACTATGACGGTTTATCCTTATCCTCACATAAGAGATAAATGTCAAGTTTCCAAAGATAAATGTCAAGTTTCAGAAGATAAATGTCAAGTTTTCGAAGATAAATGTCAAGTTTCGATAAACACGAAGATGGACGAAAATGGAAAAAGCCGGTTCAGCCGCGAGAAGATAGACCGTCTTAAGAATAGTATATAAGGAGAGCTTTGGGCGAGGAGCAAATCATCACCAAACTTCCGAGCACTTAGCACTTAGCGTTTAGCATTCTTTTCTGTTTTCACTAGCTGCGACTCAACTAGGTTAGAACTTAGGTTGCTAGACTAGCGAACTTGCCGACAGCTCTCGTAGCCAAGGCTCTTACCTGATGTTCTCAAACGCGAATTCGAAATAAGATCTTTCGCTCTATTCTTTGTTCTTACGATTTTATTTCGTTTCATATTTTCTTTGTCACTGATTGTGTCGTGCGCCCAGAAGATATCCGGGACCTTCAGAAGGCTTGGTTCACTTGGCTTTCCTTCAAATCAACTTAATTTGACGGTGCGAATTTTGGTTCCCACAGTTTGGCTAGAAGGAGGGGGTTACAGATCTATCTATCTAACTGCACAGCTCGATCATGTCTATCGACGTCACCAAAGATCAGCCAGCGCTAGACGGAACACCCGTCGGCGCCAGCGTTGAGAAGACTCCAGATGGAGATCGTCGCAGTCACCGCTGATGCAAACACTGAAGGCGCTCAGGCAGATGAAGGAACTGTTTACCTCGCGGAACAACAACGAGACAAGCTGATAACCTCGCCGCAAAACAGGTTGACACCTTAACTGCGAGGAGCAAATTGCCGCGGGATCCACCAAGGCACGCGCGGCGAAGACTTCGACCCGATCTCGAAGCACGAGAAAAAGATGCCCGAAAGAGCCCACTCGTGGAAACGGCTCGAAAGGACAGCAAACGACCTCGCAGAACCTTCCACTCCCGGCTACGGGAAACAAGGAAAGCGGCGTGGAGCGCATCGATCTAGATATCAGCGACCAATCGGATCCTTCCGATGAAGACGCTGACATCCACCCCAGGAGGACCCGAAGCCAGTCCGCTCGGCAGACGGTCTCCTTCGAAAGGCCCATGACAGAAGAGGAAGAAGAACTCTACTGGATGGAGCAGGAAGAACTTCATGAGGATCAAACTTCGGAGGAACGCCGGTAGCAAGCAGATCCATGATCTCGCAATCTCTTAAGAGACCGTGGCGAAAGCGGTGAAATCGCAAATCCATCAGCGACCAGTTCCGCCCCCGAGATCGATAGACTTCTCGAGGAAGCACGGAAAACGCCGTTGACCGCTCGGATCACGGAAACACGCATCTCAGACCCAGGGAAAATCAAAATCCCGGTCTATGACGGTACGGCGGATCCTAAGTCGCACCTGCAGTCTTTCCAGATCGCAATGGGTAGGTGCAAACTCCCGGAGCGCAAACGAGACGCGGGTCATTGTCTTCTCTTCGTCGAGCACCTCAAGGGCACTGCGCTCGAATGGTTCTCCCGGCTCAAAAGGAACTCCATCGGAAGCTTCCGCAAACTGGCCTCGGCGTTCCTCAAACAATACTCCATGTTCATGGATAGAGACGTCCTACATTGACCTATGGAGTCTAGCTCAGAAGGAGGACGAGTCGCTCCGCGACTTCATGCGAAGGTTCAAACTGGTGATGGCCAGAGTAACGGGCATCAGCGACAATGTCGCAATCGACGCCCTGAGGAAGACTCTCTGGTATAAGTCGAAGTTCCGAAAGTGGATACTACTGGAAAAGCCGCGGACAATCCAGGATACCCTCCACAAAGCAACGGACTTCATCATCATGGAGGAAGAGATGAAGCTTCTATCGCAGAAGCACGGACCACAGAAAACGTCCTCAAAAAAGAAACCCTCTCGTAACGACAAAAACGTCCATCACGAAGGGGAAGACGCCCAAGGCGAGCATAACTACGCCATCAACTCGGAGCAAGGCAAAACCTCTGGAAACACCTGGACCAGGAACCAGTACAAGGATAATTCCTACTGCGAGTTCCACGAAACCAGAGGTCACTCCACTGCGAACTGCAAGGTTCTCGGCGCCCGGCTCGCCGCAAAGCTCCTCACCGGCGAACTATCAAAGGTCAAGAGCATAAAGGACTTGCTCCTGGACTCGACCGCCCAAAGACCAACAAAACTGTCTCCGAGGACCGCGACCAAAAATCAATCGGGTGAAAACACGGAAGGAGGGCGACGACCAAGGAACAACAACATTCGCCAGAGGGTAAACATGATCATCGGAGGATCACAATTCTACCAAGACTCAGTCGTCGATAAAAGCCTACGGGTGAAAAGCGAGAGACAAGTTCCAACTGGTTTCCAGATAGCGATATTCCTAACCACGCGATCACTTTCGAGGAACAGGAAACGTCGGAATCGACAAACCTCATCATTAGATCCTTTGGTTATCTAGTAATCCAAGATCTCGAGGTCGGCCGCATCCTCGTCGATACAGGAAGTACGGTCAGCGTTATCTTCGACGACACCTCTACAGGATGAAGATCCCACTTGGGAAGTCGTTCCTGAGCCAAAACCTTTGACTGGGTTCTGCCGATCGCCCGCCATCATGACCCTCGGAAGAATTAAGCTCCGGTCATGGCGAAAGAAGTCACAAAATCGTCGAGTTCGCAATAGTAAATGACGGTGATGAAAAGGACTTTATAAAGTCCTAATCAAATGATGTAGTGTTGGTGTCAAAATCGGTCCGTAAATCAATGACTGAAAGTCTGGAAAGTATTTCTCAAAACAGAAAGTCTCGGATAATTTGAAAAGAAGTTATACGAGATTTTCTCAAATTAGAATATCCACTCTCGTGAGGTCGAAAACGGTTATCTGAAATCACGGCTAAAGATCCTTCCAAACTCAAGATTTCCGCACGAACGACTAACGCCGGAAAGATCGGTCCGCTCGCCCAAGGACATCAAGATTCGATCACCACAAAACTCTAAACACAAAGAATCTGCCTCGAAACTTGAAGAAGTCGTTCTCTCAAACCGTGAGGAACCAGAAAACGAACAAGATATCAAATCGGCCCTCGCCGAGATCTTCAAAACGCTCGTGCTAGCACCGGACGCCAGGCGCCGGCGGCGCATCACGCGAGCTGGCCTGGCGCCGGCGCGGCACCGTCCACGCTGGCCGGCCTTGCGCCAGCGGCACACCCGGTCTGGTGCCGGTGGCACGCGGGCGGCCTGGCGCCGGCGGCACACCCGACTCTCAAGCGCCCGGCGGCACGCGTCACGCTGGCCGGCCTGGCGCCGGGCGCACACCTGGCCTGGCGCGGCTGGTATCGCGTCACGCTGGCGAGCCGCCTGGCGCCGGCGGCACTCCTGGCCTGGCGCAGCGGCACGCGCCACACTATCCGGCCTGGGCCGGGGCGGCGATCGCCACGTCGGGCGGCCTGGCGCCGGCACACCCGCCTGGCGCAGGCAGCCACGCAGGCCATGAGGCCTGGCTGGCCGTGGCACCCGGCCTGGCTGGCGGCACATGCACGCATTCCATAATGCCTGGCGCCGGCGGAACTGACCTGGCGCCGGTCGACGGCCCTCGCCCTGGTCTTGGTCCCATCATGCTCGGTCTGATCCCATCTTGGCTTGTTTGATCGATCCTCGTGAGTTCTGTACGATCACGGCTATGGAATGAACATCTTTCAATTCGGTTGGAATCGTCCTCGATGTTTTACGACAAAAACTAGAAGGATTGGATTTCTCGTAGAAGATATCAGATAAAACAAAGATCGATTAACTTGAACATCGATCCTTTAAGCTATCGGTTTATTTTACGAGAAAGATAGTCTTCCAGAAATCGTATAAAAGCGTTCAACGACTTAAGACAAGTCCACGGACTTACTTACGATTTTAAGGATTCAGGCCCAATCAGGCTATGACGATTTATCCGATTTTTCTAACGTCGGATAAACATCAAGTCACCGAAATATAGCGGAAAACTCGAGGATAATTACGAAGACCGGCAAAATGGAATATTTCCTGAAGAGATAAGCTTGGGCCCAAAGGTGAGGTCCATCATCCTAAGGCAAACCGACCTTGGAGTGGATATATAAGGAGAGCAAGAGTAGAAGAGGATGAGATCAAAAATCTAGATTGAGAGACCTGAGAGGCTCCCGTTAGCTGATGAACTTAGAATTTAGGCGGTTAGACTAGCAAGGCAGGCTCTAGAGCGTCTGGCCGCCTCCTGCTCGCAAATCTCCGCCTCCTCTCGGAAGGATCGGACAATTCTTTTACTTAAGAGCTCGCACATAGAAACCGTAGGCATTATCTTGATGCCCGCTTATATGACCAACGCTCATACTAGACGAACCAGGCCCTAGAACGTCTGGCAGCCTCGCTTAAGCAATCTCCGCTCCTCTGGAAGGATCGGACAATTCTTTTACTTCAGAGCTCCGCATACTCCCTAGGCGTTATCTTCATGCTATTTTACATGACAAGCCTCATACTAGATCGAACCCGCCAGACGGTTCGATCTCTTGTTCAACTCTTTCTAAACTGAACTACGTCCGACTTGATCCTCGAAAGGGGGTACGTAGGCAGCCTTTCTTAAGGTCCAGTCCCAAATCTTAACAAACCTTTTCCGCATTTATTCGGTCACTTGCGTTGTCTGTCGCAGAAATCCGGACCTTCAGGAAAGTCGGGTTAACTTGGCTTTCCTCGTTTTTATTCATTAAAATCGACGGTGTGAATTTCGGTTCCCACAGTTTGGCGCTAGAAGGAGGGGGACGGATTACTCTTACTCATCGACATAAAGAAAGCTTGATCGAACCAATGTCCGAAATATGAAAGAAAAAGGATTCGATTCGTCAACGATGGTAAAACAACTCCAGCAAGCGACTGTTCCTACGGCAACGCCACGCAAACGCCATGGTGCTCGAGCAAATCAAAACCTAGCCGCTGCTTTCCGCCACAGGAAGAGCACGAAAACGAGCTATATTTCTCTATCTAAAAGAAAGGGAACGATAAAATCTATCAAACCCAAAATTGGTCTTGTTACCAAGTTAGAGAAATGCAACGAGCAAGGTTTTACGAAAACGTTTCTTTCGAGAACCACCAAAAATAAAACTTATTCTCCTCAAACCTTGGGAAACCCTATATTACTCATGGAACAGAAGCAACAACGCGCGCCGTCGGTTCACCGATTCCCACTGCCGCCATACTTACAAACAACTCAGGAACAAACGGAAAAGCGAAGGAGGTCGGAGCTTAATCTTACTAGGACGACTTGCCATAGGGTAAGATCAGTCTTCCCAGTCCGTCTTAGTAAGAGCCCACTTTGTTCTCCTTGTGTCTAGGTCAAAATGGCTTCGTTCATCTCAATCGGACTTTCCGTTGAGATTTCTGAAAGAGAACAGTCACTGTCCCGGCCACCTCACGTGGGCAAGGACAAACATTACCGAGGTCACCTCACCCTCCGACATGGCTACCGTGCCACAGGGCGAAGTCACCTTCGTTATCCTTCGATTCTAGATCAAAGTGGCTTTCGTTTCGCTCAATCGAGTTTCCGTTGAGATTTTATGAAGGAAACAAAATCACTCTTCCGCCACCTCGCCCGCGGACGAGAACAACCATCACCGGAAAAAGGTCACCTCGCCCATGGCCACCTCGCCTGTGGAAACCTCACTTTGCTCTCCTTTGAGTCTAGGTCAAGATGGTTTTCGTTTCGCTCAATCGGAGCTTCCGCTGAGATTTTACTTAAGAAAACAATGTCGCTGTCTCACCACCTCGCCCATGAGAAGGATCTCTGTCCCGTCATAGACGAGACCGGTCCTGTCTCAGTACCATGCATCTTTGCCTGAGTTTTCGTAACTCGGCCTTTGAGGGCTGGACACGGCATCGGCGGCAGGGCGCTCACGCCGGCGGTAGACCGAATTCACGCCGCGCGCCTTACCGGGCGTAGGCCTATCATTCTCGCCTGATGCCGGGCGGCAAGGGTCCTGGCGCCCATCCGTGCAGTCGTCTCGTGATCTCGGGCAACGGCAACATCTTGGTCCCTTAAACCCATGTTCGGATTGTTCGAGAAACACGACGATTCTTCCGCAAAGCCTTCTCGATTTTTAACAAAGTTCGTATTTTAAAATCTAAGTTCGAAGCCTCATTATTCAAACCCTCGAAGACGGGAAGTCTACGAATCCAAGTCCATCTCGATCCCGACACCGAGAAATCTCGAAGACCATAAAAGTTCAATGATGAATGGATTTCGATTCATCGTATTAAACGATCACAGTTATTCTAAACACCAATCGTCTCGACTATACGAGGAAATGGGATTCCTTCGGAAATGCCGAAACCTTCAAAAGACTATTTTCTCGAAAATTTTGTAAAGGTTTTAATTCTTCAGAGGACAGGAACAAAACGCCTTGAAAACTGCCGCGAATATAAGGAACTTAGGACCTAGGTGAATAGTCTAGCAAGCTAAGTCTTAGGCAAAATTTCCAGTCTTGTTCCATCGTTCCTTGATTGTCCAGGCAGAACATGCAAACCGATCTAGTCTCTCGAAAAACCGAGAAACGATCGCCACGCGTTCTAAAAGCATACTCATCCCGCTTCCTAAAAGAAAGAAAAACGTACACAAGCCTTCGGAAGAACGGCTAACCCGTTTTCTTTCGTAAAAAGAAAAGGGAAGTAGGTACGTATACTATACCCGTATAATCCCATCTTCGAAAACTTTTTGCTTCAGCATCAAGACAACGCTTTTGACAAAGCAAACTCTCGCAGCAATAAGATTCGTCTAAAAAACGCTAACGGCATAGCCCAACCGTTACAAACATAGTCTTGAAAACTCTACGTCGTCTCTCGTCGCAAACTCGCGACTAGAAACGTGTACCAACGTCAGACTAATAGCACGATGGTGAACTACGAAAATAACGAAATAACCTTCGGTAAAACTCGATGAGTAATTCGAAGCAGCTTTCATCCAAAGGTCGAAATCATAGCGAAACATCTCCGTGTAACCGCTGAAAACATCGCTACTTTGACAATTCATGCATTTTCTATCTCCATGAAACCGTCATCCATTACTTTCCTATAACAAGAATATTTTAAACAAAACAGCCTATGGAAAAAACATGATCGGTCTCATGCAAAACGACTTCGCAGTACGCAAAAGTGAATGAGAAAAACATAATCCGTGGTCGCAAATATCGCAAGTAATTTGTGAGAAAACTCTCCAGTTACCTTTACAAAAACCCCCTCTTACATCACTTTTATTTAAAAATCCTTTGTATGGTCGAAGTCAATTCATACAAAGCAACTTTCTTAAAATAAACATAATGGGTCCAACGAGTAACTGTCATAGACAGTTTTTGCTCCACAAGGTTTCTGGCTCCTGCTTTCACTCACCGCGGTTACGTCCGAAAGCAAGAAATAATCACGCAGGCTAACCCGCATACATGTCCTGCGCCGATCCTTAAACTTTTTCCGGATAAAATGAAACGATTTTCATGCAACAAAAGAATTTATACGAGCCATTCATCGATAACTAAGACCTAAAGTGGAAGATTGTGGAAACCAAATTCGCACCGCCAATTTCTGATAAGATTTATGGAGGAAACCGAAGTTAACCCCGACTTTGAAGGTCCCTGATATCTGCTGGGCCGCATTACTAAACAATCAAATAAAATTGCTAAAAATAGAAATCGTAAAAGTTGAGCGAAAGAGATCTTATTTCTGAATTCGCTTGAGCGTGTACAACAAGAAAAGAAACCGGCCGTAAGGGCTGTCGGGAGTCCGCTAGTCCGACGCCTAAGTCTATCCTAGTTGAGTCGCAGCTCGCTAGTGAAAACAGAAAAGAATGCTAAATCGCTCTAAGTGCTAAGTGCTTGAAAGTTTGTGATCTGGTTTGCTTCTTGCTCAAAGCTCTCCTTATATACTCCTCCTAAGACGGGCTATCTTCTCGCTGGCTGAGTCGGCTTTTTCCATTTTCGCCCATCTTGTGTTTATCGGGAAACTTGACATTTATCTTCGGAAATCTTGACATTTATCTTCTGGAAACTTGATATTTATCTTCTGGAAACTTGACATTTATCTCTTTGTGAGGATAAAGATAAACCGTCATAGTTATCCTTCCTTTCGAAAATCGTGACGCGGCCGTTTTGGCCACTTTGGGCCGCTAGGCTTTTACGGTTTTTCGAAGGACGGTCTTTGAAGGTTTCGTGCCCGAAGGAACCTCAATTCCTGTTTAGTCGAGAAAGTGGCGTTCTAGAGTAACCGATCATACCAACTTATGTGATTGATCCGAACAAGCAGATGGGATCAACCGGCACGATAGACCAGACCGGACGAGGGCCGCGGACCGACGCCAGGCCCACTACGCGACGAAAGCCGCTGGCGCCAGGCTGGCCTGCGTGATTGCGCCGCCATGCCAGGTTGGTGCCAGCGCCAGGTCGCAAGGTCCCGCCAGCGCCAGGTCGGGTGCCGCAGGGCGCTTGGTCGGGCTGCCCCCTGCGGCTGGCGCCAGGCCAGCCTATCGCCCTGCGCGTCACGGGCGCCAGGCGGGTGCTGCCGGCGCTGGCCAGCTCTTTGCGTCCTGCTGCCGCCGGCGCCAGGCCACTCCGTCTCTAGCGTGCCGCTTGTGTCAAAAGTAAGCCAGGCCATTCGCTAAGCGCCCCGCTACGCTGGCGCAGTGCCGGGTGCCGCTGGCGCCAGGCTGGTATCGCGGGGCTGCGTGCGCCCCGGTGCCGCCGGCATTCAGGCCAGCCCGCGTCCCGCCGCGTCGCTGCGCCAGGCCAGCCCGCTGTCCCACGTCAGCCGGGTGCAGGCCGCCTTGCTGTCTGTGGGTTTTTCGTTGTTCGATCTTTCCCTTGTCAGTCGTTTGCGGGAAATCTTTTGAGTTTGGGAGGGTCTTTAGCCGTAGATTTCGAGATAATCGTTTCTAATCCAACGAGATTCCGCGAGTATCGGGATTTGAGATGGACTTGGATCTGCAGATTTTCCGTCGCCGAGGATGCGAGCAATGTGGTTCGAAGTTTTAGATGTGTTAAAAGATGAATCTTTAAACAATCGGGAAGGCTTTACGGAAGACTCATTGTAGATCTCGGACAATCCAGACATGGGTTTCAAGGGACCAAGATGCTGCCATTGCCCGAGATCATGAGATGATCGCACGGATGGGCGCCAGGACCCTCGCCATTGGCGCCAGATGGGAGTGGACGAGCCTTCCGTGAGTTTTATCGAGCGACGACCCGCTTCTTGGATTTGATCGCCGCTGGTTTTTCTTTCGAGGATTTTCGGTGACGATTTCGCCATTGACCGATTTTGACCCCAACAGTTAGCCCCCCAGCTAGCTAGGAACCGTAGAGCCTGTCGGATCCTAGCTTGCGGTATAGCCGTGTGGGAAGGTGTTGAGACGTAATCGTTTGCCAAAATCGGGTAAATAGTGATTTTACCTCCTTTATATGGAGTAAGAAATCTCATTCTTACTTCATCACAAGGTTTTTACTCTCTCTCAAGAATCCTTTCTCTTTAAGAACAATGTCTTCAAGATCCTCAAAGAGAAACTCTTCTTTCCATTCATCTCGGATGACTCTCCGCCCATGTGACGGTGAAGCAGGAGGAGTTGGTCGAGGAGGAAAAGAAGAACGTATACCGAGCTCCTTGTAGGTTCGCCTCAACACTGCCAGAGATCCCTGTTCCGAGGAGGCTCTGAGGCAGCCCGGTGCTCCTTTATGCCGAAGCTCGGTTTCGTGAATATCTCTCTTCGAGATTTTTACCAGGTTCCTGAAGGAGTCAAATTCGATCTCCGCTGGTAACGAGTGCAAGGAATCCTCCGCAAGGTTTCTTTACATGTTACGGCTTTTTTACGCATCGCCGATGTGGTTCCAAATCCCTGGTGCCATTGTTCGGCGCTTCACCGCTTTGAACTTTCGATCAGCCAACTCAGCGTTCTGCCTTGAGAGTTGGTTTGGCGCATTGATCGCTAGCTACTAACTCGGGATTGATTTGGTCCCGAAGGATACAGCGTGAAGGATATGGCTTTGGGCACTCGGCCGACGGGAGTGACGGTTATTACTATTATGCTGCCTAAGAAGGATATGGCCGTGATTCGGGACTACTCAATCCCAAATCGTGGCAGGAGCGTTTTTCTTCGTTCAAATAGATGGCGAGTCTGTCGAGGAGAGCTGCCTCCATCTATTTCCGCAGCATGGAACTTCAACCGAGGTAATAATGACGAAAACCCTGTTGTCTATCTCACCTTTTCGAAGTGCGAAGTTTTAGTGAAAATTTTCGCTGTAGGAACAACCCTACCGCGATTTGCCTGGTGACGCCTTTGTCAAGAGAGATCTTCTTCGCCAAAGGCCGTTTTTCTGAAATCCTTCACCTCGAACGGATCGAGACGCGGTTAGATTTATCGGTCCCGAGGTCCTGTCCGTCGACGACGCCAACCTGTCACCGCGGTCCTACTCGAGGCGCAGACAGAGGTCTCGTAAGGGGAAGGAAATCGATGATGGGGAAGGCTCGGAAAGTCCTTCACCGTTGGGAGAAAAACCTAGTTTTGCTCCAACGGAAAAAGGCGGAGCCAGCGGTTTTCCACCTAACAACTTCTTTGATGGCCTTCCTCCGGAGTTTACTACTGACGAGTCGCTGGAGGATGAGGAGAAACAACGGGTTTTTGCCGAGGGCTCCCAACGTGTCAACGAGGTTTGGCCCTTCGAACTTCTTAACCTTGCGTTCGAATCTGTATATAAGCATGCTTGCTGATCTTGAGTTTTATGCAGGGACTAAGAGTGTTTAGCGAGGCGCTTGACTCGAGTTTCCGCAAATCCAGGATTGCTAACTTCAAGACCACAGAAGCGGAGCGAGAGCTTTTCCGGTTCCGACAAGAGGTGAAGGCACAGAACGCGAAGCAAGCTGAGCTTCATGCTCGGGCTCTCGCTCGCGGAAAGGAGAGGAAGAAGGATGGTCGCAGCGGAGGTGGCAAGACGGGCGGAATCGTTTGCTCCTGAGTTTCAATGTTTTAAAGAAGCTCAGGAGTTTGTTGGTGATTT
>CM028246.1:41038047-41155656 GCA_016432835.1 Brassica nigra
TGTAGTATATAAGATTGTCGAACCAGTCCTAAGTGACAAGAAACAGAGGGAATGCAAGTCTATGCTTAATCTAAATGCAATCATTAGAGAGGGAGATGATTAAACTAAGACAATAAGCAAAATGCAACAAAAAGTAAATCTTTCTTTCTTATGAGGAGAGTGAGACCCATGGGTATAGGGACTTGATATCAAATGATTAAGCTTCAATCCAAGATGCTAACTTTTCAATCAATCTAATTCCTTATGCCTAGACAACAAAACTAAGCAAGCTCTATCTCTAGATGGATGCTCTTTGCAATGATCACCCAATACACCAAATCTTTGGCTGTAATGATCAAAGAAAAAGGAGAATGAGTCTAATAGCAATCCTAGCTTCTTTGACAACTAATCTCTTAGGCAAAGCAAGCTAAAAGCATAGATGAGTTGGTTCAGGCATTTCATAGAACACCTTTCGGGCATGAAATGCCTATGACTCTATGTTTGAGAGGCCAACTCAAATATAGCTTTAAGAACACCAAATCAATGCAAGGAAATGATAGATCTAACCCTAAGCACCTTGGATCTACACTTAATCACTCTCTATCACCCTAACCCATGGATCTTAGATGGATCTACTCACTAATCCACATGCTTACTCTTAAACCCATGAGAGATTCAAGCTTAAACATATAGAGAAAGAAAGGATATGAAATCAAACAATCAAGAACACAAAGATAAGATGAGATTATGAATCAAGATGAAACTTTACTCAAGAGGTTTATGTGTTCTTAGATAGAAAATGAGATAAGTCCCACATTAGGGATAACAAGGGTACTTATAGTTAGGCTTAAAAGCCCTAGAAACATAGATTAAGATTACTAAAAGCCCTTAAGCTAAATGGGTCTAAACCAATAGGAAAGAGGCACAAAACTCGGTCAGGGTAGCAACAACATCATCCAACCCGTCAAGGCCCGGCCGTCCAGCTGGCAGCGTTCTTTGCTCCGTCCGGGTTCCATGCCGTCCGCTCCACCCTCGCCTCACCCCGTCATCAGCACCTTCTTCACGACCGGTACTCCTAGCCGACAGGCCTCCCCGGACGCTCGCCCGACGCATCACCGCCGTCCATCGGCTCCTACGTCTGGTGCTCCTCACCCGGGACGTGTCTCCTGGGACGTCCTGCACTTCTTATGGTCTGGTGCTCGGCTGGACGCTGCATCCCGTCATCCAGACGAGCTGGTCCGTCCTGATCCGTCCGGGTGTAGCCTGGCCAGGCACCGGTCTAACCCTCTTCTCTTGGTTTTACTTCTCTTCATAGCCAATCTTGATTCTTCACTTCTTTTGGGTCATAAGGTCTCCAAACACCTCAAATCTCACCAAACATACTCCAACACCTGATAGGGACAAATGAATGCAAAATGATCCTAGACAAGCCTAAACTTTAGCCTACAACTAAAAGAATGCAATAAAAGATGGCTAAATATATGAAAATATGCAAGACATCAACTCCCCCACACTAGTCCTTTACTTGTCCACAAGTGAACTAGTAAGGACTAAGGAGGAGAGGTTTGAAGGAGGGGACTCATAGCCAAAAGAATGCTCTTCTTAGTTCTCAACTTGATAACCTTGTATAAACATACCAAGTAGCAAGAGCAAAAACTCAATCCAACTCTAACTTAACAAGGCCTATCTTAACTCCTTTGATCCCTACACTTACTCATCATGAATCCACAATCCACAATTCCATTTGCCCTCTAACAATCATTAAGCAAACTCAAAGACCTCTTGCAAATGGTCAAATGGTCCAAGTCATTTGGTTTGGTGGTAGAAGGTTTTATTCAAGTGAAACAAGAGGTTCAAAGGGATCTTTCAAAGGGTGGTTCACTCTCAAAACAAGTAGCCTTGACATTGCACATAATATATCTAAGAAAGGATCAACTCATGCATACAATGCTCAATCTCCATTGTTCTACCCTTTCCTAAATACATAAGTTACATCCTTATTCCTAATGCCAAAATACCACTCACATCTCTCACCCAAAGATTCCCCCCAAATACTCAAGATATTTTCTCATTTGAAACTCTTTCTTAATGAAGTCTACAAGGGATTTTTTCACATTTTAAACTTTTTTCAGCTCTTTCTAAACATTAGCCTCTTTCATTATTCTTTTTCTCTTCATCTCTTTCTTTTTTTATTTTTTTTTTTTTTTTTTTGTGGGGCCAAGACTTATTTACCAACTTAGAGCTTACAATCTTTCATTTCTCTTATCCTTCTAGACTTAATCACTTATAACTTTAGAGTCCCATGAGTCAACCTTTTCTTTCATAAACCTTTCACTTTCCCAAGATCACACCATACAACACTCACCCCATCCTAGAAGCTAGACATTATGAGTATCTAATCTAGCTAAAATGGAGACCAAGCATTGTCGTTCCCAATACTCAACATTATGCACATGTAAAGCTTTCCAAAGAAGGCCTCACTCAACAAATAATGAAAGCTTGAAAGGAGGTAAGGGTTTTAGTGGAGTGCCACTTGAGTTTGTCCAAAAAGATAGGCAAAGAATGGGAGGGACAACTCAAGTGTTCTATCCATGACTTAGTACACAAGGGACCATGAGCAAGAGACTTAGAGTCTAAATATGGCAGGAGCAAACTTCAAAGAGATAGCATCAATCAATCAAATAAGCTTTAGGAAGAGATTTCAAGGCACAAAGTTTACAAGCTATCCTAAGATTGCTCAAGCTACTTACTATGTTTATAAAGGTTATCACTTTAAGAACTTAGCATGAGCATCTTTACAAGGCAACTATCATCCTTGTCCCCTTATGCATGATGCAACCTATATGATGATTTTTCTCTTTTTTTATGCAAGTGAATGATCTAGACTCAATCCTAATGCAACTACATGATTCTTTTTGTGCTTTTCAAATTTTTCAAATTTTTGGTTTTTTCTATGCAATAACTATCTACAAGTGCATGCATATGACATAAAACACAAGACCATTAGCACTTGACACCTCCCCACACTTAATTCACAGTCTCTGTGTTTGTTAAATGTGGAGAAGGGCCCAAAGAAAGAAAAATAAAACTAAATGAAATGATGAATGGTATATACAATGATAGGGTGTTGGAGTACCTCTATGGAGCATGGGATGAGGCTGATGCCTCACCCTCAGAGTCATCTTCATCAGCAGTGGTGCTTAGGGATGGTGACTTGTTTCGGACTCGGATGGGGCGATGTAAGGGTTCCTCAAACGGCGGAGAGCTTTGCTGGACTGTGCGAGGGGTCAATAAGTGGCAGGAGGGGGTGTATTGAGCATCAAGATCAAAGTCCTCAGCCTTGCAGCCAGCTACAGCCCCTAGCTAGAACATCAGCCACTTTCTTCAATAACCGGGCTGAAACTTCAGCTTGCCTCTTCACAGTCCTTTTCAGCTCTTTGCACTTGTTGGTGAGCTTGAAAATGGTCCTATCTTGAGCCTTGTTCCACCTCTGGAGGATTTTAATTTGGTCATGAGCCTGGCGTAGGGGTCCAAGGGCAGGACACTGGTGCAATGCTCAAGCTTGTAACGAGGAGGGCGAAAAAGATGAGCAGTGGTGCTTCTGGTGTACTCCTCTTCATAAGCATTCTGCTTGCTTGCATCCTTATCACCTTTGGGAATGTTCACAGGGAAAGGGGTCCATGACTCCTAAGGAGGTGTTCCTCACTGATGTCAAAGCTGATGTCTCTTGTGTGCTAAGGAAGTGAGTTGTGGGCTAGGAAGCAAAAGCTCAGCCTTCTTGCCACCCCTTGAGTAAGAGTAGACACATCTCCCTTTAAATCGTCCACTTAGAAATTGAGCCTTCCTCAGGTAAGCTCCATCCAAGAAAGTAGGGCCTACTCCATCATCACCCAAATCTATCCCTTGGTAAGCCAATAATGGGGTTATCCAGCCACCAATACCAATCTGAGGTCCGAGTCACGGTTTGTCCAAGCCCAGCTCTTGTAGTGCATGAGGCTGTACAAGGAAACCAACCATACCAAAATCTGAGTAGAAATCATCCGGGACACTAGGGAGCTGAGGAGAGGAAACAAAGTGTCGGGCGGTTTGGTGAAGGAATCTCAACTCGTCTCCAGCAACATTCCCTACTTCCTTCTTCTGGAAGAGGGTGTGGTTAAGCAACCTGTGGAGGTAGCGATAGTGGGATGCCTAATAGCTCCATTCTTCTCCTTCTTGGCCCCTTTTCCTTGTCCTGTTAATAAGGTCCACATTGATTCAGCAATGGTCTCTCCTAGGGGCTGTCTTGAGTGTTGGAAGTGAAGGTTTTTCTGATCCTCAAGGTCAAGAACTTCACTAATCTCTTTGAAAGACATGGAGTACACCTCACCCTCAATCTTGAATTTGATCTCTCCCCATCCTTGCTGTGCATGCTTGGAAGTGTGAAAAGTTGCTTCTAGTGTAGCCAAGAATTGGCAAGAGACTTCTTTGTGAGTGGGGTAAGCTGCTGAGTAGAGGCTGCCCACCTTCATGTGCTGAAGCATTTCTTCAACATCATCATCAAGGTACAGCTCTTGCAAAATCATCTTATGAACAAATCTGGTGGGGACCCAAGCAATGCCATTCCTCAAAAGTCAGCAGCTCATCTTCAGTAGGTGTCTTGGACCTATCCCTCTTGTCATACTTTGATTTAGGATCAGCATGCTCATCAGAAGATATCTCATCCTCTTCACCTTCATTTTCTGCAATCATTGGTTTCTTGCCTTGCTTCTTTGCTCTAGCCTTTGCCAACTTCTCTTCCTTGTTGTGCTGGTTAAGGCTCTCTACAACTTCTTGCACAGGGTCTGGTGCTCTCCTAGGTGGAGTCATAGCCCTCATAGTGTGAGCAAGGGTATGATCACCTTTGTTGCTTGTCTTCTCAATCACAAGAGCTCCCATGCTAGAATTCTTGGTGCCTTAGCTCTCTTTGGAGGAGCCTGCATGTGAGTACCATCAGCCACATTGTCTCCAACAGCTAATCTCTTTCCATCCCTTTTGGCTTGCTTGTGAGCACCATCAGCCACACTCTTATCAGCAACAACTTTCTTCCCATCAGCTCTTGCACTTTCAGCCACACTCAACCCTCTCTCTTCCTTCTTTCTTGGCTTGTGCCTTCTTCCTTAGCAGTGCCAAGGCTTGCTGGCGGCGCTCCTCCTCTGAACCAGGCTGTGAACCCAAAGATTTCCCAAACTGAGCAGTGTGTCTTGCTGCACGCTCTTGCTTCTCAACTTCAAGATCAGCTTCACTCTTCCCCATTGGTACCTGAAACTTTAGACCTTGGAAAAGAGTAAGCTTGAGAAGGAAAAAGCTTTCAATATGAGGAATATGATCAAAAGCATAAGAATTACAACTCCAATGATCAATTGCTCACAAGAAACAAACTTTTAAGCAAAAGGCTTTAGAACATCTTAGAGAATTCTCATGCTCAAATTTTTTTTTTTTTTATGAGCAACAAGAACCTCTAAGAATCAAAACCACTCAATTAAGCACAATCAAGCTTAAAATGGCCTAAATTGAAGTTCTCCATCAACCTAGCATCCAATCTAACCCAAGAACAACCTAAAACAAGCACTTTATGAAAAACCCCCAAATCTCATGAACCCTAATTTTTCAAAGTTCAAATTAATCTCAATTCCACAATGAAATCAACTGCCCAGCATGATATATAAGCTTTTCCTAGTCTAAATTACAAGAATCTAGCAAGAAAAGGCTCAAATTTCAAGTTCAAATTTTTAGGGTTCATGAGGGTTACGAATTTGAACTTAGAGATACCATACCTTGCTTTGGATGAAGGATAAAGATGAAAAGATTCAAGGAATTAGAGCTAGGGGAGGAAGGCTTGATGTGGGAAAAGAAATTTGTGATTTGGTTGAGATTTGACAAAGTTATGGGATTTATGTTCTTGTAGGCTAGAGAGGATTATGATGTGAGGAAGAAGATGAAATGAGGAGAGAGAGGGTGGCTTAGGGTTTTAAAATGTTTCTGGTCGGGTGGATGGGTGTTCGGTCGGTTTAGGTGGGTTTGGGTCGGTTTAGGGGGAAGAAACTTACCTTGGGTCGGGCCGGGTCATGCGCTGGTCGTGGGCTCCATCGGGCTGTTCGTGGGTCTTGGTCACGCGGAGAACGACCGGGTAAGTGACCCCGGACGGTCGCCCCGGTCTGTCCGCTGCTGTCCACGACCGGTGCTGCGTTACCGGACGATGCACCCCGTCCGGTCCGTCCATTTAATCACGCACTGCCTTTACCCGGACGCGTCCGCCCCGGTCCGTTTCGCTTGTCTTCACGACCGGTAGCTCACCTCGACGAATGTACCCGACGCTGCTCTTGCGCCCGCCCGTCCGCTTCACGACGGGTGCACCCACACCGCACCCCCGTCCGATAGTTCAGCACGCTAGTGCCCGGCCCGGTAGGCGACCCCCGTCCGTCACCGGTCCAACCTCCAAACCATTTTTTTATTCAACCTCTTCTCAAAGCTTTATCCACTCATTCCCAAGCTATCACCATTCTCCAAGTGACTTAATTGAAAAGAACAAATCCTAATGCATATTTACAAGGATAACCATGGGACTTCCTCCCAAGTGAGCTTGTTTAAAGTCACTAGCTTGACTGCCTCCTTTGAGGTTAGGCAATGGGAGCATCAGAGAGTGGGGTTGATGTCCCATCCTTTGGTACTGTGGCCATGTATTCTTTGAGTCTCTGGCCATTCACGTGAAGTCATCCACCTGCTTATCCCAAAGCACAATGGCTCCATAAGGTCTCACTTCTTTGATCACAAATGGACCAGACCACCTTAGCTTTCCTGAAACAACTTCAGTCTAGAATTGTAAAGAACTTGATCTCCTGCCTTGAACTCTCTTTGAGGATGTGCCTGTCATGGAAAGCCTTAGTCTTTTCCTTGTAGATCCTTGAGTTCTCAAAGGCATCCATCCTTATCTCATCCAGTTCATTTAGTTGAAGAAGTCTCTTCTCCTTTGCACACTTGATGTCAAAGTTTAGCTTCACAGCCCACAATGCTTTGTATTCAAGCTCAACTGGCAGATGGCAAGACTTCCCATAGACAATGTTGAAAGGAGTAGTGCCTGAGGAGTCTTGAATGCTGTTCTATATGTCCAAAGAGCATCATCAAGCTTGGCTGACCAATCCTTCCTCTTGGTTCCTACAACCTTTTCCAAGATTCCCTTGATTTGCTTGTTGGAGACCTCCACTTGGCCACTTGTTTGAGGGTGATAGGGTGTTGCAACCTTGTGTTTCACTCCATTCTTCTGAGAAGACCTCAAATACCTTGTTGATGAAATGTGAACCTCCATCACTTATGACCACTCTTGGAACTCCAAACCTTGGAAATATGCTCTTGAACATTTTGACCACTACTCTTGAATCATTTGTAGGACTTGCTATTTCTTCCACCCACTTTGATACATAGTCCACAGCCACCAAGATGTATTTGTTGCCATAAGAAGAAGGAAGGGTCCCATGAAGTCAATCCCCAAACATCAAACACTTCCACTTCAAGGATTGGGTTTTGAGGCATCTCATTCCTCTTAGTAATGTTCCCACTCCTTTGGCAAGAGTCACATCTTGAAATGAAGTCTTGTGAGTCCCTGAACATGTGTGGCCACCAAAATCCAGCTTGTAGCACCTTTGAGACAGTCTTGAATGTAGCAAAATGGCCTCCATAAGAAGATCCATGGCAGTGTGAGAGGATTCCTTCAACTTCTTCAGCCACCACTCTTCTATAAATCTGATCTTTGCATAGGTGTAGATATGGTTCATCCCAATAGTATCTCTTCAAGTCTTTGTAGAACTTCTTCTTCTCATACCCTGCAAGTCCCAATGGTTCCTTCCCGTGGCTAAGTAGTTAACCAAATCAGCATACCAAGGTCCCTTCTCTTCAGCTGCCTTAACCTCTTCAATCTTTTTTCCAGTCTCAATGACTGCCACCACTGACATGATGGCCATGACATGCTCTTCTCTAAGTCCCTCATCAATAGGGATTCCACCTTCAATCCTCAACCTGGACAAGTGATCAGCAACTCCATTCTCAATCCCTGGCTTGTCTCTAATCTCCAAGTCAAACTCTTGAAGCAAAAGGATCCACCTTAGTAGTCTTGGCTTGGCATCCTTCTTTGCTAGGAGGTGTCTCAAAGCTGCATGGTCAGTATACACAATGACCTTGGAACCCACCAGGTAGCTTCTGAATTTCTCAAAGTAAGACAATGGCCAGCATCTCTTTCTCTGTTGTGGCATACTTCATCTGTGCATCATTCAGGGTTTGGCTAGCATAATAAATCACATGAGTTTTGCCATCCTTCTTCTGCCCCAGGACAGCCCCAACAGCAAAATCACTAGCATCACACATTATCTCAAAGGGAGGTCCCAATCAGGTGGCTGGACAATGGGAGCACTAACAAGGTCACCCTTTATCTTCTTGAAAGCCTCAAGACAATCTTCATCAAAGCTGAAAGCAGCCTCCTTGCACAGCAACTTGGTCATGGGTCTAGCAATCTTTGAGAAGTCTTTGATGAATCTTCTATAGAACCCAGCATGGCCAAGGAAGCTCCTGATGTCTTTCACTGTCTTTGGTGGTGGCAAGCTGACCATCACCTCAATCTTAGCCTTGTCCACTTCAATGCCCTTTTCTGAAATCTTGTGTCCAAGCACAATCCCTCTTTGACCATGAAATGACACTTCTCCCAATTCAGCACTAGGTTGGTGTCTTCACATCTCTGTAGGACCCTGCACAAGTTGGACAAACAAGCAGAAAACGAAGATCCGTAGACAGAGAAATCATCCATGAATACCTCCACTATATCCTCAATGAGATCCGAGAAGATAGACATCATGCACCTTTGAAAGGTTGCTGGAGCATTACATAACCCAAATGGCATCCTTGATAAGCAAAGGTGCCATAGGCATGTGAATGTTGTCTTCTCTTGATCATTGGGATGTATGGGGATTTGGAAGAACCCTGAATACCCATCAAGAAAACAATAGAAAGGATGGTTTGCAAGTCTCTCAAGCATTTGATCAATGAATGGCAATGGAAAATGATCCTTTCTAGATGAGTTGAGCTTTCTATAATCAATACACATCCTATGGCCAGTTATGGTTCTAGTTGGTATCAATTCATCCTTGTCATTTTTAACCACAGTGATACCACTTTCTTTGGAACTACATGCACAGGAGATACCCATTTAGAATCTGAAATAGGGTAGATAACACCAGCATCTAAGAGCTTAAGAATCTCCTTCTTTACAACATCTTTAAGGTTAGGATTCAACCCTTTGATGCTCTATAGAAGTCATTGATTCATCCTCTAGATGTATCCTATGCATGCACAAAGAAGGTGATATCCCTTAATATCATCTAGTGAGTATCCAATTGTTTCTAAACTTTTAAGTGCATTTAAAAGTTGAGAAAACTCAAGTTCAGTAAGTTCACTACTCACAATGACAGGATATGACTCATTAGGGCCTAGAAATGCGCACCTTACACCACGGGGAAGAGGTTTTAGCTCGACTTTTGGTGCCTTGAGCTCACTCCAATCATCTTGTTTGGTGTTCTCTTGTTGAGTGGCTGAAACAGCTTGGTGCACCTCTTGTTTGAGCTCCTCATACTGGCCTTTATCAACAATCTTCTTTAGAATCCAGCATGGCTGCAATAGCATCACTCTCTTTGTTCTCAACCACTTGGACCTCTTTATCCACTGTCAAAGCATGCTGCAAGGGTCCCTATTGTCAACTCTCCTAGTGCCAATTCCTCAAGGAGCTCATCAGCAAGAGCTTCCATCTCCTCTATGTAAAACACTTGGCCTTGCACAGTTGACCTCTTCATTACCTCATTGACATCAAAATGGAGAGTGTGCTCTTTCCCCAAATGAAGATCAATCTTGCCTTCCTTCACATTGATAAGGGCTCCTGCTGTGGCTAAGAATGGTCTTCCAGGAAGGGGTCTCTAGCTTCTTCATCCATCTCAAGAACAACAAAATCAGTGGGAATTTCACAATTTCCAACCATTACAGGGAGGTCTTCAAGGATACCAATGGGGAATTTGACTGAGCGGTCAGCAAGCACCAAAGAGAGTTTGCACTTCTTGTATTGGCTGAACCCAAGCTTGGCAACAGATAGAGGCATGAGACTGACACTAGCTCCCAAATCACATAGACATCTTTCAAACATCAAAGGACCAATGGCACAAGGTAGGGTAAAACAGCCTGGATCCTCTAGCTTCTTAGGGATTGTCAATCTCTGGATGATGGCACTGCACTCATGAGTAAGAACCATCATGCCTTCCATTTCCTTCTTCAGCCACAGCATCCTTCAAGAACTTGCTGTATTGAGGGACAAGCATGAAGGCATCAATGATTGGCATTGTGACTTGAACTTCACTCATTTGCTTCTCAAAGAGTGCTTTGTACTTCTCAAAAGTTTCTTGAATCTTCCAGAAATGGCAGCTTAGGTTCATAGGAACAAAGCTCATCTTGTGGATGTTATCCATCTTCAAACTCCTCAACCTTTCGAATCTTGAGTTTCTTCAGCATTTTCCTTCATGTAGCTATCTTTCATCAGAATCAGCTTATGTTCCCCGCTTAAATCATAACACCTGAAAATCAGGAAGATGCAAAGGAGAATCATTATCATTAGAGAAAGGTCGATGATTCTAAAGTGATCAACCATGTTATTATCAACTTAGAATTTGGCAACGGCGCCAGTTCATGAAAGGACTTTTCTGTCCTAATCAAATGATAGCATATGGATTGAACTGTTCTCAGTGACAATGAAAGGTTCAAGCTTTAATCTAAATGTAATCATTAGAGAGAGATAAATTCAAGACAATAAAATGCACGTAATCTTTCTTTCTTTATGAGGGTGAGACCAGGGATTGATATCATGATAGATTCATCCAAGATGCTAACTTTATCAATCAATCTACCTTTATGCCTAGACAACAAAACTGGGCAAGCTCTCATTCTAGATGGATGCCTTTGCAATGATCATTCAAGCACACCAAATCGCTTTGCAATGATCAAAGCAAAACAAGAACAGTCTAATAGCAATCCTAGCTTCTTTGGACAACTAACCCTTAGGCAAAGCAAGCTAAAAGCATAGTTGAGTTGGTTCAGGCATTTCATATAACACCTTTCGGCATGAAATGCCTTATGACTCCCCTATCTTTGAGAGGCCAACTCAAATATAGCTTAAGAACATTCCTCAAATCAATGCAAGGAAATGATAGATCTAACCCTAAGCACCTTGGATCTACACTTAATACCTCAATCACCCTAACCATGATCTTAGATGGATATACCTACTAATCCACATGCTTACTCTTAAACCCATGAGAGATCTGCTTAACATATAGAGAAAGAAAGGATATGAAATCAAACAATCAAGAACACAAAGATAAGATGAGATTATGAATCAAGATGAAACTTACTCAAGACGCTATGTGTTCTTAGATATAAATGAGATAAGTCCCACATTAGGGATAACAAGGGTACTTATAGTCAGGCTTAAAAGCCCTGTGTTACAGATTAAGATTACTACTAAAAAGCCCTTGCTAAATGGCTCCAAAACCAATAGGAAAGAGGCAATAAAACTCGGTCAGGGTAGCAACAACATCATCCAACCCGGTCATACAATCTCGTCATTCAGCTGGCCAAGGTTCATGTTCGGTCCGGGTTCCAACGCTGTCCATTCACCCTACCGCCACCGTCATCAGCTCCCTTCTTTCACGACCGGGTACTCCCAAGCGTGACAGGCTCCCCTGACGCCTTCGCCTGACGCGCCTTGTTCTTCTCCGTCCGGTGCATAAAAATTCGACGCTCGGCCGCCCATCTTCATCAGTCCGTGCTCCTACCGACGCATCTCCCGGACGTCCCAGCAGCTCCTTATGGTCCGGTGCCGAAGTTTGACGCTGCATCCCCGGTCATCCAGACGAAGCTGGTCCGGCCCTGATCCCAAATGGTGTGTGTGTGTAGCCGGGTCAAGGCTACCCGGTCAAACCCTCTTCCTTTGGTTTCACTTCTTATAGCCAATCTTTGATCACTCTTTTGGGTCATAAGGTCTCCAAACACCTCAAATCTCACCAAAAACATACTCCAACACCCATAGGGACAAATGAATGCAAATGATCCTGAGATGCTTCAAATCCTTAGCCTGCAACCAAAAGCATATATGAATGCAATAAACGGATGGCTAAATATATGAAAATATGCGCACATCACCTCAAGCATCTACAACGCCATCATGGGAACCCTGGATCAACTCCATGAAGGTGCTCATCCACCATATATCACCTCGCATTAGCCTCCGACTCCAACCTAATCGCAGCCATTCAAAGTCGAAAACAGTCGACTGGGTACCTAGCCGAAGTTCAAATCCGCGAAGATCGAAATCTTCCCCAGCGTCAACCCGAAACGAAAGCAAAGGAACACACAACATTCCTGAAGACTCAAAAGATGATCCAATCATCCAAACAGGTAACGATTCAATACAGCGATAAAGCCTCTCGGAAGTCCACCGCCATAAAGCAGAGCTCGTAATTGACAACCGCCGATCCCACCAGCACGTATCGGAACTTACCATCGGGAGTAAAACGCGAGCGATAACTATCAGAACTATTTAGATGGTTTGATCTCTCAAAGAGGTATCGAGAGAAGTTTCGTTTAAACCCGCGAAGTCAGCTATCTCACCAGTAAAAATGATAACTTATACTCTAATAAACGCTGGAATATCCGTGACATAATTGAATCTTTTCATTTTATAATTTTATTTTATCGCGAATGATTTATTGAACGCAAAAACCGGGTTATCTTCGAAAGGTTCAGACGCCGCAACTTCGGAAAAAGATAAATGTTCCAGACATCCGCCAAAACAGTCCACCGCGACTTTAAACAACTTATGCCCGCCGATTGGCCCCACGGACGACTCAAACGTTTCACTCAAATACAAACTCGTAGGTCAGACCTACAACCTCTACATCCGGCCAAGGATATATATACGCCATACAAGAAACCAAAATTTTGGGTTTAGCTCTTGATAAACCCCAAGATAGCTCATTCTTTTTTAACACAAGCCTATAAGCCTAGCTTACCTTTGCCTTAATTTTAAACTAAAAAGAATCAGGAAGAAATCACTAACAGGCGTCATCGCAGTCATCCGGATAAAGCCTTAAAGTTTAGAAGTGCCGCAGTCCTGTCCCTCTGCTGATCTTGACATCTCACAGACATAGTATCGTGATACGGATCCCAAACATGCCTTCTTATCGCTTACACCCAAAACGTGATGTCTTGCATATTTTCATTGTTTTAGCTTTCCCTTTATGCATTTTATCCCCAGTTTAGCATTATACTATTATCTTTTGCATTCATAAGTCTTATCAGGTCTTGGAGTGTACTTTGGAGAATTTGAAGGTGTTTGGGGGTACTTTGTTACAAAAGGAAGGGTGAAAGATGACATGGACGATGGCCATAAAGAAGCCTTCTGTGATAAGATTTGGTGGAAAAATAGTATTTTATTAGCTCACTGGGAGTGGCTCTCGCCCATTTGAAGCAATATTGGAGGAGTTATGATTATTTGAGTGAAGGTGTCAAATAACCTGGTCAAAGCACACTGGCCTGACAGCCCATCGGGACAGCGGAATGATGCTGGGACGATGCAGCACCCGACGGACATGCTCGGCCAAGATCACCCGCCAAGATGAGAACCCAAACGAATACACGGATGAGCTGCCTGATCTGCCGCCCCACCCGTCGACATACCCATAACAATGCAGGACTAAAGCATCCCATTGCCGCCCGAGTTGTAAGCGGGCGCGTGAAAGTACCCTCGCTGACGAGGCAGACAAGACCAGCCGGATGCGCCGCTCGTTGTGCCAGGTAATGTAGTAAGCTGCATGAGGCACAAGACCAGTCATCGGATGCCCAAGCCAGCGGCACGCAGGCACCGCTGATCCAGGCAGAAGACCAGCCGGATGTGCGGCTTAAGCTGTGCGGCACGTAGTACCCGCGGCGTGGACGCAGACCAGACGGAGCCAGGCTACGCGCGGACAGGACGACCATGCCAGCACACCTCAGCTGATCAGCAACGGCCAGACAGAACCGCGCTGCCGCTACGCCCGACCGGCCCCAATGCACCCTGAGCCGCTTTTATGCTGACTTCCCATTGGTCGAGACCTATTGTTTCTAGGGCTTTTTGTAATTTTATTCTATGTTTCTAGGGCTTTTAAGCCTAACTATAAGTACCCTTGTTATCCCTAAGATGGACTTATATTTTTATGATCTAAGAACAAAACCCTTTGAGTAAAGCTTCATCTTTGATTGATTGTCTCATCTCATCTTGTGTTCTTGATTGTTTACTTCATCTCCTTTCTTTCCTATATGTTTAAGCTTGAATCTCTCATGGATTTAAGAGTAAGCATGTGGATTAGTGAGTAGATCCTTCTAAGATCCATGGGTTAGGGTGATAGAGAGTGATTAAGCTAGATCCAAGGTGTTTAGTGTTAGATCTATCATTTCCTTGCATTGATTTGGTGTTCTTAAAGCTATATTTGAGTTGGCCTCTCAAACATAGAGCTATAGGCATTTCATGCCCGAAGGTGTTCTATGAAATGCCTGAACCAACTCATCTATGTTTTAGCTTGCTTTGCCTAAGGATTAGTTGTCAAAGAAGCTAGGATTGCTATTAGACTCTTTCTCCTTGTTTGCTTTGATCATTACAGCCAAAGGGATTTGGTGTACTTGGGTGATCATTGCAAAGAGCATTCATCAAGGGATAGAGCTTGCTTAGTTTTGTTGTCTAGGCATAAGGATTAGATTGATTGAAAAGTTAGCATCTTGGATTGAAGCTTAATCATTTGATATCAAGTCCCTATACCCATGGGTCTCACTCTCCTCATAAGAAAGAAAGTTTTGCCTTTGTTGCATTTTGCTTATTGTCTTAGTTTAATCATCTTCCTCTAATGATTGCATTTAGATTAAGCATAGACTTGCATTCCCTCTGTTTCATTGTCACTTAGGACTGGTTCGACAATCTTATATACTACATCATTTGATTAGAACCTTAGAAAAGTTCCATCATCAAATTGGCCAAGCCAAATTCTAAGTTGATTGTGACATTGGGATTTAGTCACTTGCTTGAGACTAAATCATTTTTCTTTCTTGTGATATTGATTCTCCTTTGCATCTTCCTTTGATTTTCAGGTGTATGAACACAAGAAGCAGGGTGCAACTAACCTGGTTCCCACTGTTGAAGAGATAGCTACACTTGAGAGGGAAATAGCAAGAAGGAGAAGAGAAGAAGAGCAACAAGCTCACATTCAGAGGTTGGGGTTTGAGATGGATGATCACCAACCCCAAGATGGCAATGGTCAAGGAGCTGACAACCTTAGACAACAGCGCAACAACAACAACACCCACAGCGCCAGCTAGAGCCATTGGCACATATGACCGTCCTCACATTCATGGCAGCAGGACGGGCATCCGCACCAGCTGTGGAAGCTAACAACTTTGAGATCAAGTCAGGCTTGTTGAGTGTGATTGAGAACAACAAGTACCATGGCTTGGCTGTAGAAGACCCATTTGATCACTTGGACAAGTTTGATAGCTATTGTGGCTTGTCCAAGACCAATGGTGTGTCAGAAGCCTTCAAGCTCAAGTTGTTTCCATTCTCTCTAGGAGACAAGGCACGCCAATGGGAGAAATTCTACCTAGTGATTCCATCACTACTTGGGATGATTGTAAGAAGGCTTCTTGGAGAAATTCTTCTCCACATCAAGGACAGCCAAGCTGAGGAATGAGATCTCTAGTTTCCAGCAGAAGAACTTGGAAAGCTTTAGTGAAGCATGGGAAAGGTTCAAGGGGTATCAAGCTAAGTGCCCACACCATGGCTTCTCAAAGGAGAGTTTGCTGAGCACATTCTATGAGGTGCCCTTCCTGAGTTTAGAGCAAGATTGGATACAGCAAGCAATGGTTTCTTCCTGGGCAGGTCTGAAGAAGATGCTGAGGAGCTGGTGGACAACATGGTCAAGAGTGATTCAGTTTACAGTGGAGAACATGACAGAGCTGATAGAACAACCAGAGCTGATGACAACCAGACCAAGAAGGAAATAAAATCCTTGCAAGAGAAGATAGACTTGCTGATTGCTAACCAAGCCAAGCAGGAGCAGATTCACTTTGTGGGTGGTCCAAATCAAGAAACCTCCTAAGGTTAATGAAGTTGAAGGGTTAGAAGGGCAAGAAGAGCTTTGCTTCATCAACAACAATGGTTCTTGGTACAAGAAGGAGCCTAACTTTCAGTACAACAATTACCAGCAAAGGTCTTACCCCAACAACCAGCAAGGAGGCTATCAACCAAAGCAAAACACTCAGCAAGGGAACTACCAGCCTAGGCAGAATCCTCCTCCTGGTTTTGCAAACAATGGCAATCAATCTACTCAAGCTCAAGGTAGCTCCTCTCAAGCTAAAGCTCCAGATTCATCTATGGAAGCTATGTTCAAACAATTGTTGGAAGGTCAAGCTAGAGCAGCCAAAGACATTGGCCATGAGTTCAAGACTGTTCACTCCAAGATTGACAGCAGATACACTGAGCTAAACAACAAGATTAGAGCTTTGGAGAATCAGTTTGCTTCTACGAACTCTCAGCCAAGTCGCCAACAAGGAACATTACCAGGAAAGGCTGAGCAAAACCCCAAAGAACCAATGAAGGCAATCACTTTGAGAAGTAGTAGAGAGCTACCTCCAAGAACTCTCCCCAAGGATGGTGAGCAACTAAGTGGGGGGTGGCTATCAACATTGATGATGATGTTGTGATTGTGGATGAGAAAGTTGATGAGGAGATTCTAGAAAAGATTGTTGAAGCTAAGGGTAAAGGAAAGGTTGGAGAAGAGAAGAAAACACCAAAGCATGGTGAAGTTGCCACTCCAACAAAAGAGTCTTCTTTTGTTCCTCCTCCCTATGAACCTAAGCTGCCATTTCCTGGAAGATTCAAGAGGCAACTTTTGGAGAAGTACAAAGCACTCTTTGAGAAGCAATTGAGTGAAGTTCAAGTCACAATGCCAATCATTGATGCCTTCATGCTTGTCCCTCAATACAGCAAGTTCTTAAAGGATGCTGTGACTGCCAAGAAGAAGGAAATGGAAGGCATGATGGTTCTTACTCATGAGTGCAGTGCCATCATCCAGAGATTGACAATCCCTAAGAAGCTAGAGGATCCAGGCTGCTTTACCCTACCTGTGCCATTGGTCCTTTGATGTTTGAGAGATGTCTATGTGATTTGGGAGCTAGTGTCAGTCTCATGCCTCTATCTGTTGCCAAGAAGCTTGGGTTCAGCCAATACAAGAAGTGCAAACTCTCTTTGGTGCTTGCTGACCGCTCAGTCAAATTCCCCATTGGTATCCTTGAAGACCTCCCTGTGATGGTTGGAAATTGTGAAATTCCCACTGATTTTGTTGTTCTTGAGATGGATGAAGAAGCTAGAGACCCCTTGATCCTTGGAAGACCATTCTTAGCCACAGCAGGAGCCCTTATCAATGTGAAGGAAGGCAAGATTGATCTTCATTTGGGGAAAGAGCACACTCTCCATTTTGATGTCAACGAGGTAATGAAGAGGTCAACTCTGCAAGGCCAAGTGTTCTACATAGAGGAGATGGAAGCTCTTGCTGATGAGCTCCTTGAGGAATTGGCACGTGGAGAGTTGACAATAGAGGACCCTTTGCAGCATGCTTTGACAGTGGATAAAGAGGTCCAAGTGGTTGAGAACAAAGAGAGTGAGGCTATTGCAGCCATGCTGGATTCTCGAAAGAAGATTGTTGATAGAGGCCAGTATGAGGAGCTCAAACAAGAGGTGCACCAAGTTGTTTCAGCCACTCAACAAGAGAACACCAAACAAGATGATTGGAGTGAGCTCAAGGCACCAAAGGTGGAGCTAAAACCTCTTCCCCATGGTGTAAGGTACGCATTTCTAGGCCCTAATGAGTCATATCCTGTCATTGTGAGTAGTGAACTTACTGAACTTGAGCTTTCTCAACTTTTAAATGCACTTAAAAGGTTTAGAAAAGCAATTGGATACTCACTAGATGATATTAAGGGGATATCACCTTCTTTGTGCATGCATAGGATACATCTAGAGGATGAATCAATGACTTCTATAGAGCATCAAAGGAGGTTGAATCCTAACCTTAAAGATGTTGTTAAGAAGGAGATTCTTAAGCTCTTAGATGCTGGTGTTATCTACCCTATTTCAGATTCTAAATGGGTATCTCCTGTGCATGTAGTTCCAAAGAAGGGTGGTATCACTGTGGTTAAAATGACAAGGATGAATTGATACCAACTAGAACCATAACTGGCCATAGGATGTGTATTGATTATAGAAAGCTCAACTCAGCATCTAGAAATGATCATTTTCCATTGCCATTCATTGATCAAATGCTTGAGAGACTTGCAAACCATCCTTTCTATTGTTTTCTTGATGGGTATTCAGGGTTCTTCCAAATCCCCATACATCCCAATGATCAAGAGAAGACAACATTCACATGCCCCTATGGCACCTTTGCTTATCGAAGGATGCCATTTGGGTTATGTAATGCTCCAGCAACCTTTCAAAGGTGCATGATGTCTATCTTCTCGGATCTCATTGAGGATATAGTGGAGGTGTTCATGGATGATTTCTCTGTCTACGGATCTTCGTTTTCTGCTTGTTTGTCCAACTTGTGCAGGGTCCTACAGAGATGTGAAGACACCAACCTAGTGCTGAATTGGGAGAAGTGTCATTTTATGGTCAAAGAGGGATTGTGCTTGGACACAAGATTTCAGAAAAGGGCATTGAAGTGGACAAGGCTAAGATTGAGGTGATGGTCATCTTGCCACCACCAAAGACAGTGAAAGACATCAGGAGCTTCCTTGGCCATGCTGGGTTCTATAGAAGATTCATCAAGGACTTCTCAAAGATTGCTAGACCAATGACCAAGTTGCTGTGCAAGGAGGCTGCTTTCAGCTTTGATGAAGATTGTCTTGAGGCTTTCAAGAAGATAAAGGGTGACCTTGTTAGTGCTCCCATTGTTCAGCCACCTGATTGGGACCTCCCTTTGAGATAATGTGTGATGGTAGTGATTTTTCTGTTGGGGCTGTCCTGGGGCAGAAGAAGGATGGCAAAACTCATGTGATTTATTATGCTAGCCAAACCTTGAATGATGCACAGATGAAGTATGCCACAACAGAGAAAGAGATGCTGGCCATTGTCTTCGCCTTTGAGAAATTCAGAAGCTACCTGGTGGGTTCTAAGGTCATTGTGTATACTGATCATGCAGCTTTGAGACACCTCCTAGCAAAGAAGGATGCCAAGCCAAGACTACTAAGGTGGATCCTTTTGCTTCAAGAGTTTGACTTGGAGATTAGAGACAAGCCAGGGATTGAGAATGGAGTTGCTGATCACTTGTCCAGGTTGAGAATTGAAGGTGGAATCCCTATTGATGAGGGCCTCAGAGAAGAGCATGTCTTGGCCATCATGTCAGTGGTAGCAGTCATTGAGACTGAAAAAAAGATTGAAGAGGTTAAGGCAGCTGAAGAGAAGGGACCTTGGTATGCTGATTTGGTTAACTACTTAGCCACTGGAAAGGAACCATTGGGGCTTGCAGGGTATGAGAAGAAGAAGTTCTACAAAGATTTGAAGAGATACTATTGGGATGAACCATACCTCTACACCCTATGCAAGGATCAGATTTATAGAAGAGTGGTGGCTGAAGAAGAAGTTGAAGGAATCCTCTCACATTGCCATGTATCTTCCTATGGAGGCCATTTTGCTCCATTCAAGACTGTCTCAAAGGTGTTACAAGCTGGATTTTGGTGGCCACACATGTTTAGGGACTCACAAGACTTCATTTCAAGATGTGACTCTTGCCAAAGGAGGGGAACATTACTAAAAGGAATGAGATGCCTCAAAACCGAATCCTTGAAGTAGAGGTGTTTGATGTTTGGGGGATTGATTTCATGGGACCCTTCCCTTCTTCTTATTGCAACAAATACATCTTGGTGGCTGTGGACTATGTATCAAAGTGGGTGGAAGCAATAGCAAGTCCTACAAATGAATCAAGAGTAGTGGTCAAAATGTTCAAGAGCACTATTTTCCCAAGGTTTGGAGTTCCAAGAGTGGTCATAAGTGATGGAGGTTCACACTTCATCAACAAGGTATTTGAGAGTCTTCTCAAGAGGAATGGAGTGAAGCACAAGGTTGCAACACCCTATCACCCTCAAACAAGTGGCCAAGTGGAAGTCTCCAACAAGCAAATCAAGGGAATCTTGGAAAAGGTTGTAGGAACCAAGAGGAAGGATTGGTCAGCCAAGCTTGATGATGCTCTTTGGGCATATAGAACAGCATTCAAGACTCCTCTAGGCACTACTCCTTTCAACATTTTCTATGGGAAGTCTTGGCATCTGCCAGTTGAGCTTGAATACAAAGCATTGTGGGCTGTGAAGCTTCTAAACTTTGACATCAAATGTGCAAAGGAGAAGAGATTTCTTCAACTAAATGAACTGGATGAGATAAGGATGGATGCTTTCGAGAATTCAAGGATCTACAAGGAGAAAACTAAGGCTTTCCACGACAGGCACATCCTCAAAAGAGAGTTCAAGGCAGGAGATCAAGTGCTTCTTTACAACTCTAGACTGAAGCTGTTTCCAGGTAAGCTAAAGTCAAGGTGGTCTGGTCCATTTGTGATCAAAGAAGTGAGACCTTATGGAGCCATTGTGCTTTGGAACAAGGATGGTGGAGACTTCACAGTGAATGGCGAAAGACTCAAGGAATACATGGCCACAGTACCAAAGGAGGATGGGACATCAACCCCACTCTCTGATGCTCCCATTGCCTAACCTCAAAGGAGGCAAAGTCAAGCTAGTGACTTTAAACAAGCTCACTTGGGAGGAAGTCCCATGGTTATCCTTGTAAATATTGCATTAGGATTTATTTTTCGAAGCTTTTGGATGATGGGAGATCAGTGGGATGCAGATGGTGTGCATGAGTGGGAAGAATAAAAAAATAATAATAATAAAGGGGTCGGTTTGAGAGCCGGACTGCCTTAGATCCGAAACGCGCGGTCTGAGATGCGCGAGCCATGTTACCCGCTCGGACGGCCGGACTAATCAGGACGTGAGATGCGCGGTCAGATGCGCGCGAGTCGGATGTACCGCACGGTAGCTGCGGACGAACGGACGGACGTAGCTGTCGGATGATCCGAACGCGCGGGGCCGAATGCGCGGGATGGATGTACCGCGCGGGTAGGTGCGGACGGACGGACGGACGTAGCTGTCGAATGATCCGGAACGCGCGGGACCGACTGCGCGGGATGGATGTACCGCGCGGGTACGGACGTACGGACGGACGGACGGACGGACGAAGTATGCGCGGATGCATACGCGCGGGACAATTTCACCGCGCGGGACGCCAGGCGTACGGATACGAAACAGACGCGCGGGCAAGACCACGCGGGTCACTCCTCCACTCACTGACTCACGACTACCCGCCCCAACGACCCAACCGACCCAAGGTATGTTTTTTTTGTTTATTTCTCGACCCAGACCCACCCGCCCATGACCCGACCCGACCAAACCCCCCCTAAAACCTAATGAATCGTGCCACTCTCTCCTCACTCCCATCATTTTTCCAACTCAAGATCCTCTCTAGCCTCCAAGAACAAAAAGCACCACAACTTCTTCAATTCCAAACCAAATCACCCCATTTCTTTTCCCACATCCAAGCCTCCCTCCTCTTAGTATAAATCCTTGAATCTTCTCACTTTTATCCTTCATCCAAAGCAAGGTATGGCTTCATTAAGTTCGATTTCGTAATGCTCATGAACCCTAACTTTTTGAACTTGAATTTTGGCCATTTTCTTGCTTGATTCTTGTGAGATAGACTAGGAAAGGCTCATATATCATGCTGGGTTGTTGATTTTATGGTGGATTTGAGTTTAATTTGAACTTTGAGAAATTAGGGTTCATGAGATTTAGGGCTTTTTCAATTTTAGCTTACTTAGGGTTGATATTGGGCTAGATGGGTGAGATAAGTGGTGTTGAAGGTTGATTTGGTCCCAATTTCAAACTGAGCTCTGGTTAATTTGATTTTGGCTAGTTTGAAGTTCTTGTGCTCAATAAAAAAAAAAAAAATTGAGCATGAGAGCTTCCTTCTTAGCTATTACTTGTCTTGCTTGCCTTCATGATTGCATTATTCTAGTTCCTATTGAGATTGATGATCTTGCTAGAGCTAGATTGTGTTTGTTCATGATTGTCTCTTTCTTATGCTCACTCTATTTCCAAGGATTGAATTTTCAGGAACAATGGGGAGAAAGAACGAAGCTCAAATAGTGGAAGAGAAAGAGCAGGCTGCAAGGAGGGTGACTGCTCAGATTGGGAAAGAACTTGTCTCCATGCCTGAATCAGAAGAGGAGCGTAGGCAGCAAACTTTGGCCATGCTAAGAAAGAAAGCACAGGCCAAGAGAGATGGCAAAAGAGTTATGGTTGATGAGAGTGTGGCTGACATTGCTCACAAGCAAGCCCCTCCAAAGAGAGCAAGAGCGCCTAGGAGCACCAAGTTGAGAGCTTTGGTTTTGGAGAAAGGCACCAAAGAAGGTGCAAATGAACCAGCTCCCACCATAAGAACCAAGGCACCAAGAAAGACTATAGAACCTCCTCCCATGGAGAAAGAAGGTGCAAATGAACCAGCTCCCACCATAAGAGCCAAGGCGCCAAGAAAACTTATAGAACCTCCTCCCATAGAGCAAGAGGGTGAAAATGCTGAAGAGGAACATTCTGAAGACGACAGTGAGGCTGAGTATGACCCTAACTCAACATAGCCCTTCAATGATAAAAGGGACAGGCAGAAGACACCCACAGAAGAGGAGCTGCTAGAGCAAATGAGAAAAGGTGACTCTTGGCCACCAACCAGATTTGCTGATAAAAAGACCCTTAAGGAGTTGTCAATTTAAGATGATATCCATGAGATGCTAGGCTACATGAGTATGAGCAGTTTTTACACTATGGTGATGTCTTGCATATTTACATGTTTTTAGCTATCATATCTTGTGCATTTTTGCTCATTTAGATTAAGCATTAGGCATCTTTAGGCTCATTTTGCATTCATAAGTCTCTATCAGGTGTTGGAGTATACTTTGGAGATTTTGGAGATGTTTGGAAGTTTTGTGATGAAAAAGAGGGGTTTAAAGATGAACATGGACGGAGGCCTTAGAAATTTCTTCTGATGCTAAGATTTTGTGGAGACACAGAAAATTGAGTTAGCTTTCCAATGGAAGTGGTTTAAAGTCATTTGGACCTGTATTGGAGAAGTTATGATCAATTCACTTGAAGCATGTCAGGTTGGCCGGACGCTGGCCTGGACTGCTCGGGTGAGAGTACCCGCTGAGCACACCAGGGACAGGCAAGAACGGACCATGATGCGCGGCCAGACTGCTCGGGACACATGACCCGCTGGACGGCAGCCAGGACATGAGCCGGTGCGCTGCCTAGCATGCTGAGCAAGATACCCGCTGCCTGAAGGGAATGGACACAGTTCATGCGCGCCTAGAGTCTGGGATTGGACGGATGGACAAGGGCCAGGTTGCTGGTCAGAGATGCTCGGGGTGCATGACCCGCGGGATTGGACGGATGGACAAAGGCCAGGATGCGCTGCCAGAGGAGCTCGGGTGCATGACCCGCTGGATTGGACGGATGGACGAGGGCCGGATGCGCTGCCAGACGTCGCTGCTTGACTGACCCGCTGCCTGGTGGATTTCTCGACGGGACGACCTGCTCGGGTCAGGACGCGGCCAGGACATGGGCAAGCTGACCCTGAGCGTTTTGGCCTCTCTTTTCTCATTGGTCGAAAATCACTTGGCCAAGGGCTTTTAGACTTTCTCCTTTATGTTTTAAGGGTTTCCAAGCCCCATATAAATACTCTTGTATCCCCTTTGAGGGACTTATCTCATTTTCTATCTAAGAACACATAAACCTCTTGAGTAAAGTTTCATCTTGATTCATAATCTCATCTTTGTCTTTGTGTTCTTGATTGTTTGATTTCATATCCTTTCTTTCTCTATATGTTAAAGCTTGAATCTATCATGGGTTTAAGAGTAAGCATGTGGATTAGTGAGTAGATCCTTCTAAGATCCATGGGTTAGGGTGATAGAGAGTGATTAAGTTAGATCCAAGGTGTCTATTGTTAGATCTATCATTTCCTTGCATAGATTTGGTGTTTTAAAGCTATATTTGAGTTGGCCTCTCAAGCATAGAGCTATAGGCATTTCATGCCCGAAGGTGTTCTATGAAATGCCTGAACCAACTCATCTATGTTTTAGCTTGCTTTGCCTAAGGGATTAGTTGTCAAAGGAGCTAGGATTGCTATTAGACTCATTCTCCATGTTTGCTTTGATCATTACAGCCAAAGGGATTTGGTGTACTTGGGTGATCATTGCAAAGAGCATTCATCTAGGGATAGAGCTTGCTTAGTTTTGTTGTCTAGGCATAAGGATTAGATTGATTGAAAAGTTAGCATCTTGGATTGAAGCTTAATCATTTGATATCAAGTCCCTATACCCATGGGTCTCACTCTCATAAGAAAGAAAGTTCAATCTTTTATTGCATTTTAATATTGTCTTAGTTTCTCAATCATCCTCTCATCTTGATAGACTTAGATTAAGCATGAACTTGCATTCCCTTTGCATTAGAATCTCTTAGAATTGGATTGACATCTTGTATTCTACAACATTTGATTAGGACCTAGAAAAGTCTTATCATCAAATTGGCGCTTGCCAAGTTCTAAGTTGATTTTGACATTGGGATTTAGTTATTTGCTTGAGACTAAGTCATTTTTCTTTTATTGTATCTTGTGATATTGGTTCTTGCCTCTTCTATCTTTGACTTTCAGGTGTATGATCACAAGAAGCAGAGGGCATCCAACTTGGTTCCTACTGTTGAAGAGATTGCTGCACTTGAGAAGGAGATAGCTAGACAAAGAAGAGAAGTAGAGCAACAGGCTCATCTTCAAAGGTTGGGGTTTGAGATGGAGAATCTGCCTCAAGATGGTAATGTCCACGGGGACAATGGTCCAAGAGCTGACAATCCTAGACCACCACGCCAGCCACATCACCAACCACGCCAAGCAAGAGCCATTGGAGCCTATGACCAACCTCACATTCATGGTCATAGGTTGGGAATCAGAGCACCAGCTGTGGAGAACAACAACTTTGAGATCAAATCAGGGCTGCTGCATTTGATTGAGAACAACAAGTTCCATGGCCTTGCTGTGGAGGATCCCCTTGATCACTTGGACACATTTGATAGCTACTGTAGCTTGTCCAAGATTAATGGAGTTTCTGAAGATGCTTTCAAGCTGAGGTTGTTTCCATTCTCTTTGGGAGACAAGGCACATCTATGGGAGAAGGCTGTTCCAAGTGACTCTATCACTACTTGGAATGAGTACAAGAGAGCATTCCTAGAGAAATTCTTCTCTACCTCAAGAACAGCCAAGATCAGAAATGAGATCTCTAGCTTTCAGCAGAAGAACCTTGAGAGCTTTAGTGAAGCATGGGAGAGGTTCAAGGGCTATTGGTCTCAATGCCCACATCATGGCTTCACCAAGGAGAGTTTGCTTAGTACCTTCTACAGAGGTGCTCTACCAGAGTTCAGAAGCAGATTGGACACAGCCAGCAATGGGTTCTTCTTGGGCAGAACTGAGCAGGATGCTGAGGAGCTGGTGGAGAACATGGCCAAGAGTGATTCAGTCTACAGTGAGGAGCATGATAGGGCCAACAGATGCACTGATGAAGATGATCTGCACACAAGAAAGGCCCTGAAATCTCTCCAAGAAAAGTTGGACAAGCTTCTTGTAGAGAAGGCTAAGCAAGAGCAGCTTAACTCCATTGGGAACCAGCAACAGAAACAGCCTGCTAGAACTACTGAAGTTCATGGTGTAGAAGGACAAGAGGAGCTGTGTTTCATCAATTCTAATGGCACATGGTATAGGAAGGAGCCTAACTTCCAATACCAAAACAACTACCAGCAAAGACCTTACTACAACAATCAACAAGGAGGTTACCAAGCAAACCAGCCTACTCAGCCCCAAGGAGGCTCTTCTCAAGCTCAGGCTCCAAGTTCAAACTTGGAGTCCATGTTTAAACAACTCTTAGAAGCTCAAAAGAAGAATGCTAGGAGTATTGGAGATGAGTTCAAGAATATCCACGCCAAGATTGATGGAACTTATTCTGATCTCAACAACAAGTACATGCAACTTGCCTCTCACCTCAAAGCTTTGAGAGCCAAGTTGCATCCATTTCTTCTTCCTCCAAGAATCCAATGGGATCTCTACCAGGGAAACCAGAGACGAACCCTAAGGAGACTTGCAATGTCATCCTCTCCACTTCTTCAAGGATTGCATTGAGTGATCATAAGAAAGATGTTGATGAGATTGAGAGGCTAGTGCTTGGAAATCAGATTGAACACGATAAGAGACTGGTTGTGGCCACAGCTGAAGCTAGAGTTGTGAAGAGAGCTGATAAGAAGGTTCAAGGAAAGATTGATGAACCTAAGGTTGAGACACAAGTTGAGAAGAATGCTAACCCCAAGCTGAAAAAGTGAAGGAAGAAGACAATGAGGTTGAGCTATCACCATATGATAAGCTCCTTTCCTCAAAGGTTCCTCACCAAAGCTCAGAAAAAGTGGTCTCCAAATTCAGAAAAGAACTCAGTGATATTGGAGTCAAGCTTCCAGAGATCAGCAATATGCATGCTGCTCATGTCCAAATGATGCTCATAAAGGACATTCTCACCCACCAAGCTGAAGTGGCTGAACTTTTGGACATCTCACTTCTGAAGATTGATCCACCAATCCCTCCCAAGTCCCTCCCTAAGCTTGAGTCTCAAGGGAAGTTCACATTGTCTTGCTCTCTTGGTAAACTAACTATGGATGATGCTCTTGTTGATAGTGGAGCTAGTGTGAATGTCATCTCCTTGGATATGGTGCAGAGTATTGGGATTGAAAGCATGGAAACAGATACTCCTCCTCTCACCTTTGGGGATTCCTCTTCTACCACCCCACTTGGCATAATCAAGGACTTTCCCTTGAAGATTGGATCCTGCACCATACCTATTGACCTCACTGTTTTGAAGATGGCATCCGCAGAAAGAGTCCCTTTGATCCTTGGCACTCCCTTCCTCACAACAGTTGGAGCTTGCATTGACTTTCCCAACAAGAAGGTCACTCTCATGCATGTCAACAAAGCAGTCTCCTATCCTCTCCAGCCTCCACTGAATCAGACTATTGTGGGACAATCACTTGTGATGTACAAGCTGTTGAGAAGCCCCAAGATGAAGAGGTTGAAGGTAAGAAAGAGGGTCTTGATGGAGAGTGTTCTAAGGAGTTGTGTGTTGAGCACTTGGAAAGTGCTAAAAGAGAGGGATGGCTGGAGCCTTAAGGGCCACTCATGGCAAGAAGAAGATAGTGAAAGAGCCTCCTCTTGATTTGCTCTCACACACTCTCACTCTCCATCCAAAGAAGCTCAAGGATGGAGCCATTGAGTACAAGATCAAGCATAAGGGCAGGTCCACACCATTCTCAAATGCTAGAGCCATCATCACTCCTCAGCTCCAAGATGACCCAATCAAGCTTCAAGAGCTTCTCTCAGGTCCTAACCATCACACTTGAAGGTGGGAAGGATCCTCCTTCTCACTAGTCAAAGAGAAAAGGTAGTCAAGCTAAGTGACTCAAAACAAGCTCACTTGGGAGGAAGTCCCATGGTTATCCTTGTATATAGCTTTGCAATTTCGAATTTCCTTTTAGTTTTTAATAAAAGTGGTCAAGATTTTCAGGTTGAGCAAAGCACTAGAGGAGAAAAGAATGGTGGTGAACCACTTAAGCCCCATGATCCATGTAGCAGCCTCCTCTAGTTGCTATGAACCAAGCCAGCTTCTAGTCATGACACAAGCACCATGCCCAAATCTCCTTGTGTGGTATTACTCCAACCCTTCTTGTATATACATTTGATTTTGCCTTGTTAGGGTATCTCTTACTCTCTTACTCACACAGGAGACTGTGTGATTTAAGTGTGGGGAGGTACCGATATTTGATCATGTTTGCTTTGTGATTTTGAGTCTCATGCATTGCATTGTACATTCATAAGTGCATAGAAAATCCAAAAATTTTAAATTTTGAACCATGTAGATTGCATCACTTGCATCCTTAAGATTGAGTCTAGAGCATATAGGTTGCATTCATTTGCATGTGGAGCATTGCCTTGTAAAGAACACTTGTTTGCACTGAATTTGGCACCCTAGTTAAACATATCAAGTAGCTTAAGCATCTTTTGAAAGGCTTGCATGCTTTGAGCCTTGAAAACTCTTCTTGAAGCTTGCTTGCTTGCTTGATATTGGCATTGTTCTTAAGACCAGCTCCATCCTGAACTTAGACTTGAATGAACTCAATCTCTCTTGCATATGGGCATTTGCATACTTAGTCATGGATCTCATACACATTTGGGTTATCTTTTTCCATTGTACCACCCTTTGTTAACCCAAATGGCACTCCCTCACCCTTGAACCCTATCCATTCTTTGAAACCTACATTGATTTGCTTGAGTGAGGCCTCTTTTGATAGCTTGTCATGTGCAAAATCTTGAGAGTATTGGGAGCGACATGGATTTGTTCTCATCTCTTGCTAGCATAGGGTCATCATTTGAGCTAGCTTCTAGGATGGTGAGTGAAGTGTCTGTTACCTAATGATTTAGATCTTGGGTTTGAGGATATGTCAATGTTGGGATTGATGAACAAAGAAAGTTTTGAGAAGGAAAATCCTAGGGACCTAGAAATGAAAATGAAAATCTCTTGATTGAAGTTTTGACCTTCCCCTCATGTATATATATAAAAAAAAAGAATAAAAAAAAGAATAAAAAGAAAAAGAAAGATTCAATAAGATAGTGGGGAAGGAAAACTTAAGAGTTCGAGTTTAGAATGTGAATAGAGGTCCTTAGAGGTTGAATCATAAGAAAGAAAATGTTCATTGGGTGAGTGATGTGAGTATGTCTTCATTTTGGGTTATGGGATGAATAAAAGGGTATAGATCTTGTAATCACTTAGGAATTGGGTAGAATGATGAGGATGGATCCATGTATGCATGAATTGCTCCTAGTCTTAGATAAATTTTGCATAATGATCAAGCTCCTTGATTTTTGAGTGACTGCCACCTTGAAATGAAGCATTGAACCCTCCTTTTCATCCTTATTAGACCATTTGATCACCTAGCCAAATGATTGAGATCATGTGCCCATTTGTGAGACTTCACCTTGTGTGTGTGTGTGTGAATCAATGTGAGGGCTGGTTAAGAGAGCATGTTAGTTGATAGGCATTGCATCTTGTGTAGAGGCATAAGAATAATTGATAGGCCTTGTGAAGCTAGAGCATAATAAGAGAGTTTTCTCATGCTATTTGCTATGTTTCTTTAGGATGTCAGGTTGAGTGCTATGAGTGTTTCCTTTGGCTTTGTTCCCATCCTTGCATCCATCCATCCCCCTTGTGTTTGAAAAGTTTACTTGAGGACAAGCAAAGGTCTAGTGTGGGGGAGTTGATGTCTTGCATATTTACATGTTTTTAACTATCATATCTTGTGCATTTTTGCTCATTTAGATTAAGCATTAGGCATCTTTAGGCTCATTTTGCATTCATAAGTCTCTATCAGGTGTTGGAGTATACTTTGGAGATTTTGGAGATGTTTGGAAGTTTTGTGATGAAAAGAGGGTTTAAAGATGAACATGGACGGAGGCCTTAGAAATTTCTTCTGATGCTAAGATTTTGTGGAAACACAGAAAATTGAGTTAGCTTTCCAATGGAAGTGGTTTCAAGTCATTTGGACCTGTATTGGAGAAGTTATGATCAATTCACTTGAAGCATGTCAGGTTGGCCGGACGCGCGGCCTGGACTGCTCGGGTGAGAGTACCCGCGCGGAGCACACCAGGGACAGGCAAGAACGGACCATGATGCGCGGCCAGACTGCTCGGGACACATGACCCGCGGGACGGCAGCCAGGACATGAGCCGGTGCGCGGCCTAGCATGCGCTGAGCAAGATACCCGCCCTGAAGGGAATGGACACAGTTCATGCGCGGCCTAGAGTGCGCGGGATTGGACGGATGGACAAGGGCCAGGTTGCGCGGTCAGAGATGCTCGGGGTGCATGACCCGCGGGATTGGACGGATGGACAAAGGCCAGGATGCGCGGCCAGAGGAGCTCGGGGTGCATGACCCGCGGGATTGGACGGATGGACGAGGGCGGATGCTGCCAGACGGCGCTGCTTGACTGACCCGCGCGGCCTGGTGGATTTCTCGGACGGGACGACCTGCTCGGGTCAGGACGCGCGGCCAGGACATGGGCAAGCTGACCCTGAGCGTTTTTGGCCTCTCTTTTCTCATTGGTCGAAAATCACTTGGCCAAGGGCTTTTTAGACTTTCTCCTTTATGTTTTTAAGGGTTTCCAAGCCCCATATAAATACTCTTGTATCCCCTTTGAGGGACTTATCTCATTTTCTATCTAAGAACACATAAACCTCTTGAGTAAAGTTTCATCTTGATTCATAATCTCATCTTTGTCTTTGTGTTCTTGATTGTTTGATTTCATATCCTTTCTTTCTCTATATGTTAAAGCTTGAATCTATCATGGGTTTAAGAGTAAGCATGTGGATTAGTGAGTAGATCCTTCTAAGATCCATGGGTTAGGGTGATAGAGAGTGATTAAGTTAGATCCAAGGTGTCTATTGTTAGATCTATCATTTCCTTGCATAGATTTGGTGTTTTAAAGCTATATTTGAGTTGGCCTCTCAAGCATAGAGCTATAGGCATTTCATGCCCGAAGGTGTTCTATGAAATGCCTGAACCAACTCATCTATGTTTTAGCTTGCTTTGCCTAAGGGATTAGTTGTCAAAGGAGCTAGGATTGCTATTAGACTCATTCTCCATGTTTGCTTTGATCATTACAGCCAAAGGGATTTGGTGTACTTGGGTGATCATTGCAAAAGAGAATTCATCTAGGATAGAGCTTGCTTAGTTTTGTTGTCAGGCATAAGGATTAGATTGATTGAAAAGTTAGCATCTTGGATTGAAGCTTAATCATTTGATATCAAGTCCCTATACCCATGGGTCTCACTCTCCTCATAAGAAAGAAAGTTCAATCTTTTATTGCATTTTTAATATTGTCTTAGTTTCTCAATCATCCTCTCATCTTGATAGACTTAGATTAAGCATGAACTTGCATTCCTTTGCATTAGAATCTCTTAGAATTGGATTGACATCTTGTATTCTACAACATTTGATTAGGACCCTAGAAAAGTCTTATCATCATATTGCCTATCCAACTTATAAAGAAGTCTCTTGCCAATTCCTGTCATCTCTTGAAGCCACCTTTCACACCTCCAAGAATGTGGAGCAAGGATGGGGTATGATACACTTCAAGATTGATGGGAGAGCCTACTCAATGTCATTCAAGGAAATTGAGGAAGTTCTTGGGTTTCAAGACCAGAAAAATCCTTCTTTTCCCAAGCTTGCCAGGGTCAAAAGAGAGATGAACATCACACACCTTACTGGGAGGTTGTTAACAGGCAAGACAAGGAGTTCCAACCGCGACAAGATTTCCTCCATCCGACACCCTTCAGTGCGATATCTCCACAGATTGCTTGTGCATACATTGTTCCCAGGAAGGAAGTAGGAACAGTGTTTGGAGATGAAGTGAAATTCATGCACCAAGCTGTCCAGCACTATGCATTACAGCCTCATCTCCCTTTGGTTCCTAGTGATTTCTACAAGGATTTTGGCATCGTGGGATTCTTTGTGAAGCCTCATGTATTACAAGAGCTGGAGCTGGACAAACAGAGACCCTGAGCTCAGATTGGGATTGGTGGCTTGATAACACCATTGCTTGCTTACCAAGGATTACCTTGGGAAATGATGCAGCTGGCCCCACTTTATTGGATCTCCAATACCTGAAGTCAGCTCACATTCTCTCTGGAAGGTTTAATGGGCGGTGTGTTTATTCATATTTGAGAGGTACCACAAAGGTTGAGCTGCTCCTTCCCGACTATCCCTCACTACCTTGACCACTCCAGGAGCCATAAGATTTGACATTAGTGAGAGGCACTTGCTTGGACCTCATGGCTTTAGGCCCTATGGCTCTTCCAAGAGGTGAAAAGGCAGCACGCAAGGTGGAAAAATATGATCGGGGCACTCTAGCAGAGCCATCAGACATCTTTTGGTCCTCCTTGTTACAAGTTTGACCAATGCACCGGTGCTTTACCTCTTGGTCCTATTCGCAAGCTCATGACCAGATCAGTACCCTTCAGAGGTGGAACAGAGCTCAAGATAGGACTATCTTCAAGCTCACCAACAAGTGCAAAGAGCTGAGAAGAAGCTGCTGCAAGCCGCAGCTTCGCTCACTTCATGAAGCAGGTGGCTGATGTTCTAGCCAGGGAGCTGTAGCTGGTTGTAGAGCTGAGGATTTTTATCTTGATGCTTTCACTGCCCCGCCTCCTCAGCCACTTCATGACCCTTCTGAGCCACGGACACAGAAACAAGCTCTCCGCCGCTTGAGGAACCCCTACATCGCCCCATCCGTCCGAAACAAGTCACCAAGCCTAAGCACCACTGCTGATGAAGATGATTCTGAGGGTGAGGCATCAGCCTCATCCCACGCTCCATGAGGTACTCCACTTCCTGATAATTGTATATACCATTCATCTTTGCATTTACATTTCTTTTATTTTATTTTCCCCTTCTCTACATTTAACAAACACCTGTGTGAATTAAGTGTGGGAGGTGTCAAGTTGCTAATAGTCTTGTGTTTTATGACATTTGCATGCACTTGTAGATAGTTATTGCATAAAAAAAAAAAAAAAAACAAAAAATAAAAAGAATCATGTAGTTGCATTAGGATTGAGTCTAGATCATTCACTTGCATAAAAAAAAAAGAGAAAAATCATCATATAGGTTGCATCATGCATAAGGGGACAAGGATGATAGCTGCCTTGTAAGGATGCTCATGCTAAGTTATTAAAGTGATAACCTTCATAACCATAGTAACTAGCTTGAGCAATCTTAGGATAACTTCTAAACTTTGTGCCTTGAATTCTCTTCCTAAAGCTTATTTGATTGATTGATGCTCTCTCTTTGAAGTTTGCTCCTGTCATATTTAGACTCTAAGTCTCTTGCTCATGGTCCCTTGTGTACTAAGTCATGGATAGAACACTTGAGTTGTCCCTCCCATTGTTTGCCTATCTTTTGGACATACTCAAGTGGCATTCCGCACCCTTAAACCCTTTCCTCCTTTCAAGCCTTCATTGTTTGTTGAGTGAGGCCTTCTTTGGAAAGCTTTACATGTGCATAATGTTGAGAGTATTGGGAACGACAATGCTTGATCTCCATTTTAGCTAGATTAGACACTCATATTGTCTAGCTTCTAGGATGGGGTGAGTCTTGTATGGTGTGATCTTGGGAAGTGAGAAAGGTTTATGAAAGAAAAGGTTGACTCATGGAGCTCTAAAAGTTATAAGTGATTAAGTCTAGAAGGGATAAGAGAAATTGAAAATTGTAAGCTCTAAGTTAATAAGGAAGTCTTGGCCCCCATAAAAATAAAATAAAAAAAAAAAGAAAGAAAAAGAATAAGGAAAAGGGGGCTAGCAATGTTTAGAAAGAGCTGATAAAAATTTAAAATGTGAAAAATCCCTTGTAGACTTCAATAAGAAAGAGTTCCTAGTGAGAAAGTATCTTTGAGTATTTTGGGGGAACCTTTGGGTGAGAGATGTGAGTGGTATTTTGACATTGGGGAGTAGTAAAATTTGCTTTCATGTTTAGGAAAAGGGTAGGATAATGGAGATTGAGCATTGTATGCATGAATTGATCCCTTTCTTAGATATATTATGTGCAATGTCAAAGCTACTTTGTTTTGTGAGGAAACCACCTTGAAAGATGATTTTGAACCTCTTGATTCACTTTGCACTAAAGCCTCCTTCTAACCAAACCAAATGATTTGGACCATTGGACCATTTGCAAGAGATCTTTTGAGTTTGTTTAATGATTGTTAGAGAGCAAGTAGATTTGAGGGTTGTGGATTCATGATGAGTAAGTGTAGGGATCAAAAGAGTTGAAATAGGCCTTGAGAAGTTAGAGTTGGATTAAGTAATTGCTTTAGCTAGTTGGTATGATTTTGCAAGGTTATCAATTTGAGAGCTAAGAAGAGCGATTTCCTTTGGCTATGAGTCCCCTCCTTCAAACCTCTCCTCCTTAGTCCTTGATAGTCTACTTGTGGACAAGTAAAGGACTAGTGTGGGGGAGTTGATGTCTTGCATATTTTCATTGTTTTAGCTTTCCCTTTTATGCATTTTATCCCTTCTAGTTTAGGCATTAGGCATATTTAGGTTCATTTTGCATTCATAAGTCTTTATCAGGTCTTGGAGTGTACTTTGGAGAATTTGAAGGTGTTTGGGGGTACTTTGTTACAAAAAGGAAGGGTGAAAGATGGACATGGACGATGGCCATAACGAAGTCTTTTCTGTGATAAGATTTGGTGGGAAAATAGTATTTTGTGTTAGCTTTCCATTGGGAGTGGTTTCAAGCCATTTGAAGCAATATTGGAGGAGTTATGATTATTTGAGTGAAGGCATGTCAGTACACCCGGGTCAGCACACTTGGCCTGACCAGGCCGCACGGGACGAAGGAATGATGCTGGACGATGCAGCACCCGGACGGACATGCTCGGCCAAGATCACCCGCGCATGTGAACCCAACGAACATACGGATGAGCGGCCTGATCTGCTCGGGCCATCTTACCCGCGCGGGTCAGGACATACCATACGGGTGGACTAAAGCATCCGGATGCGCGGCCTGAGTTGTGCGGTGCGTAGTACCCGCGCGGGACGAGGCAGACAAGACCAGCCGGATGCGCGGCCTAAGCTGTGCGGATCGTACCGCGGAACGAGCAGACAAGACCAGCGGATCGCGGCCTAAGCTGTGCGGTATGTAGTACCCGAGCGGGACGAGGCAGACAAGACCAGCCGGATGCGCGGCTTAAGCTGTGTGGTTAGTAGTACCCGCGCGAGACGAGACCAGACGGAGTTGTACATACGCGCGGGACGGGACGACCATGCCAGCACACCCGCGCGGGACGAGCAACGGCCAGACAGAACTGCGCGGCCAAGCATGCGCTGCCGGACCGTCCAGCCACGACCCTGGCGTTTTTATGCTGACAACCCATTGGTCGACCTATTGTTTCTAGGGCTTTTAGTAATTTTATTCTATGTTTCTAGGGCTTTTAAGCCTAACTATAAGTACCCTTGTTATCCCTAAGATGTGACTTATTTTTTTTAGGATCTAAGAACAAAACCCTTTGAGTAAAGCTTCATCTTTGATTGATTGTCTCATCTCATCTTGTGTTCTTGATTGTTTATTTCATCTCCTTTCTTTCTCTATATGTTTAAGCTTGAATCTCTCATGGATTTAAGAGTAAGCATGTGGATTAGTGAGTAGATCCTTCTAAGATCCATGGGTTAGGGTGATAGAGAGTGATTAAGTTAGATCCAAGGTGTTTAGTGTTAGATCTATCATTTCCTTGCATTGATTTGGTGTTCTTAAAGCTATATTTGAGTTGCCTCTCAAAGATAGAGTCATAGGCATTTCATGCCCGAAAGGTGTTATATGAAATGCCTGAACCAACTCAACTATGCTTTTAGCTTGCTTTGCCTAAGAGATTAGTTGTAAAAGAAGCTAGGATTGCTATTAGACTCTTTCTCCTTGTTTGCTTTGATCATTACAGCCAAAGGGATTTGGTGTACTTGGGTGATCATTGCAAAAGAGCATTCATCTAGGGATAGAGATTGCTTAGTTTTGTTGTCTAGGCATAAGGATTAGATTGATTGAAAAGTTAGCATCTTGGATTGAAGCTTAATCATTTGATATCAAGTCCCTATACCCATGGGTCTCACTCTCCTCATAAGAAAGAAAGTTTTGCCTTTTGTTGCATTTTGCTTATTGTCTTAGTTTAATCATCTTCCTCTCTAATGATTGCATTTAGATTAAGCATAGACTTGCATTCCCTCTGTTTCATTGTCACTTAGGACTGGTTCGACAATCTTATATACTACATCATTTGATTAGAACCTTAGAAAAGTTCTATCATCAACGACCCGTTTCTTGGTTTTGATCGTCACTTGGTTTTTCTTTCGAGGACTTTCGGGTGACGATTTCGTCGTTGACCGATTTTGACCCCAACAGTTAGCCCCCAGCTAGCTAGGAATCGTAATGCCTTTAGGGTCCTGGCTTGCGGTATAGTCGTATGGGAAGGTGTAGAGACGTAATCGTTTGCCGAAAGTCGAGGTAAATAGTGATTTTACCTCCTTTATAAGGAGGGAGTAAGAAACCTCATTCACTCTTACCTTAACATAAAAATTTATTCTCTCTCAAGAATACTTTCTCTCTCTCTAAGAACAATGTCTTCAAGATCCTCAAAGAGAGATTCTTCTTCCCATTCATCCTCGGGTGATTCTCCTGCCCATGTGACGGTGAAGCAGGAGGAGTTTGTCGAGGAGGAAGCGAAGAATGCGTATTACCGAGCCCTTGTAGGTTCGCCCCCATCACTGCCAGACATCCCTGTTCCGAGGAGACCTCTGAGGCAGCCTGGTGCTCCTTTTACGCCGAGCTTGGTTTCTCGTAAATATCTCACGGTTCTTCGAGATGTTTACCAGGTTCCTGAAGGAGTCAAATTCCGGATCCCTGTCGGTAATGAGAGTGCGAGGAATCCTCCGGAAGGTTTCTTTACATGTTACGAGGCCTTCCTTATTTATTGCCGCATGTGGTTCCCGATCCCTGGCACCATTGTTCGCGCGCTTCATCACTTTGAACTCTCGATCAGCCAGCTCAGCGTCCCTGCCTTGGAGAGTTGGCTTGGCGTACTGATCTCGAGTTATGAGCTCGAATCGATCTCAGTCCGGTGATTTCGAAGGCCTTTGGAGCACTTGGCGGCGGGGGCGGCGGTTACTACTACATGCTTCCTAAGAAGGACATGGCCATAATTCAGGGAACCACTTCGAACCCTAAGTCGTGGCAGGAACGTTTCTTCTATGTCCGAATAGATGGTGAGTCTGTCGAGGAGAGCTGCCTCCATCTATTTCCGCACGCATGGAACTTCAACCGAGGTAATATGACGAAAACTCGTCGTCTATTTCGTTATTCGAAAGCGGGTTTTAATGAAAAGTTCCGTTTGTAGATAACGGGCGGTTGCGCATTTGCATGGCGATCTTTTCGTCAAGAGGGACCTCCTTCGTCAAAGACCGTTTTCTGGAAGTCCTTCACTCGAGCGGATTGAGGCGATAAGGCTTTGGGTCGAGACCCTGTCCCATCAATGGCCTTGAACCGGTTACGAAGCCTACCGGGGTAAACAGAGATCTTGTAAAGGAAAAGATCGATGGTGGGGAAGGTTGGAAGATCCTTCACCGTTGGGGAAAACCCTAGTTTTGTTCCAACGGAAAAGGCGAGCCAGCGATTTTCCACATCCCAACAACTTCTTTGAAGGTCTTCCTCCGGAGTTTGTTACTAATGAGTCGCTGGAGGAAGAAAAGAGGCAATGGATTTTGCGAAGGTTCCCAGCGGATCAATGAGGTTTTGTTCTTTGAACTTCTTAACCGTCTTCGATTCGCATATATGTATGTTTATTGGTCTTGAATTTGTGCAGGGACTAAGAGTGTTTGGCAATCGCTCGACTCCAGTTTCCGCAAGTCCAGAATCCTGCTTCAATACCACGAAGCGAGAGCTTTTCGGTTCGACAAGAGGTAAAAGCGCAGAATCGCGAAGCAAGCTGAGCTTCATGCTCGAGCTCTTGTTCGGAAAGAGGAAGGAGGATGGTCGGGCTGAGGTGGCGAGGCGGCGGAATCGTTAGCTGCTGAGTTTCAATGTTTTAAAAGCTCGAGGAGTTTGTTGGCGATTTCGCGAGTGTCGAGGCTCGGTCGTAAGCCTTTAAGTCTGAACCCGGATTTCTCTTTTGATTCGAGATCGCTGAGATGAAGGATTTTATGGCGAGTCGCCCATGCTGAGTCTTTGGTTCCTCGGTTGAAGAAGAGTCCGGAGACTATAGGAACTATCGAGGTTTCGAGGATACGGTGGAGGCGGATCCGATGAAACGCCGAGGGTGGTGGGAGCGCTCAAAGGCGTGAGCGAGGAAGTGGACCAGCCTGCTAGTTCATTGGGATTTTCACATCTGGATTTCTCAATGTTGACTTCCTTTTGTGAATCGTATGTTTTGGCGTGTGTGGCCGTTTTAGGAGTTTTATTCTGCGACCGTTGGAGGTTGCGTTCTTACGTTCTGGGACTGGCGTTGGTGGCTTAGAATCCCGCTGTCTTTCGCGGCTTTTATAAATATGAAAATTTGCAAAATTTAGGTCTTTTGTTTTGATTTATACTTTCGTCGAGTGTAGAGGAAAGAATCGAGTAGTAGTCACTTCGTATCCTAACTCTTTTTTTTGTCTCTTGGTCCGTATGCTACTTTTTAGCGAGCGTTTTGATGATAGAACTTTTCTAAGGTTCTAATCAAATGATGTAGTATATAAGATTGTCGAACCAGTCCTAAGTGACAATGAAGCAGAGGAATGCAAGTCTATGCTTAATCTAAATGCAATCATTAGAGAGATGATTAAACTAAGACAATAAGCAAAATGCAACAAAGGCAAAACTTTCTTTCTTATGAGGAGAGTGAGACCCATGGGTATAGGGACTTGATATCAAATGATTAAGCTTTAATCCAAGATGCTAACTTTTCAATCAATCTAATCCTTATGCCTAGACAACAAAACTAAGCAATCTCTATCCCTAGATGAATGCTCTTTTGCAATGATCACCCAAGTACACCAAATCCCTTTGGCTGTAATGATCAAAGCAAACAAGGAGAAAGAGTCTAATAGCAATCCTAGCTTCTTTGACAACTAATCCCTTAGGCAAAGCAAGCTAAAAGCATAGATGAGATGGTTCAGGCATTTCATAGAACACCTTCCGGGCATGAAATGCCTATAGCTCTATGTTTGAGAGACCAACTCAAATATAGCTTTAAGAACACCAAATCAATGCAAGGAAATGATAGATCTAACACTAAACACCTTGGATCTAGCTTAATCACTCTCATCACCTAACCCATGGATCTTAGAAGGATCTACTCACTAATCCACATGCTTACTCTTAAATCCATGAGAGATTCAAGCTTAAACATATAGAGAAAGAAAGGAGATGAAATAAACAATCAAGAACACAAGATGAGATGAGACAATCAATCAAAGATGAAGCTTTACTCAAAGGGTTTTGTTCTTAGATCCTAAAAATATAAGTCCCATCTTAGGGATAACAAGGGTACTTATAGTTAGGCTTAAAAGCCCTAGAAACATAGAATAAAATTACTAAAAGCCCAGAAAACAATAGGTCTTGACCATGGGAAGTCAGCATAAAAGCGCTTCGGGTGCGTGGCTGGGCCGGTTCGGGCAGCGCATGCTTGGCAGCGCAGTTCTGTCTGGCGTTGCTCGTCCTGCGCGGGTGTGCTGGCATGGTCGTCCGTCCGGCGTATGTACAACTCCGTCTGGTCGTCCGTCAGCGAATTTTCATACCGCACAGCAAGCAGCGCATCCGGCTGGTCTTGTCTGCCTCGTCAGCGGGTACTCGTTACCGCTGGCTTAGGCAGCGCATCCGGCTGGTCTTGTCTGCCTCGTCCCGCGCGGGTACTACGTACCGCACAGCTTAGGCCGCGCATCCGGCTGGTCTTGTCTGCCTCGTCCTGCTTGTTACGCGCCGCACAACTCAGGCCGCGCATCTGGATGCTTTAGTCCACCCGTATGGTATGTCCTAACCCGCGCGGGTAAGGTGGCCCGAGCAGATCAGGCCGCTCATCCGTATGTTTGTTGGGTTCTCATGCGCGGGTGATCTTGGCCGAGCATGTCCGTCCGGGTGCTGCATCGTCCAGCATCATTCCTTCGTCCCGTGCGGCCTGGTCAAAGTGTGCTGACCCGGGTGTACTGACATGCCTTCACTCAAATAATCATAACTCCTCCAATATTGCTTCAAATGGCTTGAAACCACTCCCAATGCAAAGCTAACTCAAAATACTATTTCCCCACCAAATCTTATCACAGAAAGACTTCTTTATGGCCGTCGTCCATGTCCATCTTTCACCCTTCCTTTTTGTAACAAAGTACCCCCAAACACCTTCAAATTCTCCAAAGTACACTCCAAGACCTGATAAAGACTTATGAATGCAAAATGAACCTAAATATGCCTAATGCCTAAACTAGAAGGGATAAAATGCATAAAAGGGAAAGCTAAAACAAGGAAAATATGCAAGACATCAGTCGTCACTCGGTAAACTCACAAGAAGGCATGAACGGACCGTGAGCCCGGGGATCAACGAAGGCAAGCGAACCCGGTGGGCCAGGACCGCGACGCGGCGGCAATCTTACCCTGTCCCGTCTGGCGCCCGGCAGGGTCCTAGTACCCGTCTATGCAATCGTCTCGTGATCTCGAACAGCGGCAGCACTTGGTCCCTTAAACCCATGTCGGATTGTCCATAAACTACAATGATTCTTCCATGAAAGCCTTCGATTGTTTAGAAGTCCATCTTTTAAGCGTCTAAAGTTTGAAGCCACATTACTCAAACCCTTCAAAGCGGTTATCTCAAAATCTACGGCTAAAGATCCTTCCAAAACTCAAAGATTTCCCGCCAAGCGACTAGCGGGGAAGATCGAACAAAGGAAAAACCCGGACGGCAAGAAGGCCTGGCGGCCGCAGCGTCCGCAGCGGGCGGCCTGGCGCCAGCGTCCACAGCGTTAGCAGGACGGCCTGGCGGCGGCACGCCGGCCTGGCACCGCCGACAGTCGTGCGAACGACCTGGCGCCGGCGACGCGCATCGCGGGCCAGCCTGGCGCCCGGCGGCAGCGTTCATAAACGGCCTGGCTGGCGGCAAGCCCCTGGCGCGGTCGGCGGCCTCGTCTGGTCTCGGTCCCATCATGCCGGTCTGATCCACCTTGGCTTGTTTGGATATATCTTTGTGAGTTTGAATGCGATCCGGTTATTCTAAAACACCAAACATCACTATCACGGAATTGAGGTTCCTTGGAAAACCGAAACCTTCAAAGACTGTTCTTTCAGAAAACGTAACAACGTCTAAGCGGCCCGGCGTGGCCAAAGCGGCCCACTACGATTTTCGAAAGGAAGGATAACTATGGCGGTTTATCCTTATCCTCACATAAGAGATAAATGTCAAGTTTCAAAGATAAATGTCAAGTTTCAGAAGATAAATGTCAAGTTTTCGAAGATAAATGTCAAGTTTCCGATAAACACGAAGATGGGCGAAAATGGAAAAAGCCGTTTCAGCCGCGAGAAGATAGACCGTCTTAAGAAGAGTATATAAGGAGAGCTTTGGGCGAGGAGCAAATCATCACAAACTTCGAGCACTTAGCACTTATAGCGTTTAGCATTCTTTTCTGTTTTCACTAGCGAGCTGCGGCGCAACTAGGTTAGAACTTAGGTTGCTAGACTAGCGAACTTGCCGACAGCTCGTAGCCAAGGCTCTTACCTGTTGTTCAGCTCAAGCGTGGATTCGAAATAAGATCTTTCGCTCTATTCTTTGTTTTCACGATTTTATTTCGTTTTCATATTTTCTTTGTCGTACTGATTGTGTGGTTAATGCGGCCCAGATATCCGGGACCTTCGGGAAGGCTTGGTTCCTTGGCTTTCCTTCAAATCAACTTAATTTGGCGGTCGCGAATTTGGTTCCCACACCTTGTGTCTCGGGGAACTGAGTTTTCCTCTTGGAGGGGCACGGAACTTCCCTTGCGAGTTCTCTAGGATTTCATGGCTTGCTGGCGTATGGTGCCTCTAAGATTGTCTAGCGGAGAGGATCTGAGATCAATTCCTTTTCAAGGTTGTGATCGGGGTCGGCTGACCTGACGATGGAGGTTGCACTACTTGGTGATCTTCGGGTGTCCTTGATCGGCGAGGTCTGTAGGAACGAAATTCACACCGTCAATTTTAATGAATAAAAGCGGAGGAAAGCCAAGTTAACCCGACTTTCCCGAAGGTCAGTTCTCGCGACAATAGCGACAAGTGACGAATAAATGCGGAAAAGGTTTTGGTAAGATTTGCGAATGGACCTTAAGAAAGGCTGCCTCATTACTTCGAGGATCAAGTCGAAATAGTTCAGTTTAGAAAGAATTGAACAAGAGATCAAACCGTCTGGCGGGTTAGTCTAGTATGTCGAAGATAGCGCCTAGGGTTTCTATGCGGAGCTCTGAAGTAAAAGCATTGTCCGATCGTTCGAGGAGGAGATTCTTGGCGAGGCGTTCTAGGGCCTGCCTTGCTAGTCTAACCGCTAAATTCTAAGTTCTATTAGCTAGCGGGAGCTCTCTAGGTCTCAATCTAGGATTTTCGGATCCCCATCTCCTCTGCTCTTGCTCTCCTTATATACCCACTCCTAGGTTGGTTTGCCTTAGGATGATGGACCTACCCTTTGGGCCCAAGTTTATCTCTTCAGGAAGTATTCCATTTTCGTCGATCTTAGTAATTATCCTCGAGTTTTCCCTATTTTTGGTGACTTGATGTTTATCCGATGTTGGAAATCTGATAAACCGTCATAGCCTGATTGGGCCTGAATTCTTAAAATCGTAAGTAAGTCCGTGGACTTGTCTTAAGTCGTTGAGCGTTTTATCACGATTTCGGAAAGACTATCTTTCTCGTAAAATAAATCATTATAGCCTAAAGGATCGATGTTGAGTTAATCGATCTTGTTTTATCTGATATCTTCTGAGAAATCAATCCTTAATTTTGTGTAAAACATCGAGGATGATTCCAATCGAGTCGAATCGAAGATGTTTATTCGTAGCGTGATCGTATCAAACTCACGGATCGATCCAAGCAAGCCAAGATGGGATCAGACCGAGCATTATGGGACCGACACCAGGGCGAGGACCGAGACCAGGCGAGGACCGTCGACGGCGCCGGGGGCTTCGCCCGGCACCAGGCGGCTTGCGTGGCGGCTGCCGCCCGGCGGAGGCTTCGCCCGGCGAGTTCTCCGCGCCCGTGGGTTCTCCGTCGCCCGATCTTTCCCCGTTGGCGTTAGATGCGGAAATCTTTGAGTTTAGAAGGATCTTTAGCCGTAGATTTCGAGATAACCGTTTTGACCCCAACAAAGGTGGTCTGCCGCCGGCGTATGGCGTGGTCGGTCTGCGCGAAGCCAAGCGCGGTCGGTCTGCGCGGTATACCACCGGCGCCAGGCAGCCACGCCCGGCGCCGAGCGGCGTGGTCGGACTACGCCCGGCATCAGGTGGAAGTCGGTCTGCGCCCGGCATCAGGCATCTACCGCCGTGCCGTGTCCACCGTCCGCCGATGCTGCTGTTGCTTCGACCGTCGATCCCGGGCTCACGATCCGTTCGTGCCTTCCGAGTTGTTGGAAGACGGCAATGGGAATTGGTGACCCGATTTGCCGTGCTTCTATTCCGAGTAATCTAGGGTTTCCCCAAGGTTTCGAGGAGAATAAGTTTTATTTTTCGAGGTTCTCGAGAAAAGCGTTTTGTAGAAACCTTGCTCGTTCGCGATTTCTCTAACTTGGTAACCGACAAATTTTTGGGGTTTGATAGATTTTATCGTTGCCCTTTCTGTTTAGATAGAGAATTGCAAGCTCGTTTTGTGCTCTTCCTGTGGCGGGAAGCGGCGGCTAGGTTTTGATTTGCTCGAGCACCGTGGCATTTCGCGTGCGTTGGCGTAGAGACGATCGCTGCTGGAGTTGTTTTACCATCGTTGATGCAAACTGCAAGTTTTTCTTTCATATTTCGGACATCGGTTCGATCAGCTTTCGCGGCCGTATGAGTAAGAGTAATCCGTGCCCCTCCTTCTAGCGTAAACTGTAGGAGCGAAATAAAAGCGAGAGGAAAGCCAAGTTAACCCGACTTTCCTGAAGGTCCGGATTCTCTGCGACAATAGCGACAAGTGACGAATAAATCGCGGAAAAGGTTTTGTTAAGATTTCGCACTGGACCTTAAGAAAGGCTGCCTACGTACCTTCGAGGATCAGAGTCGGACGTAGTTCAGTTTAGAAAGAATTGAACAAGAGATCGAACCGTCTGGCGGGTTAAGTCTAGTATGGCGTTTGTCATAGAAACAGGCATGTCGAAGATAGCATAGGATTTCTGTATGCGGACTCTGAAGTAAAAATTGTCGATCCTTACGAGGAGGCGGAGATTTCTGAGCAGGAGGCCAGACGTTATAGGGCCTGCCTTGCTAGTCTAACCTAAATTCTAAGTTCTATTAGCTAACAGGGAGCTCTCAGGTCTCCAATCTAGGATTTTGGATCCCCTTCTCCTCTGCTCTTGCTCTCCTTATATACCCTCCTAGGTCAGTTTTCCTTACGATGATGGACCTGCCTTTGGGCCCAAGTTTATCTCTTCAGGAAGTATTCCATTTCGTCGAGGAGACCCATGCTGCCCAGACGTCCTAGCTTGAGGTTAATTATCAGCGACCTTGGCGTGACCTTAGGAAGACCGCGAGTTCACTACTCAAGGTGAAGAAGGAGAAGAAGAGCAAATACTCGAATTCCGCCGCCTTCAGCCGAAGATCAGACTCATGATGAGATGGGCGCCCATGGATCCTCGGAGGTTGCGATGCTCGTGGCGACTTCTTTGGTCGTCGGCGAGGATGGCCATCTGTTTGAGTCCTTGATAGCTGTCCGCAAAGGACTTGGCTTTAGCGGGGATCGAGGGAGTCTGAGCGAGCTCGAGTTGCTTCGGGGTAACGAGGCCCCGTCTTTGGACTCGGAGGAAGCCAGACTATCGTCTGTAAAGGAGAGTGGGCGACCTCGAGGGAGACTTTGATTCGATCCTTGCCGGCCTGCAGGCCAAATGTACCCTGCGACCTCCGAGGACTCAGAAGATCAGGAAGCGTGGGAGAGGATTGTGAGGCTGGCGGACGAGGCGGGTAGTGGCGGTCGCGACCGAGGGAGGCGGCGGCGAGGCTGTCCCTATCGCGGGTGAGTTTGAGGATGAAGGTGACGCTCCTGGGAGCGTCTAGGTTTATCAATCCCTTCGGGGATTTTGTTTTATATGTGTTTGACGTCAAGAGGCCATGATGTAATTACGGGACTGGCGTTGGTGGCTTCGAATCCCTACCCCTTTTGGGGCTTTGTTTGAACTTTTCGGTCTCAACCTATGAAGCGTTTTCAATTTTTATGAACTTCAGTTTTTTCGAAGTATGAGAAAGAGGGTGTGAGTTGTCGTCTTATTCCTAGTTCCTTGATGATCACCGTACCTATTGTTTTCATAAAGTGAGATTTTCAGCGGTTTACCGATTCTGCGAAAAGTTAGTTAAGCGAATAGGCTTAAGTGAAGAGACAAATTTTGGATCTCGTATACCATACTATGTCTGTGAGATGTCAAGATCCAGCGTGGCTGGGTTTAGGGCAAGACCTAGGTTTACTCTCGGACTGAGGCTTTGCGATGACAAATCGGCTTTCGTTTTGCCTGTTTGCGATTTTAACCTGACTCGTACCGTTTAAAATCCAGAATTGTTGTCGGCTTATATGATTTGTCACGTGAGTCGAGCTACTTCCTTCTGAAGAGCTAAACCAAAATTTGGATTTCTTGTATGCGCTATGTTTATCCTTGTCGGATGTAAGAGAGCCTACCCTTTTAAAGGCGACTATTGTCTGTTTAGGACGTTAGTGTTCGTTTGTTGTGATCAGCAACAAAGAAATGATGCCAATTTAGAGGCGTGTTACCGTTTAGAGGTGTGTTTGTATGTTTTGAGTTCTAGGGCGAGGATTTTGTGGAGCGTTTTGAAAAAATAATGTCCTTGGCGTTAGCGGCGTCTACCAGATGCGAAGGTTGAGTTTTCCTTGTGCGCATTTCGTGGTTGAAATGTTGCGGGCTTGGAGATGTTTTCGAATGTTAGCAGCCAGAAACTGTTGTTTGGTTTGGGCCTTAGGACCAGGGTTGCGTAAGTTTGACCAGGGAGAAGCGTCTACATTCCAGATGCCGTGAAGTGTTGGCCTTCGGGATTTGATTGTATATATTAAGGATGACTCATATAACTCTTGGAGCCTTGTCACGAGTGTTTCTTTTCATGCCGTGTTTACGGGGCGTATAGAACTTAATTGATTGACGATAAGTTTAAATCTTCCGTTAACCATATGGTTGTTAGGACTGAGTTTTGGTATGAAGAGTTTATCATATGATTTCCGATTCTGGGTTATCGACAAATTGCTTGCGTAATAGTCACTTGGCGTTCTATGAACAAATCGTGGATTGTTGTTTTTAGCCGTTAAGTGATTGGAGCGGTGGTTGCTCAGTAGCTTTGGATTGGCATGGAGGCTAGATTCAGCCGTATCGCCAAGGAAGTCGTTGGTAAACGATCAGACCATGACCCTTATTAAGGTCATGTTAGTTCTGATTGTCCTTAATGGGGATGCGAATTCAGGTCGGGCTTCGGAATCGTAGTTGGCGAGGGCCAAATAGCGTTGCGAGATAGACATGCCAAGCATAGCGGAGTTTTCTGAGTTATGGCTGATGGCTTTTAGAAACGATCTTCCACTTTAGGTCTCAGTTATACGATGAATGGTTCGTATAAAAAATTTTTTTTGTTGCATGAAAATCGTTTCATTTTATCAGGGGACAAAGTTTAAAGGGATCGGCGCGGGACGTATGCGGGTTCGCCTGCGTGATTATTTCCTGCTTTCGGGCGTAACGCGAGGGAGTGAATGCAGGAGCCAGAAACCTTGTGGAGCAAAAACTGTCTATGACAGTTACCCGTTGGACCCATTATGTTCATTTTACCAAAGTTGCTTTGTATGAATTGACTTCGACCATACAGAGGATTTTTTAGTAAAAGTGATGTAAGAGGGTTTTCGCAAAGGTAACGGAGAGTGTTTCTCACAAATTACTTGCGATATTAGCGACCACGGATTATGTTTTCCTCATTCACTTTTGCGTACTGCGAAATCATTTTGCATGAGACCGATCATGTTTTTCCATAGGCTGTTTTGTTTTAAAATGTTCTTGTTATCAAAGTAATGGATGACCGGTTTCATGGAGATAGAAAATCTCAGATTGTTAAAGTAGCGATGTTTCCGCGGATTACGGGAGATGTTTCGCTATGATTTCGACCTTTGGACGAAAGCTGCTTCGAACTACTCATGGATTTTTACCAAAGGTTATTTAGTTATTTTCGTAGTTCACCGTCGTGCTTTTAGTCTGGCGTTGGTACCGTTCTAGTCGCGAGTTTGCGGCGAGAGGTAGCGATAGAGTTTTCAGGACTATGTTTGTAGCGGTTGGGCTATGCGCTAGCGTTTTAGATGAATCTTATTGCTGCGAGAGTTTGCTTTGTCAAAGCGTTGTCTTGATGCTGAAGCAAAAGTTTTAGAAGATGGGATTATCACGGGTATAGTATCGTACCTACTTCCCTTTTCTTTTCTGAAAGCGGGTTAGCCGTTCTTCGAAGGCTTGTGTGCGTTTTTCTTTCTTTTAGGAAGCAGGATGAGTATGCTTTAGAGCGGCGTGGCGATCGTTTCTCGGTTTTCGAGACTAGATCGGTTTGCATGTTCTGCCTGGACAATCAAGGAACGATGGAACAAGACTGGAAATTTTTCCTAAGACTTAGCTTGCTAGACTATCCACCTAGGTCCTAAGTTCCCTAAATTCTCGGCAGTTTTCAAGGCGTTTTGTTCCTGGCCTCTGAAGAATTAAAACTTTACAAAATTTGAAAAATAGTCTTGAAGGTTTGGCATTTCGAAGGAATCCCATTTCCTCGTTATAGTCGAGATGATTGGTGTTTAGAATAACCGTGATCGTTTAATCACGATGAATCAAAATCCATTCATCATTCGAACCTTTATGGTCTTCGAGATTTCGAGTATCGGGATCGAGATAGACTTGGATTCGTAGACTTCCGTCTACGAGGGTTTGAGTAATGAGGCTTTGAACTTAGATTCTAGAATATGAGCTTTGTTAAAAAATCGAAGACTTTGCGGAAGAATGTCGTGTTTCTCGAACAATCGAACATGGGTTTAAGGGATCAAGATGTTGCCGTTGCCGAGATCGCAGCGATTGCTTTGGGGCAGGACCCCTACGCCCGGTAGGCGAAGGCAGCGGGCCTGCCGCGGGCCGACGGAAGACGAGCCTGCGGCCGGTAGCGCCCGCCCGGCGCCTACCGCCCGCGGCGTAAGCGCTACCAGCCTGGCAGCGATCGGTCTGCCGCCAGCGCCAAGCGCCCTACCGCCGCGCGGCAGCGGTGATCTACCGCCCGGTGCTAAGCGCCTGCCGCGAGCCAAGCGCGATGCGGTCGGTCTGCCCAGTCGCCGAGCACCACTACGCCCGGCGTAAAGCCCGCCGCGCCAAGCGCCTGCGCGGCGTGGCGCCTACGCCCGGCATGGCGCCCGCGCTAAGGCGCCTGCCGCAGCGCAGCGTCGGTCTACCGCCGGCGCCAGACGCGGCGTGGTCGGTCTGCCGCCCGGCATAAGGTCACCGCCCGTGCCTTGTCCTGCGTCGCCCGATGCTGCTGTTGCTCGACCGTCGATCCCGGGGCTCCACGATCCGTTCGTGCCTTCGAAGTTGTTGAATGCGGCAGTGGGAATTGGTGACCCGATTTGCGTGGTTTGTGAGAACGAAATTACGCACCCTCAATCGATGCGACACAATCAATGCGACAAAGAAATATGAAAGCGAAATAAAATCTTGTGAGTTTACCGGTGGCGACCGTTTCTTGGTTTTGATTGTCACTTGGTTTTATTTCGAGGACTTTCGGTGGCGATTTACGTCGTTGACCGATTTTGACCCAACAGTTAGCCCCAGCTAGCTAGGAATCGTAATGCCTTCGGGTCTGGCTTGCGGTATAGCCGTATGGGAAGGTGTAGAGGCGTAATCGTTTGCGAAAGTCGAGGTAAATAGTGATTTTACTTCCTTTATAAGGAGGGTAAGAAACCTCATTCACTCTTACCTTAACATAAAATTATTCTCTCTCAAGAATATTTTCTCTCTCTAGAACAATGTCTTCAAGATCCTCAAAGAGATTCTTCTTCCCATTCATCCTCGGGTGATTCTCCTGCCCATGTGACGGTGAAGCGGCGGAGTTTGTCGAGGAGGCGAAGAATCGCGTATTACCGAGTCCTTGTAGGTTCGCCCCATCACTGCCAGACATCCCTGTTCGAGGAGACCTGCGAGGCAGCCTGGTGCTCCTTTTACGCCGAGCTTGGTTTCTCGTAAATATCTCACGGTTCTTGAGATGTTTACCAGGTTCTGAAGGAGTCAAATTCGGATCCACTGTCGGTAATGAGAGTCGAGGAATCCTCGGAAGGTTTCTTTACATGTTCGAGGCCTTCCTTATTTATTGCCATGTGGTTCCGGTCCCTGGCACCATTGTTCGTAGCTTCATCACTTTGAACTCTCGATCAGCCAGCTCAGCGTCCCTGCCTTGGAGAGTTGGCTTGGCGTACTTATCTCGAGTTATCAGCTCGGAATCGATCTCAGCCGGGTGATTTGAAGGCCTTTGGAGCACTTCGGCCGGCGAGGGCGGCGGTTACTACTCCATGCTGCCTAAGAAGACATGGCCATAATTCAGGGAACCGCCGAACCCTAAGTCGTGGCAGGAGCGTTTCTTCTATGTCGAATAGATGGTGAGTCTGTCGAGAGAGCTGCCTCCATCTATTTCGCGCATGGAACTTCAACGAGGTAATATGGCGAAACTTCGTCGTCTATTTCGTTATTCGAAGTCGCGGGTTTTAATGAAAAGTTCGTTTGTAGATAGCGGGCGGTTCGCATTTGCATGGCGATCTTTTAGTCAGAGGGACCTCCCGTCAAAGACCGTTTTCTGGAAGTCCTTCACTCTCGAGCGGATTGAGGCGATAAGGCTTTACGGTCGAGACCCTGTCCCATCATTATCGCCGAACCGGTTACGACGAAGCTGGAGTAAGCGAAGATCTCGTAAAGGGAAAGATGATGGTGGGGAAGGTTGGAAGATCCTTCACCGTTGGGAAAAACCAGTTTTGTTCCAGCGGAAAAGGCGAACCAGCGATTTTCCACTTCCCAACAACTTCTTTGAAGGTCTTCCTCGGAGTTTGTTACTGATGATGAGTCGCTGGAGGAAGAAAAGAGGCAATGGATTTTGCGAAGGTTCCCAGCGGATCAATGAGGTTTTGTTCTTTGAACTTCTTAACCGTATTCGATTCGCATATATGTATGTTTATTGGTCTTGAATTTGTGCAGGGACTAAGAGTGTTTGGCAATGCGCTTCGACTCCAGTTTCCATAAGTCCAAGATCGCTAACTTCAAGACCACGAAGCTGGCGAGAGCTTTCGGTTCCGACAAGAAAGGTAAAAGCTGCGAATCTTGAAGCAAGCTGAAGGATCATGCTCGGAGGCGAGGCGAATCGTTAAGCTGCTGAGTTTCAATGTTTTAAAGAAGCTCAGGAGTTTGTTGGCGATTTCATGAAGTGCGGGCTCGGTCGTAAACCTTTACAAGTCTCAGAACCGGGATTTCTCTTTTGATTCGAGATCGCTGAGATGAAGGATTTTATGGCGAGTCGCCCATGCTGAGTCTTTGGTTCCTCGGTTGAAGAAAGTCGGAGACTATGGGAACCTATCGAGGTTTCGAGGATACGGTGGAGGCGAGCCGATGAGCGCCGAGGGTGGTGGGAGCGCTCAAGGTGAGCGAGGAAGTGGACCAGCCTGCTAGTTCATTGAGTTTCGCATCTGGATTTCTCAATGTTGACTTCCTTTTGTGAATCGTATGTTTTGGCCGTGTGGCGTTTTTAGGAGTTTTATTCTCGACCGTTGGAGGTTGCGTTCTTACGTTCAGGGACTGGCGTTGGTGGCTTAGAATCCGCCGTCTTTGCGGCTTTATAAATATGAAAATTTGCGAAATTTAGTCTTTTGTTTTGATTTATACTTTCGTCAAGTGTAGAGGAAAGAATCGCGAGTAGTCGCCATTATCCTAACTCTTTTTTGTCGCTTGGTCCGTATGCTACTTTTAGCGGCGTTTTAGGTGTAGCGATAAGAGACATGTTTGGGATCTCGTATCACGATACTATGTCTGTGAGATGTCAAGATCCAGCAAGACTGGGTTTAGGGCAAGACCTAGGCTTACTCTCAGCTTTAAGGCTGTCGCGATGACTGATCGGCTTCGTTTTGCCTGTTAGTGATTTCTTCCTGATTCTTTTCGTTTAAAGTCCATGACTAATTATATGACTTGTGTTAAAAGAATCGAGCTATCTTCGGAGTTTATCGAGGCGCTAAACCAAAATTTTGGGTTTTTGTATAGCGCTATGATATCCTTATCGGATGTAAGAGGACCTTGTAGGTCTGACTACGAGTTTGTATTTGAGTGAAGCGTTTCTGAGTCGTCAGCGGGAATGTCGGCGGGCATAAGTTGTTTTAAGTCGCGGTGGACTGTTTTGGCGGATGATCTGAGTTTTGTTATCTTTTCAGAAGTTCGCGGCGTCTGCGTTTCTTTCGAAGATATGATTTTCGTTTTCCGTAGTGTTCGTTAAGTGAGCATAAAAGATAGAAAGAATTTTATTAAAATTTGAAAATTTCAGTACATGTCGCGGATATTTGGCGTTTTGTGGGAATATAGGAATTATAATACCCACCTTTTGGTGGGGAGGATAGCTGAACTTCGCCGGGTTTCGACGAGCTGCCTCACGTACCTCTTTGGAGGATCAAGCCATCTCGTAGTTCTGATAGTTATGCAAGCGTTTTACTCCCGTGCGTTGCCGTTCGATCGTGCTGGTCGGATCGGCGGTTTGTCTTGAGGTCGAGCTATCTGCTTTTATGGCGGTGGACTCGAGGCTTTGTCGCTGTCTTGAATCGTTGCCTGTTTGGATGATTCTGGATCATCTTTTGAGTCTTCAGGAATGTTGTGTGATTCCTTTGCTTTCGTTTCGGGTTGGCAGCTGGGGCGTTCGATCTTTCGCAGTTTGAACTTCGGCTAGGTAACAGAGTCTCGACTGTTTCTGACTACCCGGATGTCTGCGATTCGGTTGGAGTCGGAAATTTGATGCGAGGTGATATGTGGATGGTACTGCCTTCATGGAGTTGATCAAAGGGTTCCCATGATGGCTGTAGATGGCGGGTTGTCGACTACTGCGAACTTCGGCGATTTTGTGACTTCTTCGCCATGACCAGGGCTTAATTCTTCGAGGTCATGGAAGTGACGCCGAGAACCAGTCAAAGGTTTTGGCTCAGGACTTCCCCAAGTGGGATCTTCATCCTGTAGAGTGTCGCGGAAGATAGCGTTGACCGTACTTCCTGTATCGATGAGGATCGCGGCCGACCTCGAGATCTTGGATTACTAGGTCGATAACCAAAGGATCATAATGAGGCTTGTCGATTCCGACAGTTTCTGTTCCTCGAAAGTGATGCGTGGTTAGGAATATCGCTATCGGAAACCAGTTGGAACTTGTCACCGGCTTTTAGCCCGTAGGCTTTATCGGCGAGACTGAGTCTTGGTAGAACTGTGATCCTCCGATGATCATGTTTACCCTCTGATTGTTGTTGTTTCCTTGGTCGTCTGTCTCCTTCGCGTTTTCACCCGATTGGTTTTGATTAGCGGTCCTCGGAGACAGTTTTGTTGATCTTTAGGCGGTCGAGTCAGGAGCAGGTCCTTTATACTCTTGACCTTTGATAGTTAGCGGTGAGGAGCTTTCGCGAGCGAGCGCCGAAACCTGCAGTTAGCAGTGGAGTGACCTCTGGTTTCGTGGAACTTCGGGTAGGAATTATCCTTGTACTGGTTCCTGGTCAGGTGTTTCCAGAGGTTTTGCCTTGCTCGAGTTGATGGCGTAGTTATGCTGCGCGGGCGTCTTCGCCGTGATGGGCGTTTTGTCGTTCACGAGAGGTTTCTTTGAGGGCGTTTTCTGTGGTCCGTGCTTCTGCGATAGAAGCTTCATCTCTTCCTCCATGATGATGAAGTCCGTTGCTTTGTGGAGGTATCCTGGATTGTCAGCGGCTTTTCCAGTAGTATCCACTTCGAACCGACTTATACCAGAGTCTTCCTCGGGCGTCGATTGCGACATTGTCGCTGATGCCGTTACTCAACCATCACCGGTTTGAACCTTCATGAAGTCGGCGGGCGACTTCGTCCTCCTTCTGAGCTAGACTCCATAGGTCAACGTCGGGTATCTCTATCCATGAACATGGAGTATTGTTTGAGCGCCGAGGCCAGTTGGCGGAAGCTTCGATGGAGTTCCTTTTGAGCGGAGAACCATTGGCGCGGCGCCCGAGGTGCTTTCGGCGAAGAAGACAATGACCAGCGTCGTTAGCGTTCGGGAGTTTGCACCTACCCATTGCGATCTGGAAAGACTGCAGGTGCGACTTAGGATCCGTCGTACCGTCATAGACCGGGATTTTGATTTTCCACAGGTCTGAGATCGTGTTTCCGTGATCCGGCGGTGAAGCGGTGTTTTCCGTGCTTCCTCGAGAATTCTATCGATCGAGCGGAACTGGTCGCCTGATGGATTTCGCGATTTCACGCTTTCCGCCGGCCACGGTCTTCTTAAAGAGATTAGCGGAGATCATGGATCTCTTATTGCTACCGGCGTTCCTCGATTTTGTCGGCGCTGGTTTTGATGGATCGAGTTTGATCTTCAGCGAGTTCTTCCTGCTCCATCCAGTAGAGTTCTTCTTCATCTTCTGTCATGGGCCTTTCGAAGGATACCGTCTGCCGGCGGACTGGCCGGGTCCTCACAGGGTGGATGTCAGCGCTTCATCGGAAGGATCGATTGGTGCTGATATCTAGATCGATCGCTCCATTCGCTTTCCTTGTTTCCGTGGCGGGTGGAAATTCGCACCGTCGGTGGCGCCTCAGCGTTTGCATCAGCGAGTATTGCGGGCGCATCTCCAGCTGGAGTCTTCTCAAGCGTTAGGCGTCGGCCGGTGTTCTCTAAGCGCTGGCTGATTTTTGGTGGCGTCGGTAGACATGATCGGCGTGTGCGATTCTTGAGATAGATAGATCCGTAACCTCCTTCTAGCGCCAAACGTAGGAACCGAAATTAGCACCGTCAAATTAAGTTGATTTGAAGGAAAGCCAAGTGAACCAAGCCTTCCACGAAGGTCCGGATATCTGCTGGGCGCACGACACAATCAATGCGACAAAGAAAATATGAAAGCGAATAAAATCGTAGAACAAAGAATAGAAGCGAAAGATCTTATTTCGAATCAGCGTTTGGCGTGAACAACAGGTAAGAGCCTTGGCTCGAGAGTTGTCGGCAAGTTAAGCTAGTCTAGACACTAAGTTCTAACCTAGTTAGTCGCGGCTTCGCTAGTGAAAACAGAAAGAATGCTAAAGCGCTCTAAGTGCTAAGTGCTTTGGAAGTTTGGTGATGATTTGCTCCTGCCCAAAGCTCTCCTATATACTCTTCTTAAGGCGGTCTATCTTCGAGGGCTGAACCGGGCTTTTCCATTTTCGTCCATCTTAGTGTTTATCGGAAACTTGACATTTATCTTTGGAAAACTTGACATTTATCTTCTGGAAACTTGACATTTATCTTTTGGAAACTTGACATTTATCTCTTATGTGAGGATAAGGATAAACCGTCATAGTTATCCATGCCTTTCGGAAAATCGTAAGTGGGCCATTTTGGCCACTTTGGGCCGTTTAGACGTTGTTACGGTTTTCTGAAAGAACAGTCTTTGAAGGTTTGGTTTTCGAAGGAACCCCAATTCCTCATTATAGTCGAGATGTTTGGTGTTTTAGAATAGCGTGATCGTACCAAACTCACGAAGATTGATCCAAACAAGCCAAGGTGGGATCAGACCGAGCATGATGGGACCGAGACCAGGACGAGGGCCGTCGACCGGCGTCAGGGGGCTTGCCGCCAGCGCCAGGCGGCTTCGCGGAGTCGTGCCGCCCGGCAGGCAGGTGTGCCGCGGTATCCGGGCGGGTGCCCGGCGCCAGGCGGGTGTGCCGCGAAGCAGGTGACCAGCGGCAGCGATGCCGCCCGGCGCCAGGCGGTCAGCATAGCGTGCCGCCCGGCGCCAGGCGATCGGTCGCGGCAGCGTGCCGCCGGCATAAGCCAGTCGGTCAGCTTACGCCAGCGCCAGGCGGTCAGCGCGGCAGCGTGCTGCGGCGCCAGGCGGCCTGTGCGGCAGCGTGCTGCCGGCGCCAGGCGGGCGTGCCGCCGCCAGGCGGCCAGCGGCGTGCCCAGCGCCAGTCCGGCCAGCGGCAGCGTGCCCTGGCGCCAGGCGGCCAGTGGCAGCGTGCCACGGCGGCGTCTTGCCGTCCGTGGGTTTTCCTTTGTTCGATCTTCCCCGTTAGTTCGTTTGTGCGGAAATCTTTGAGTTTTGGAAGGATCTTTAGCCGTAGATTTCGAGATAACCGTTTTCAAGGGTTTGAGTAATGTGGCCGAACTTTAGGCGTTTAAAGATGGACTTCTAAACAATCGAGAAGGCTTTGCGGAAGAATCATTGTAGTTTCGCGGACAATCCGGACATGGGTTTAAGGGACCAAGTGCTGCCGTTGCCGAGATCACGAGGCGATTGCATAGGCGGGTACTAGGACCCTTGCGCCCGGCATCAGGCGGGACAGGGTAAACCTGCCGCCCGTGCCGTGTCCTCGTCCACGGTGCCTGCTTGCCTTCCGTTGATCCCGGGGCTCACGGTCCGTTCATGCCTTCTTGTGAGTTTACCGTGGCGACCTGTTTCTTGGTTTTGATCGTCACTTGGTTTTCTTTCGAGGACTTTAGGGTGGCGATTTAAATCGTTGACCGATTTTGACCCAACATGCTTCTATTCAGCGAGTAATCTAGGGTTTCCCAAGGTTTGAGGAGAATAAGTTTTATTTTTCGAGAGGTTCGAAAGAAACGTTTTTGTAGAAACCTTGCTCGTTCGCGATTTCTCTAACTTGGTAACAAGGCGAATTTTTGGGGTTTGATAGATTTTATCGTTGCCCTTTCTGTTTAGATAGAGAAATTGCAAGCTCGTTTTCGTGCTCTTCCTGTGGCGGGGAAGCCGTGGCTAGGTTTTGATTTGCTTTCGAGCACCGTGGCATTTCGCGTAAGTGTTGGCCGTAGGAACAGTCGCTGCTGGAGTTGTTTTACCATCGTTGGCATAAACTGCAAGTTTTCTTTCATATTTCGGACATCGGTTCGATCAAGCGGTATGAGTAAAGTAATCCGTGCCCCTCCTTAGCGTAAACTGTGGGAGCAGAAATTCACACGTCGATTTTATGAATAAAAGCAGAGGAAAGCCAAGTTAACCCGACTTTCCACGAAGGTCTGGATTCTCTCGACAGCCAACGACAAGTGACCGAATAAATCGGGAAAAGGTTTGTTAAGATTTGCGGTGGACCTTAAGAAAGGCTGCCCTACCCCTTTAGGATCAAGTCGGACGTAGTTCAGTTTAAAAGAATTGAACAAGAGATCGAACCGCCTGGTAGGTTCGTTAGTATGGCGTTGTCATAGAAACAGGCATGTCGAAGATAGCGCCTAGGGTTTCTATGTGCGGAGCTCTGAAGTAAAAATTGTCGATCCTTCGAGAGGGCGGAGATTCTTGCAGGAGGCCAGGCGTTATAGGGCTGCCTTGCTAGTCTAACCGCCTAAATTCTAAGTTCTATTAGCTAACGGGGCTCTCTAGGTCTCCAATCTAGGATTTTCGGATCCCTTCTCCTCTGCTCTTGCTCTCCTATATACCCACTCCTAGGTCGGTTTGCCTTAGGATGATGGACCTCGCCTTTGGGCCCAAGTTTATCTCTTCAGGAAGTATTCCATTTTCGTCGATCTTAGTAATTATCCTCGAGTTTTCGCTATTTTTTGGTGACTTGATGTTTATCCGATGTTAGAAATCGGATAAACCGTCATAGCCTGATTGGGCCTGAATTCTTAAAATCGTAAAGTAAGTCCGTGGATTTGTCTTAAGTCGTTGAGCGTTTTATCGATTTCTCGGAAGACTATCTTTCTCGTAAAATAAACCGTATAGCCTAAAGGATCGATGTTGAGTTAATCGATCTTGTTTTATCGATATCTTCTAGAAATCCAATCCTTAATTTTGTCGTAATACATCGAGGATGATTCCAATCGAGTCGAATCGGAAGATGTTTATTCCGTAGCCGTGATCATTATAACACTCACGAGGATCGATTCAAAGCAAGCCAAGATGGGATCAGACCGAGCATGATGGGACCGAGACCAGGGCGAGGACCGAGACCAGAGGCGAGGACCGTCGACGGCGCCGGGCTTGCCGCGGCGCAGGCAATGCGTGGCGCTTGCCCGGCATGAGGGCTTACGCGGCGCCAGACTCTGCCTCGCCTACCGCCCGGTGCCAGGGTTCTCTGCGCCCGTGGGTTCTCCGTCGCCCGATCTTTCCCCGTTGACCGTTCGTGCGGGAAATCTTTGAGTTTGGAAGGATCTTTAGCCGTAGATTTCGAGATAACCGTTTTTGACCCCAACAAGGTCTAGGAGGGAAGTTCCTTGCCCGCTGCTGGCCCTGAGATGCAGAGTCCAATTGGTTTTGGTGGGTGAGGCGCAAACTTACCCTTCCGCTTCCTGGCCCTCCGATATTCTGGACCGGGGGACCGTTCTGTATTTGCTATAAAGCCCTGGTCTTCCCTTTTAGGGTAGTTTGGTAGCAGGAGCGAGAGTTCTCCTGGTCTCCTCTGATCGCTTTTATGCCCCACAGGTGCAACGTCGAGGGGATGGCCCCCATCTCATGGATCCAGGGTCGTCCCAAGATTATGTTGTACGAAAATCGGAAGTCGACGACGAGGAACTTGGTCGTCATGTTAACTCCCTCCGTGTAGACAGGCATTGTCACTTCTTCTGAAGTCTTCTTGACCTCTCTGCTGAATCCGATGAGGGGAGTCACTCTTCGTGTGAGGGCACTTTCTTCCAACCCTAGGTCCTGATATGCAGTTTGAAAGATGATATTGCTAGAACTTCCATTATCAACCAGGATCATTTTCACAAGGCAATTTTCCACGGTGAGTGAGATAACCAAGGCGTCATGGTGAGGGGCGAGTATTCTTTCTTGCTCCTTGGCTGTGAAGCTTATCTCGTCGGTGCCTAGGAGTAGACATTTGGGTTGTGTCGACTTAAGGCCCTGTTTAGCATTACTGGTACTTCTTTTTCGCAGCTGCATGGCTCACGCCGCTCACCTCCGAGCCGCCAGATATGACATGAATTACCGGTCCTGTCGAGGCGGTGAATCGGGAGTAGCCTTCGTGGGTGTCCCTTAGCCTTTTCGGAGAGGAACTCCCGGAGGTGTCCCTTCTGGAGCAGTTCGTTGACTCCAATTCGTAGGGCGATGCAGTCCTCTGTCCTATGTCCATGATCGTGGTGGAATTCACAAAAGAGATCCGGGTTCCAGAAAGAATCGGGAGTCTTCATCTTCTGAGGCCACTTGACTTGTTGGCCCATCTGCCTCAAGACGTTGACTAGTTCCGGCTAAGATATGGAGAGATGAGAGACGTCCGGCCATGTGGACACGGACATCCCTACCATTTTGTCTGCTGATCGGCTTGGATATTTGCCCCGGTTCTGACTTCCGGAGTCCCTAGCTGGTCTCTGAGAGGTTCTCTCATCTCGATCATTCCTATCAGGCTTGGCGGCCTTCTGGTCATTTTTTTGCTCTGCTTTGGCGCGATTGGCGACATCTTCTTCCTATTTTACTTGATCCCAGGCTCGGGACAGCACGTCCTCCATGGTTCTGCAGGTATATTTAGTGAGCTCCTTATAGAGCTCTCCGTCTTGGAGTGGACCTCTCCTGAAGGCTGAGATTGCTGTAGGAACGCTACATTCGGGGATTACAACTTTCTCCTGGTTGAAGCGAGCTATGTAGGTGCATAAAGGCTCTGACCGATGCTGGAGGATCTCGTAGAGGTTATCCGATGTTTTCTCTAGGTCCCGACTACTTGCGAACTATTCCACAAACTTGTCGCTGAGGGCTACGAAAGAGGATATTGACGTAGAGGGCAGATTGATGTACCACTGGAGTGCGGGTCCGGTTAGGGTAGAACCAAACCCCTTGCTAATGGTAGCTTCACGAGATTCCCTTGGAAGTGCTACTGCAAGCATCCTTTGTTTGTACTGGGCGATATGATCGTCTGGGTCTCTGGTTCTGTCTTACATCTTGATACTTGGAAAAGAGAACTTCCTTGGCATCTGTTGAGGTCGAAAACGGTTATCTCGAAATCAACGGCTAAGATCATTTCCTGTCTACGGACTTTCCGCAAAAAGGATCAACAAAGGTTGGATCAGAAAAAGAACAGGCGCGACCAAGGTCCCGGGCGCCGGGTACCGGCTCGCCCATGCTGGTCCCGGACGCCGGGCGCCGGCTTGCCCGTGCTGGCCCCAGGCACCGGCTCGCCCGTGCTGGCCCTGGGCGCCGGGCGGCTTTCGCTGTGCTGGCTGTTGGCGCTGGGCGGCTTCGCCCGTGCTGGCATCGAGCCGCGCGGCTTCGCCGTGGTGGCCCGGGGCTGGCTCGCCCGATGCTGGCCCGGCGCCCGGCTCGCCGTGCTGGCGGCGCTGGGCCGACTTCGCTTTCTGGCCGGGCGCCGGCTCGCCGTGCTGGCCCCGGCGCGGTAGCGGGCTCGCTGTTCTGGCCAGGGCGCCCGGCTCTCCGATGCTGGCCGGCGCCGGCTTCGCCGATGCTGGCCGGCCAGCTTCGCCGATGCTGACATCGGGCGCCATCTTGCCCGTGCTGGCCCCGGGCGCCGGTGCATCCAGTCTGTTCCCAGCTCGTCCGATTTAGATCGCACCTCTTGGCTTCCGTGAAGTTATTGCACCTTAGCTATGGACCTAACGTTCCTCGGTTCATTTCGATTGGAGTTATCCTCAAAGTTTTACAACTAGATCTAGGAAGGATGGTTCTTCCGCAAAATGTATCGTGTAAAACAAGGACGATCAACTCGAACATCGATTCTTTAGGCTATACGATTTGTTTGCGGAAAAGATAATCTTTCCGAGAAATCGTACGAACGTTCGAGGGCTTGAAGCTTGTCCACGGGCTCACTTACGATTTTGACGACCAAAGCCCAATAAGAGCTATGACAATTTATCCTCACTTATTAAAGTAGGTTAAATGTTAAGTTTCCGCAGATAAATGTCAATGCTCGAGGATAACTACGAATATCGACGGAAAATGGAATATTTCCAAAAGAGATAAACTTGGGCTCAAAGGCGAAAGGTTAAACGGGCCACCAACCTAAAGTGACTATATAAGGAGGGCTGGAGCAGAAGAGAAGAGGATCCGAGATTTTAGACTTAGAGAACTCCTTCTAGCTTAGAGAACTTAGGACTTAGGTGGTTAAACTAGTACGGCAAGGCTTAGGACGTCTTTGCCGCCTCTTGTTCTGTTGTTCCGATAGTTAGGATATCTCTACTCCTCTCGGAGAAATCTTGTATTCATACTTTTAACTAATAAAACGCCTCTGAGCGACCATTCATATTTTATCATGCTACTTATCTTTTATCGATTCTAAAAGTGATTACGCAGAGAATTCGGACCTTCAAGGAAGATCGGGTTAACTCGGTTTTCCTCCATACTTGTTCATAGAAAATTGACAGTGCGAATTTCGGTTCCCACAGTTTGGCGCTAGAAGGAGGAGGGGACAAATTCTCTAACTCGAAAGTCACTAAGCAATAAAGGATATAGGATGTCCGCTCCAGTAGCCAGCGATGTTGTTTCCTTCAAGGATCGGGCAACGGCCGACCAGGCCAAACCCCACACAACGATCTCCTTGTAATTGAACTAACGATCCAGGACATCGACGTAGCGAGAATGTTAGTCGACACCGGATGCTCGGCCAAAATTATCTACAAGAGTACCCTCGAGAGAATGGACGTCGACCTGTCCACCGTCACGGAAGAACCTAGCCCGATATTCGGACTCTCGGGGAGATGCTACTATGACTCTCGGCTCGATCAGCCTCCTCGTTAAAGCCGGGAGCGTCGCCAAAATCACGGAATTCTTAGTCGTCGATTGTCCAACATCGTATAACGCGATCATCGGTACTCCATGGCTGAATTCCATGCGAGCGATCCCCTCGACATTCCATCTGTGTCTAAAGTTTCCAACCCCTCGCGGAATCGAAACTATACAAGGAAATCCCAAGATGGCGCAAGTATGTTTCGCTGCCGAGCTGAAAAGAAAAAACTCAGCAGTCGAAGCCTCCCGAAGCAAAAAAGTAAAGCCTACTCCCGATGAGAATGCCCCGGAACAAGACTCGGACGTCTTCTGGCAATCTCATAGGATCGAAGCCTTAGACGAGAAGCGTGAACCAACTTGCGAACCAGTAATCTCGGTCTGCCTAGACGAATCGTTCCCAGAACGATGCGTCAAGATCGGAGCCAACCTCCACGAACCTTTGAGAACAAAGCTCATAGCCTGTCTCAAAAAGAACCTCAGCACATTCGCTTGGGCCGCGGAGGATATGCCAGGGATCAACATCGGCATAACTTACCTTGAGCTCAACATTGACCCAACCTACAAACCCGTCAAGCAAAAAAGGCGGAAACTAGGACCAGAGCGTGCCACCGCGGTAAACGAGGAAGTTGAAAAACTCCTTAAAGTGGGGTCAATAACGGAAGTGAGGTACCCCGACTGGCTCGCTAACCCAGTCGTGGTCAAAAAGAAAAACGGCAAATGGCGAGTCTGCGTCGACTTCACCGACCTCAACAAGGCTTTTCCAAAAGATTGCTATCCAATCCCGCATATCGACCGACTTGTCGAAGCAACAGCAGGAAACAAACTTTAATCATTTATGGACGCCTTCTCCGGGTAAATTCAAATTATGATGAACCTGGATGATCGCGAGAAGACCGCATTCATCACTGACCGCGGGACGTATTGCTACAAAGTAATGCCTTTCGGCCTCAAGGACGCAGGCGCTACTTACCAGCGACTCGTCAACCGAATGTTCTCCGAGCAGCTCGGAAAAACTATGGAGGTATACATCGATGACATGCTCGTAAAATCCCTTGACGAACACGACCACGTTTCCCATCTGGAAGGAAGAGTGTTTCGCAAGGTTGAATTTGCACAACATGAAATTGAACCCGGCTAAATGTAGATTCACCGTGGCATCGGGAGAATTTCTTGGTTACCTAGTCACGTGTCGCGGAATCGAGGCTAACCCCAAACAGATAAACGCGTTAATAGAAATGGTCTCCCCAAAACCAAAAGGGAAGTCCAAAGGCTGACAGGGAGAGTCGCCGCCTTAAGCCGTTTTATCTCGCGCTCAACGGAAAAATGCCTTCTTTTCTACGACACATTGAAAGGGAAAAAGAAATTTGAGTGGACAGAGGAATGCGAAAAAGCTTTCCAACAGCTAAAGCATTACCTGGCCACTCCTCCCGTCCTCGCGAAACCAGTAGAGGGAGAACCCTTGTTCCTGTACATCGCAGTATCCACAACAGCGGTAAGCGGTGTTTTGATTAGAGAAGAACGTGGCGAGCAGAAACCAATTTTCTACATAAGAAAAACGTTGCTAGACGCTGAGACCCGATATCCCCTGATGGAGAAACTAGCATTCGCGGTCGTAACGTCGGAAAGAAAACTCCGGCCGTATTTTCAGTCGCATACCATTGTAATCCTCACCACCTTCCCCTTGCGAACAATTTTGCACAGTCCGAGTCAGTCAGGACGACTCGCAAAATGGGCAATCGAACTAAGTGAGTATGACGTAGAGTACCGCCCAAGAACCTGCGCAAAGTCTCAAGTATTGGCAGACTTCTTGGTGGAATTGCCCATGGGAGATATGACAAACACGGAACCAAACTCAACTTGGATCCTTCATGTCGACGGATCATCGTCCAAACAAGGGTCCGGGATCGGAATCCGGCTCACGTCTCCGACTGGCGAAATCTTGGAACAGTCGTTCCGATTGGAGTTCCATGCGTCAAACAACGAGGCCGAATATGAGGCACTCGTTGCGGGCTTACGACTAGCCCAAGGGCTGAAGATCCGCAACATTCACGCTTACTGTGACTCTCAGTTAGTCGCAAATCAGTACAGCGGGAATACGAAGCAAGGGACGAAAGAATGGACGCATATCTTAAACTCATCCAAGATCTCTCCCGAAACTTCGACCGCCCTCACTAGGATTCCTCGCTCAGAAAACACTCAGGCGGATGCCTTGGCGCCTCAGCGTCAAGTTCGGATCTTGGACTAAGTCGGGTAATTCCCGTCGAGTTCATTGAACATCCAAGCATTGGACCGCCAGTGATCGCCAATCTTATTCGAGCACAAATCGAGCGGAGTAAATACATGACCCACCAGAAGCGTGGATCAGTCGGAATCGGCTCGCGACAGCCCTTGCCTGGAACCAATCCGAGCATACATAATCGACGGAACACTTCATACCGAAAAATGGGCAGCCCGCAAAATCAAGACCCAGGCCGCACGATACGTAACGGTAGAAGGAGAAATCTACAAATGGAGATTCTCCGGCCCACTCATGACCTGCGCTGAAGGCGAAAAAGCGAGAAGAGTAATGGAGGAGGTCCATTCCGGTCGTCGCGGAAACCATTCGGCGGAAGATCTCGCAGTCAAAATAAAGCATACGGTTATTACTGGCCAACTATGATCAAAGACTGCGAAGTTAAACGAAGTGCAAAAATGCCAAAGGCACGCACCGACGATCCATCAGCCCGCGGAAGTCCTCCCGTCCATCTCATCTCCGTATCCCTTTATGCGATGGTCCATGGACATCGTCGGGCCATTGCATAATTCGAGGCAAAAACGTTTTCTCCTGGTCCTCACGGTTTCTTCTCAAAATGGGTGGAGGCAGATTCCTCATAAGTATCAAAGGCGTACAAGTCGAGAACCGTATGGAAGAACATAATCACCAGACACGGGGTCCCTTAACCCGGTTCGAGGCATTCTGCGAGAAGTGGAAGATACGACTTACCAAGTCGACTCCCAGATATCCGCAATGCAACGGCCAGGCAGAAACCATCAACAAGACCGTCCTTGACGGACTGAAAAAGCTTAGGCGTAAAAAGGGGTGATGGGCAGAAGAGCTCGAAGGTCCTTTGGTCGTATCGTACAACCCGACCGCAGACTCTGGTGAAACCCCATTAAGCCCTCGTTCACGGAGCGGAATGCATGATCCCGGAGTAGAGTTCCCAGTGCGGAGAAGATTCCTCGAGCGAGAAGATTTAAGCGGCAGCTATGATGCTGGACAATCTCGATCTTATCAATGAGCGCGCGACCAAGCGCTCATTCGAATCAAAATTACCAGCAGCTGCGCAGGTACTACAACTCAAGCGTCGCCATCGTAGGTTCAGAGAAGCGATTTAGTCTTACGCCAAAGTCTTCCAAAACACGGGGAAAGCTGGAGCAAAGCTGGGAAGGACCATACAAAGTCATAAAAGTGGTCCGACCAGGTTAAATCCAAATCGTGAACATGCAAGGCGTGAAAATCCCAAGAACTTGGAGCGATGCATCTTAAAAATACTATCACTAACAACGGCGTGGTACAAAGAACTACGAGATGTCTTGATCCCGAAAGTGCGTATGCAACTTCGCTAACTGGCGGGCTCAGTTATCGATTAAAGGGAAGTCGATATACTCGTATACTCCACAATTTCAAAATTCTGAAACTTTGAAACTCTTTATAGTCAACACATTTCGCCAACTACTAAACGGCAACGACAATGGATCTAGTATCCACTAAGCGATTATCACATCCAAAAAACAAATCCCGGAAGGCCAACACTTCATGAAGCACGGTGAATGTAGGCGTTTCTCCTGGGTCAAATTCTGCGACCCTTGGTCCTGCGTCCAAACAGAAACAACAGTTTTCTGGCTGCGAACATTCGCAAAACATCCCAAGCCCGCAAGCGTTTCAACCACGAAATGCGGCACAATGAAAACTCGACCTTCAGCACTGCGAGACGTCGCTAACGCTTGAAGGACATTCTTTTCCTCAAAACGTTCCAGAAAAAATCCTCGTCTATAGAACTCAAAACATACAAACACACCTCAAAACGGTATCATTTCGTTGTTGCTGATCACAACAAACGAACTCTAACGTCCTAAACAGACAATAAGCCACCCTCTAAGATAGGCTCTCTTACATCCGACAAGGATAACATAGCGCACTATACAAGAAGTCCAAAATTTTGGTTAGCTCTTCCAAACGGAAGTAGCTCGATTCGCACCTAAACAAATCGTATAGTCTGATAACAATTAGCGGATTTTAAAACGGTACGAGTCAGGTTAAAATCGCAAACATGCAAAACGAAAGCCAACTTGTCATCCCAAAGCCTCAGTCCGAGAGTAAACCTAGATCTTTCCCTAAACCCAGCCACACTGGATCTTGACATCTCATAGACATAGTATCAGTACCCGATACGAGATCCCAAAACTTGTCTCTTCGCTTAAGTCTATTCGTTTCACGAACCTTCGCGTAAATCAGTAAACCGCGAAAAATCTCGCTTTGTACAATCGATGGATACAGTGATCATCTGAGAGGCAGGAATGAGACGACAACTCACAACCTGTCCCTCTAACTTCGATAAACAGAAGTTCATTTAAACGTCATAAAAACCGAAATATTTTAGATTGAGCCGCGAGTTCGACAAACACCTAAAAAGGGCAGGGATTCAAAGCCACCAACGGCCAGTCCCGAAAAAAAATACATCATGGCCTCACAGCGGCCGCAACACAAACAAAATAAAAATCCCTCAGGGGATTGGTAAACCTAGACGCTCCTCGGAGCATCACCTTCATCCTCAAACTCACCCGCAGCGGGAACGGCCCCGCCATCGACTCCCTCGGTCGCGCCTCCACTGCCTGCCTCATCCGCGCCAGCCTCACGATCCTCTGCTGCATAAACCTGATCCTCCGAGCCCTCCGAATCCGGTACAAGGGTGCACTCGAACTTCAGACCAGCGAGAATCGAGTCAAAGTCCCCTTCGGAAGCCGCCAACTGATATCACTCAAATTACCCTAAGGAGTGATCTTACTCTCTCAAATAAGAGGTTTGATTGTAGTACTTAGGGATCGAATCCACAGAGGACAGGGGCACACAATAGACTATAGAAATCAAGGTTAAGCTAGGCAATCAAAATTAAAACAGTAAATAAAGCAATGTGAACAAGGCAGTTGTTCGATTGATTGAGGTTGAAAACAATAATAAGAAATAGCTAGACTTAGGGATTTACCAATCAAAGATTCAAAACTACAATTCAAGGATGCTAAGGGTTTATAGATTCAATTCTAGAACTCGATTATGATAAGCAAGTAATCATCTCTCTCAAGCAATTACTAATCATATGTCTAAGTCTCTGTTCCAGCTTTCGCATGCGAACAAGAAGTGAGTGTCGATCAATACTATGGCCTGAGCATCGATCGATACTTCCTCATACAAGCATTAACGACCTAATCGATTATGTTCAACTAGATTCTTAGACCGAATTCTCATATGCACCTAAGTATCTAATCCAGCAGGATTCGGGTTCCGTTAATTGAGTGCACTTTAGTGTATCTCAATTGTACTATGATTCTAGGTTCAAACAATCAGTCACACTTTCATGTGAATAAAACTATTCCAGATCCTAGTATTACAAATCACCCTAGTGTAGAAGTTCTATAGATAACCTAGCAATCCTAATTGATTATCAGTTTGACATTAAGCTCATGAAATCCCTAAACTTAACAGGTGGATCTATTCAGACATGATAGTTGTCACAGAAATCATAGAAAGAATAGATGAATAGAATAGAATAATAAAACCAATGGAGTTCCAAGAGGACTCTGAAGGAGTTCCTCTCTTCTCTCCAACCCTAAAACAAGAATAATGGAGTAAGGAAAAGTGTAAAGAAAGCGTAGAAAGTGTGTAGCCGTCAACAATGGCTTAGAAATAACATAAATAGGGTTTCTGGTCGTCCAAGGGCATTATGGTTATTTAGCATTACTTCTGGGCTTCAGTCGGTCATTAAATATGCTCGGCCACATTCTGCCATGCCTGTCGATCGATATGCACAGTGGTGCATCGGTCGACACTCCTTTATATTCTCGACAGCTTTCTCTCGCGAGGCAGACTGACCACTCGTCAGTAAATCGGACATAACTTCTGCCACAGGATGCTGATTGACCTGAGACCGGTGGAATTGGAAATCTAACTCAAATATCTATCTTGTGTCAAAAGATGGGCTCAATCTAACGGTGGAACAGTCTCCATCCATAGCTAAACATCTGACGCATCTGTACAGTTCTGCACTAAAAAGGCTCCAAAAGACACCAAAATCACCATATTTCTCCAGAACGTACCTGAACCTGAAAACATACCTAATAGACTCCAAAACATAGATAATAGTAGTAAAAACACTCATATACCATGGGTAAAAACACTCATATACCATGGTAAAAACGGGTAAAATCCATGGTATATCAACTCCCCCAGACTTACCCTTTTCCTTGTCCTCAAGCAAAACCAACAGGCAGTCTCTCTGAAAGAGGTTTGAAAACAGCAGGGACTCACATAATTTAAAACTTAGAATTATCACCTCTACAATATTGCAATCCACATCTAAAAAGTCCTAATCACAAAAGCACATTATACCATATCCTAGCTTAGCAACCAAATTCACCTAGCCAACAACTTAGCAAATCTTGTTTTACATTCCCCTCTACCAACCTCATTTCTTAACATAAATAAAAGTGTAGGCTTTACCTTGGGAGTATCGATCACAAGATGCAAGGATTCTCAAACAAGTATCTGGACCTGCAGGTAAAAGTTAGTTCATATCCTCTCTCTCTCTCTACTCATTTCTCTCTTAGTCAAAGTCTGCTTCTATTGCAGGATCATTGACCAGATTGGACAGGCTTCCATGAATCAAGACTTATGGTGGTTGCCACCAAATCATGTTCACTTCTTTTTGACCTATATCCAAGAATTCATATGAATCGAACCTTGATGATTGCCGCCACCAAGTCCCGTTCGAATTCTTTTTGTTGGAATCCTTATGAAGCAAGCCTTAATTGTTGTAGCCACCAAGTCATGTTCAGATTCCACCTAACTAGAAACCTATATTTTTTTTTCTTTTCTCCATTTTTTTTTTCTTTTCTTTTTTTTTTTTTCTTTTAGTGTTGTTTTATATATATATAAATATATATATATATATCTAGGGTAAAAATGGAGAGAGAGAAGGTGATAAATCTACACAAGGCTTTACCTTCCAGACTTGTTTGAAGAATCTGATCCCATGTATACCAAGCCCCAAGACAAGCAATTGAGTCAGGTTTAGTGTTGGACGTCAGCTTTGGTTCCTTCAAACAATCTCAGCAAGTGTGGATAGTTGACAGGTTGATCCACTTTAGTATCTTTAGTACTATCTGCAATCAGTAAGTCTAGAATGATGCTAAGGAGTGGTTAGATAACAAGCATAAATCTAATAAGTTCATTATCCCCTTCTTGACTCAATAAAAACAAATTTTGAAAACATTTTAAATAAGACTCATAAAGGTAGATAAACGTTAGTAATCCACCCATACTTAAATTACACTGTCCCCAGTGTAACACAGTCGGTGGTAAGGTAAAAACCATAAAGCAGAAGTACGAAATTTAACAAGTAAGAACGATAAACCTGACTGGATTAAGTGTAGATCGATGCAAAAGAGTTACCATCGGTCGCTGCAGGTGATATACAGTCGATCGATACCGACATGCTCACATCGGTCGATATTCAAGGCAATCGTCTACTCGGGTCCCTATTCTTAATATCTAACTCAAACATAATATTAGTAGAACCTCCCCCAGACTTAAACAACACTATCCCAGTGTTATATAGTCTAAGATTGGTGGGAATAAATCATAAGCACTCAAAAATAACAAGGAAAAACGGTATACCTGACATTGATATGAATGTCGACCAACACAGTTAAATGGCGATCGATACTCTTGATGCTCTGTCGATCAACACAATTAAGTGGCGATCGATCGATGCTAGTGATGCTCTGTCGACCGATGCTGGCCAGCCATCGTCGATTCCTTTGCATACTCGTCTCCCTCGGATCTTTGGCCTTTTACCTATCATAAATAAAAACACTAAAGAATAAATAATAGATAAAACCATAATAATAAATTTTTTTTTCCGATGAACAGTGATTCTGCTACAGTAGTTCTGCTAGAGTAACGCAGCTACAGTAACTCCCGATTTTCTGCTACAGTGTCGGTCGATATTGCTGCTACAGTATCGGTCGATTTCATTGCTACAGTGTCACTCGATGCTACAATGCCTCTGCTACAGTGTCACTCGATGCTACAATGCCTCTGCTACAGTGTCGTCGTTACTGTTCACTTTTTTTTTATTTATTTAAAAATCCGAAATCATTAGAAAATAAAGAATCAGTAATAAATGAAAATAAAACCAAATTTAAAACAAACCTAACAGTGGGTTGCCTCACACTCAGCGCTTGTTTTAAGTCATTAGCTTGACTTCTGAAGATATGATTTAGTCTGGATGAGAATGTGAACCTGCTCCAAAACAAGTCTCAGTGTCCCTCTTTTTCATTTTGTTGATGCAGTTGATGAAAGCTCGTGCAGAAAGTTCCCCTTTATCTCTCATCTCTGGATCACATAGCACTCTAACCTTGGTAAAAGGTTCATGACCTCCTTTGCAGCGTACTCTACACTCAAGACTTCCCTCTTGGCATTGTGAAGGAACTAGTGACAGAAAATCAGCATCTATATTCTTTTTCCTCTTCTTCTTCTTCCTCTTCCTGGTCCTTCCCCCAGACTTAGACGTTTCTGTCACGTCCTGTTCTGAAATATGGAGGGTGTCGACTGATGCTGGTTCTGTTGGACCTTTATCAAAGTCACTTCTATATCTCAATCCACTATGAGAAACTGATGCATGCTGATGATTATCCAATACCCCAATGTAGGAATATGGTTGCACACTTCTATCTGGTGGAATTGGAGATTCATCTTCAAAAACAAAGTAGGAAACCGCAATCTTTACTGGATCATGTATCCTGTTCACTCTTTTGTGAATCCCAACAGCTTCACAGGGTCTATGATGTTTAGGGACAGAAAGGTGTGAAGTCTCAAACTTGTGCACTCTCTCATCAATTGGTTCCATCTTAATTGTGTATCCTGGCAGCTCATCCAATCATGGGTGTCGATCGATTGTTTCTGGTGGGTATCGATCGATATCAGTTGCGTCTGGTTGATCGATGAAATCAGGAGGTTTGAGATCAATGATATGGGGTGGGTGTCGATCGTCATCAAGCCCCTGCTTAAGCCATTCTTCCAACTCCAAGAAGTCTTCTAGGGTGACTTTGTCTACATCGGAGGTAAGATCATAGCTTGATTCATCTGGGCTCTCATGTGTTGAGTCTGCAATGTCCTGAAGACAACTCGAACTTTCAGAGATTTCAAGTGGTATTGATCTTTGACAAACGTCTGTGTCGATCGATGTCGAGACGCTGATGTTGATCGATGGTGTGGTGGTTATGTCGATCGATGGTGAGGTTGTGGGGTCGATCGATGCTGATACTAGTTTTACAGGCTCGCGAGTTGAATCAGCTGTGTGTGCTTCATCGTCAGACAGCTCTATGCAAGAGATAAAGTCCTTGCTTCTGGTCTTGTCCACAGGATCGTAGTAGACTCCTTCATCAATGTTAGTCAAGCACGTCCTATTCTTCTTTAGATCACAAACTGCACCTACTGTAGCCATGAAGGCTCTTCCAAAAAGAAGGAAAGATGTCTTGCCCGATTTGAGCTCCACGACATGAAAGTCCACAGGAATAGTGCATTCCCCTATCTCCACCTTAACATTCCTGATCATGCCTGCTGAGTTTGCTTTAGAGTTATCCACGAAAGTGAAACTATCTTGAGAAGGTTCCATCTTTAGACCTAATAGGTCAGCAGTATCTATGGACATGATGCTAACTGCAGATCCAGTATCACAGAGGGCGTTTGGCAAATCATTGTTTTGTATAGAGCATGGAATCAGGAACTTTCCAGGATCTTGTTCCTTCTTCAGAGTCCTCTTAGGCTTACGGCAGACCTTGTTGAATAGTTGCTCAATGTCCTCATATGTCTCTCTGCTCTCTCTGAAGAAATTACCAAGTTTGTACTTATAGTAGGCCTCCTCAAAAGACATATCCTTTGGAACCCTCTTCACCCTCTTGTGAAATCCATCAAGTTCCACTTTGTTAACTTCTCTCCTTAGGTGCTTGGGAATATAGGGTTTCCTAGATTTGACTCTCTTCTCACGTTGAAATCCTTCTTTCGTTGCCTGCACTTCCATCACATGTTCATATCCATCCCTTTGGTGTTGATCAATCTTAACGAGAGAGGTTTCAGCTAATGTTGAGTGCTCTTTCTCTGTTGCGTCTTCAGTTTGCTGACTGATATGCTTTGTTGTCCCTAAGCAAACTGATGTCTGAGATGAATTTTGAGTGGCATTCAAGCGGTGTGCATCAAGATCTGGCAAGCGTACTTGGTATGGCGTGGATGGATGTCGATCGGTTCTCTGCTGCTCTGGTCGATCGATGTTCCCATGTTCCTATCGGTCGATTCTCTCGTGTTTTTGTCGATCGATTCTTTCAGCTTGTTGTCCATCGGCGTCATTTGGTTGGACTCGAACTAGGGTGGGAGGATGAGGGTGTCGAGCGGCAAAGTCGGAGTGGCTCTGAATTCGGACAGTCTTATCCGATCCAAAAAGTGGTGTCGATTGATGCTTGTCTGATTGTGTCAGTCGACTCTCAGGAGATGATGTCGAGCGATGCTTGGATGTTGGTGTTGGTTGACACCAGTACGAGCTTCCCACAGACATAGAACTTTCGACTAGAAAAGCATCTTCTTCCCGCTTCTCCTGCTCAAGTATTTCCCCAAATTCATTATCTATGATGAAATCTCTCTAGTGTCCTTCAATGGCTTGATCAACAGTGTTTTTGGACACGGGATAAACAGTAACTTTGTGAACAGTATCGGGATGAACAGTATCGGGATGAACAGTAACTGTGTGAATAGTGTCGCGATGAACATTACCGCGGTGAACAGTAACTGGGTGAACAGTGTCGATCGACGCGGGATGAACAGTATCAATCGACGTCGGGTGAACAGTGTCGATCGATGCGGGATGAACAGTATCGATCGATGTCGGGTGAACAGTACTTCGATGAACAGTACCCGGATGAACAATACTTTTCTTTCGAAAAAGTGCTTCTTGCTTCTTCACAGCTTCTTCAGTCTGAGAAGCTTGGGTGTATAGCATCTTGACACGGGTATCTAAGGTTTTTAATATTCCATTCACCTCTTTGCAGAGAAAATCCAAATGCAGATTCAAATCCTCAGTCATCTCCTGCTGGTCTTTCAAAAGCTTCTCTAGCATAAATTTCATCTCCTCCATATCAGGCTGATCTTTATCCTGGCATACATCTTGCTCCACCAGTGAGATTTCAAGTATGGAACCAATCTCAGCCTCAAAGATTTTGTTGTTATCCTTCACAGCTGAATTTATCCTGTGCATATCCAGATTTTTGGCACTGTTGTTAGACACCAAGTTCTCAATCAGTCTCTTAGCTTCCTCTAGGGTTCTTGTCTCAAAGTTTCCTTCGCTTGCAGTATCAAGCATCATATGATATCGTACATCAATACCCTTGATGAACCTCTTCAACAGCTGAATCTCTATAAAACCATGATGTGGACAGTCCCTTTGGTATCTCCTAAACCTCTCCCAAGAGTTTCTAAAAGCTTTTGTAGGTCCCTGAGAGAATGTCCAAATTTTATCCCTTATCTCATCAGCCCTTCCTTCGTTGAAGAATTCAGTCAGAAACGCCGTCCTGACATCACTCTAGGTAGTGAGAGACCCCGGTGGTAAGTGCCTCAGCCAAGTTTTTGCTTTCCCAGATAGAGAATACTTGAACACCTTGCAAATGATGTAGTCTGTGGCTGCTTCATTCTCATGTATTCCAGACACATAATCTTCTAATGTCTCAATATGGTCGAAGGGGTTTTCTTGAGGAAGACCATGAAAAGGGTGCTGAGCCACATGAGAGAAGTATCTGGCTTTCATATCAACACCTTGTATTGCTGGAAGTTGAATTGCAGATATGTTGGTATAGAACTGACTAGGTCTGATCCATTCTGCTACTGTTCTCTGACAAGAAACTTTAGCATCCTCAGTGGTAGCAGATGGCTCAAGGATTGCAGTCCCTTGTCCATCTATCTTCTGACCTACTGCGTTACGCAGATGACACTCCTAGTCATGCAGGTCATCGTTCTCATCTCGTACAAGAATTATATTCGCAACCATGTCTCGCGGCTCAGTATCGATCGATGTTCGAGGTGAAGCATCGATCGATGTCGGGTGGGAAATGTCGGTCGACATAAGAGTAGCTTCGGTCGATGGGGGTGGGCGAGTATCGGTCGATGAAGACGGTGTCTCGGTCGACTGCGGTTGGCGAGTGTCGATTGACGAAGTAGTGTTGTTGTCGATCGATGGGGAACGTCTTTCTTTGCGGATTGAACGCTCCAATCTTGTAGGCTCTGAGACGAAAAGTAATTCTTCCTTGCTGCTTCTGCTACTGATAGGCATGTACCTTAAAGACAAGAAAAATTTTCAGTAAGTAACTATAACAGTAAATAAAACCTAGACTAAACCTATTAATCAAGTCTAATGGCGAATCCTTGCTCCCCGGCAACGGCCAAATTTGATATCACTCAAATTACCCTAAGGAGTGATCTTACTCTCTCAAATAAGAGGTTCGATTGTAGTACTTAGGGATCGAATCCACAGAGAGCAGGGGCACACAATAGACTATAGAAATCAAGGTTAAGCTAGGCAATCAAAATTAAAACAGTAAATAAAGCAATGTGAACAAGGCAGTTGTTCAATTGATTGAGGTTGTAAACAATAATAAGAAATAGCTAGACTTAGGGATTTAACAATCAAAGATTCAAAACTACAATTCAAGGATGCTAAGGGTTTATAGATTCAATTCTAGAACTCGATTATGATAAGCAAGTAATCATCTCTCTCAAGCAATTACTAATCATATGTCTAAGTCTCTGTTCCAGCTTTCACATGCGAACAAGAAGTGAGTGTCGATCGATGCTATGGCCTGAGCATCGATCGATACTTCCTCAAACAAGCATTAACGACCTAATCGATTATGTTCAACTAGATTCTTAGACCGAATTCTCATATGCACCTAAGTATCTAATCCAGCAGGATTCGGGTTCCGTTAATTGAGTGCACTTTAGTGTATCTCAATTGTACTATGATTCTAGGTTCAAACAATCAGTCACACTTTCATGTGAATAAAACTATTCCAGATCCTAGTATTACAAATCACCCTAGTGTAGAAGTTCTATAGATAACCTTGCAATCCTAATTGATTATCAGTTTGACATTAAGCTCATGAAATCCCTAAACCTAACAGGTGGATCTATTCAGACATGATAGTTGTCACAGAAATCATAGAAAGAATAGATGAATAGAATAGAAAAATAAAACCAATGGAGTTCCAAGAGGACTCTGAAGAAGTTCCTCTCTTCTCTCCAACCCTAAAACAAGAATAATGGAGTAAGGAAAAGTGTAAAGAAAGCGTAGAAAGTGTGTAGCCGTCAACAATGGCTTAGAAATAACATAAATAGGGTTTTTGGTCGTCCAAGGGCATTATGGTTATTTAGAATTACTTCTGGGCTTCAGTCGGTCATTAAATATGCTCGGCCCACATTCTGCCATGCCTGTCGATCGATATGCACGGTGGTGCATCGATCGTCACTCCTTTATATTCTCGACAGCTTTCTCTCGCGAGGCAGACTGACCACTCGTCAGTAAATCGGGCATAACTTCTTCCACAGGATGCTGATTGACTTTATACCGGTGGCATTGGAAAGATAACTCAAAGCTCTATCTTGTGTCAAAATATTTGGTTCAATCTAACGGTATAAAGGTCTCCATCCATAGCTAAACATCTGACGCGTCTGTACAGTTCTGCACTTAAAAGGCTCCAAAAGACACCAAAGTCACCATATTTCTCCAGAACGTACCTGAACCTGAAAACATACCTAATAGACTCCAAAACATAGATAATAGTAGTAAAAACACTCATATACCATGGATAAAAACAGGTAAAATCCATGGTATATCACCAACTCTTCTTTGCAAGACAGCAGCCTGGCTTCCTCGGAATCCAGAGTTAGGGCCTCGTTGCCTCTAAACAGCTGAAGCTCGCCCAAGCTCCCTTCCATTCCCGCCAAAGCCAAGTCCCTCTTATGGACAGCTATCAGAGATTCGAACAAACTGGCCATCTTCGTCAAACGAGCAAAGAAGTCGCCGCGGGGATCGACGGTCTCCGTCGACTTGCGAGCACTCACCTCTTCGTAATTCTGGACCGTTTGTTGGAGATGACGGATTTCCGAGGATTTGTGTTTCTCCTCTTTTTTCACTTTGAGCAACGAACTCGCGGTCTTCCCGAGGTCGCGTTCGAGGTCGCCGATTCGAACTTCGAGCTGAGACGTCTGGGCAGCATGGGCGTTTTCGATGGTCTGCAATGCGGCCTCGGTACGCTTCAACGCTTCCTGCGACGACTCCAACTCCTTTGACAGACGCGCAACCTCCGATCCGCAGTCACCAAGAATCCCATCAATCAGCGACACAAACTGTCCGCAAAAAGAAAGGGTAAGGATCATCGCAAAAGGAAAGAAAAGAAGAACTGCGGATAAATCAAAATCAAACCTTGGAATGATGTTGCGACAACAATCCCGAAGGCTCGCCCACTTCGCTTTTAGCGCACCTCTTCCTCTTCGTCGCCCCAGTTGTGGCACCGGCCATTGAACGCCCCTTAGGCAACGGTGCAGCACTGGGTGCTGGGAGTCCCAAAACGATCTTTGAAGCCGAAGGCGTGGACTGTACCACGTCCTCCCGACCAGAAATTATGATCGGAGCGGTAGAGGAGCCTGAGGGACGATCCTGAACGTCGGAAATCTGCTCGGTAATGACTGCCCTTCCCACGGGCAAGGGAACATCGGGTGGAACCTCGGAACAAGGGATTGGGGACGAAGGCACAGGCGAAGAAGGAACACTAGGTGCTTCGGTTCTCACTCGGTTCGAGCCTTTCGCAGCGCTGCGCCGCGACAGTCTTTCCTTGAAAGAGTCAAACCCAGCAATGAGAGACGGAGTGGCTTCATGAACAGCTGAAACCGGCGAAGCCTGACTGGCCTCACCCATCTCGACGTCAGAATCTTTCTTTTCAACTTGAGAGGAAGACATCTTCTTTGTGAGAGCAAAAGAGGAAGAAGTTGAGAAAAGGAGGAGTGTGTGAAAAATGAGAAGTGATGAGCTACTACTTATAAGGATATGGGGATTTTCGCAATAAAATATTCTTAGCCAAAAATTTCGATTTTCAAACTCAAATCACTCGCCCGCAAAATCGTCTCCGAGTCTTAAGGGCTGGGGGGCTAACTGTTTGGGTCGAAAACGGTTATCTCGAAATCAACGGCTAAGATCATTTCTTGTCTACGGACTTTCCGCAAAAAGGATCAACAAAGTTTGGATCGGAAAAGAACAGGCGCGACACGTTCCCGGGCGCCGGCTCGCCCATGCTGGTCCCGGACGCCGGGCGCTGGCTCAGCGCTCCCAGGCTTCGGCGCCCGGCTCGCCTGCTGGCCCAGGCGACGGCTCGCCGTGCCCCGGGCGCCGGCTCATGCTGGCCCGGCGCCGGGTGCCGCTCGCCTGCTGGCCGGCACCGGTGCCGGCTTCGCCTGTGGGCCGGCGCCGCTCTGCTGTCCCTGGCGCGGCGGCTCGCCGTGCTGGCCCGGCGGCGCGGGCTCGCTGTTCTGGCCCGGCGCGGCTCGCCGATGCTGGCCGGGCGCCAGCTCGCCGATGCTGACATCGGGCGCCATCTCGCCCGTGCTGGCCCCGGGGGCCGGTGCATCCAGTCTGGTCCCAGCTCGTCCGATTTAGATCGCACCTCGTGGCTTCCGTGAAGTCATAGCACCTTAGCTATGGACCTAATGTTACTCGGTTCAACTCGATTGGAGTTATCCTCGAAGTTTTATAACTAGAGCTAGGAAGGATGGTTCTTCCGCAAAATGTATCGTGTAAAACAAGGACGATCAACTCGAACATCGATTCTTTAGGCTATACGATTGTTTTGCGGAAAAGATAATCTTTCCGAGAAATTGTACGAACGTTCAAGGGCGTGAAGCTTGTCCACGGGCTCACTTACGATTTTGACGACCCAAGCCCAATAAGAGCTATGACAATTTATCCTAACTTATTAAAGTAGGATAAATGTTAAGTTTCCGCAGATAAATGTCAATGCTCGAGGATAACTACGAAGATCGACGGAAAATGGAATATTTCCAAAAGAGATAAACTTGGGCCCAAAGGCGAAAGGTTAGACGGGCCACCTTCTAAAGTGACTATATAAGGAGGGCTGGAGCAGAAGAGAAGAGGATCCGAGATTTTAGACTTAGAGAACTCCTGCTAGCTTAGAGAACTTAGGACTTAGGTGGTTAGACTAGTACGGCAAGGCTTAGGACGTCTTGGCCGCCTCTTGTTATGTTGTTTTGATAGTTAGCATATCTCTACTCCTCTCGGAGAAATCTTGTATTCATACTTTTAACTAATAAAGCGCCTCTGAGCGACCATTCATCTTTTATCTTGCTACTTATCTTTTATCGATTCTAAAAGTGATTACGCAGAGAATTCAGACCTTCAAGGAAGATCGGGTTAACTCGGTTTTCCTCCATACTTGTTCATCAAAAATTGACAGTGTGAATTTCGGTTCCCACAGCATCTCTATAAGGGCGATCTCGTCCGCAAACGGAGATTCTGCGTAAGAGTTGGGGTTGCTCTTCCGGATTGGGAGACACTCCTAGAAGTCTCTCTACTAGGGATTTTATAGCGTCGAACTTCTCGGCGAACATCTGTTCCAGGTAGGCGTTGGAGGAGGGCCTTGCCGCTGCTGCACTGTTGGGAGCCTCTCACTTGGAGTCGCTGTCTTCTATGTCGTGAACCTGTGCGGCTCCAGTCTTCTCGCGCGATGCCCTATCTCTGTCGAGTACCGGAGACGGGTGTGTTACTCCGGCTCCGGAGCTGGGTGTTTCGAGGTCTGGCATGGGTCAGATCCTGGCTCTGAAGCAGCGCTTCTTGTTGCTGGCCGTGTTGAGAGCCTGGTTCTCGTCCCGGAGGGCTAGGTTCTCTGATTCAAGCCGACCGAGCTTCTCGGCGCTTTGCTCCAAATACTTAGAGTGTTTGTCGAGCTTCTCCTTCAGGCTTTGTACTTCCAAAGAGAGCTCCGGGTCGTCTGTAGCCCTTTCCCGAGCTTTGTGCAGCTTGGTGATTTGATTCTGTAGACCGTCTAGCTGTCTTTGAAGCTCGGCTTCTCTCGGAGTAGCTTCGGGTAGATCGTTTTTCTCTTCCACCGTCACCATCACGTAGTTTGGATTACTCCCCTCCTTCTAGCGCCAAACTGTTAGGGGATTTTTTGTAGGTCCTTTTTAGTACTACAGAACGGGGGTTAAGCTATTATTTCGTGAGTGTTTAAAGAGATTTGAAAGGATAACAAGAGTTTGTATATGAAGACACGTTTTATTAGAGAGTAAAGCAGGATCTACAATAGATTGGTGTATGAACCCTAGCCTAGCCGCCTAGCTTTATTCTCTTAGTCTCCAGATGTCGATGAGTCAATCCCTTGCTTTAGGGTTTTGATTCGCCTTATATAGTCGTCCTTAGGTCGGTTTTAGTCGGTCTGAATAAGAGGAATTCTTCCATATTTGGAAATATGGAAGGTTCTCTCTGTCGGAAGTTTTCCATTTTCCCGGGGGAATGGGTAGTTCCTGAGTTCCTGAGTTCCTTTCAGTGAGGACCCGGGATCTCTTTTGCGGGGACCCGGAGGCCTGAATCCTACCTGAAGCCTGGAAGAAAATGATACCTGAAAGATTGTCGAGTGATGGCCTGAGGGAACCAAACAATTCTATACCATGGGAGCTTAGCCCTCTTAACTCGTATAAATCCCAAGTCTTAGTAGCTGAAATGGTCGGCTTGAAATCATCTTGAGCATGTCTCCACAATACTATATCAGAACCCGCAGTAGGTACCGGACAGCTAGTCTCTGCTAGTTTGTTGCAAATTTGGGGATATCTTCTCTGAGCACATCTATGAATGTTCCAACCATCCTCATGAGCTACCTCAGCTAGAGTAGCAGACCTGCTCACTCCAAGATAGTTGATGCCTAATTCTCCAGTTACATCTAGCAGCTTACCCATCTCCAACCAGTTGTCAAACCAAAAATAGATAGCCTCATCATTCCTTACCTCATAACAAATGCAGTCATACGCTATGGGACGAAGCTGTAACAGCTTACGCCAGATCCACGACCCCTTCTTGTCATTTGCGTCCCAGTAAGAGCTGTTCTTTAAGAGATACTGGCGGGTCCAAGCTACCCAAAAAGAACCAGACAAGGAGAAAAGTTTCCATAAAAGACTTAGCGCAAATACTCTTGAGGTATCCCTCAGACGTCGAATACCCAATCCTCCCTCTTCCTTGGGACAGCAAAGCTCGTTCCAGGATACTTTAGCTTTAGAAGTAATGGTTGGTGAACCTGACCATAAGAATGCACTACACATACTCTCAATAGTGTCTAAGAAACCCTGGGGTAATATAAACGCTGAGCTCCAATAATTCACAGTACTGGTAATCACAGACTTGATTAGCTGGAGCCGTCCCGCGTAAGATAAAGCTCGGTGCGTCCAGGATAGAAGTTTGTTGTGTATCTGATTAATGAGAGGCTCATATTCCAGCTTCTCCATGCTTTAGTCGTCAGCGGCATACCCAGATATCGCACCGGTAAGGTACCTGACACGAACCCTTTACTCTGAGCCGCTTGAATTAAAAGATGTTAATTCATCCCAGCAGCAAGAATAGACGACTTAGAAGCATTGATCAGTAGACCTGATAGAGCTGCAAATTAGTTCATTACCTCAAGAAACCCCATCAAGTGACCTCACACTGCCATCTGTAAATATTAATGTCATCAGCAAAGCTGAGGTGGGTGAGTTGCACTTGTTGACACTGTGGGTGATAACCAAAGAGACCATCATCTGCTGCCTGATTCAACATACCAGAGAGGGCATTATTCACAATCACATACAGATACGGAGAAAGCGAGCATCCTTGTCTGATCCCCCGAGCACTGGTGAAAAAGCCATTTAGTTCCCCATTAACTGCAACCGAAAAAGAAGCCGTGGATATACAGAGATAAATCCAATGAATAAACTGGCTAGGTAGATCCATAGCATGAAGCACTGCAGTAATGAAGCTCCATTTAACTGTATCGACGGCTTTTGAGATATCGAGCTTGATGGTACAACGATCTGAAACACCGGGGAGATGATATCCATTTACCAGCTCTGTAGCCAAAAGAACATTTTTGAGTAACAGTCGCCCTTTAATAAAAGCACTCTGCTTGGGCTCTATAGCAGCAGGAAGTAACACTTTGAGACGGTTAGCGAGGATCTTTGAGATAACCTTGTAGAGGAGATTACAACATGATATTGGCCGATAGTCCTTCATGGTCTGAGATGGATTCTTCTTGGGGATCAAAGCTAAAATAGTGGAATTGACACCAGTGGGAAGGAAACCGTATAGGAAAAAAGATTGTATCACCGTAATGAAGTCCTTGCCCACAATAGACCAGGCCGCTATGAAGAACTCCTTAGTGTAGCCATGAGGTCCCGGGACTTTTTTACTTGGCAGATCCTTTAATGCTTGAAAGATTTTGATATCACTCAAATTACCCTAAGGAGTGATCTTACTCTCTCAAATAAGAGGTTTGATTGTAGTACTTAGGGATCGAATCCACAGAGAGCAGGGGCACACAATAGACTATAGAAATCAAGGTTAAGCTAGGCAATCAATATTAAAATAGTAAATAAAGCAATGTAAACAAGGCAGTTGTTCGATTGATTGAGGTTGTAAACAATAATAAGAAATAGCTAGACTTAGCATCCTCCGGTACAGTAGGCATAGGCATGCTTAGAACATACACTACATTCAGATTTGTGAGGAGAAAATGCATCTTCTTTTGCCATCTCCGGAAATCTACACCCTCAAACTTATCTAACTTTCCAAACTTTGATGTCATCTCTCGCACTGATACACCAGCCATAATTCACAAGAAAATACTCTTTAAGATTGTTGGTTAATTGGGTTGTATCCCAAATAGTTGTGAATTATATACTTGGATAATGATTGAATCGCGCACGAGGTCACTTTTCTTAGAGAGTATTTCGACCCTATTCCAAGCCTTGGGTTACACAAAATCTCTTTGTAGGATAAGACAATCAAAGTCTCACTCTTGTTCTAGGCTAAGATACAAGAGAAACAAATAAAACTTTAGTGCTTATATATGTTTCTTCAAAGATCTTTGATGATCTTTGAACAATGAATCTTACTTTCTTTCTCTCTTTTTCTCTAACTAACTCTTGGTTTCTACTATTAGTTTCTGATTTTTCTATGTGCATTTGCCAATGCCTATCCTCCCTTATATAGAAAATGAAGAGTTGCAACCAATAGTTGCAATGGTTAAACCAATAGTTACAATGGTTAAACCAAGAGTTGCAAAGGTTAATGAAGAGTTGCAATGGTTAGTTAAAGAGTTACAATGGTTGATCACCAAGGGTTGCAACAATAAATATGGTTATCACCAAGGGTTGCAACAATAAATATGGTTATTACCAAAGGTTGCAATCATCAATAGTTGCAATGTTTTATTTCTATAGTTGCAACTGTTCATACAAACAATTACAATGGTTCACATGAAACATTACACCTATTCACTTAAATATATAACACATGGAGTGTAAAATATGAACGATAAAAGCTACATATAATTTTATTTATTCATTTACTTATGAACTGCCAAAAATGAAGGTTGGAAGCACATTATTTAATTATAAAAAATAAAATAAACAATACATAGAGTACAGTAGTTATTAGATTCAATAGGTTGGAAGTACATAATTTAATTATATATATGTATATTGATTCCTCTTATTGTTTGATTATGAATTTAGAAAACCATTTTCCAGAAGCTTTTTCTCTTCGATCAGCAGGATTAGTGAAATTGACCCAATTCATACCAAACCGGAGAGTGTAACCATTTCCAAACTCGTAGTTGTCCATCAATGACCATGCAAAATATCCTGCTATGTTGCATCCATCCCTGTAATATATTTGTAATAATGTTAACACTTATAATTTTCAAAAGTTTGTCAAATAAAGTTAACTCACTCGATAGAGCATTTGAGACATGAAAGATGGCTGCAATGATTTTGAATTCTTCCATTATCGGCAAGAGCATTTGGCAGCGTTAAGTTTCCCATATCAAGATCACCAACTCCTGAAAAATTTAACACAATATTTCCAAATTAAACACAAACACATATTTGTATTTGTTTAAACATTGGTTAAAACATATTTATACTGATATGATGATATGTAGGTACCATTTTCAGTGATGTAGGTAAGTGGGTTTTTGTATTTGTTTTTGATATAATTTAGAATCTGACGGAACCCTGGAGGGTAGTAGACAAAACTAGGCGCCTGTATATAAGAAGAGAATACATAAGAAGGAAATTCAAATAAACGCTGTGATCTCTTCAAAAATGATGATTATATATCAAAGTCAATTGTTACCTGAACACCAATAGGTACTCCGTTACGATAATCTTTATCCAAGTACCGAAAAATATATGAGTTTAGCAAATTCACACTTACAGATATCACACACACACACACACATATATATATATATATAATATAAGAAGCACAACGTTTTACATACATCCAATTGTAATTCTTGAATCGGTTAGGACACTATGTTGTGTGGAAGGAGGTGCATTGGTAGCATAATGTGTAAAATAATAGTTCAATCCTAGAAAATCAAGTGATCCTTTGACTAACTTTGATTCTTGAGGTGTGAATTTTGGCAATCTTGGTCCAACCATCTGCCGCATTATCTTTGGATATCTTCCGTACACCAATGGATCTAAGAACCTTCATACATATATATAGAACAAATATAATTAAATACTGCAAGTATATTTGTTACATTTGAACGCTTTATAACAAAAGCTTTATAGATGTGTATGTGTTTGTGTATATTCACGTGATCTGAGAATCAATTTAAAATTGACAAATATATACCATCCGACAAAGAAATCAAATGCTCGCTTTGCAGCAGCCTTATCAAGAATGCTATCTTCATTTAATGGGGTGAACCATCTCCCGATCAAGGTCATCCCTATTTTACCATCATGCAATTTCTGCATGCATAGATAGTTTTGGATTATAAGTTACATATACTACAAAGAAATTATATTGGAAGAAAAAAATCAGGACATATTTGGCTAGTATATGAACCTGATATCTTTTTCGGTATAATGCTACAGTTTTTGCATGAGCTAGAAGTTGGTTATGTGCAACTATATAAGGCTCCGTTCCCGAATCTCCTCCAGATCCACAGCCAGTGCACCGTCCAGGGGGATATGATCCGTCTCCATAACCTTTGCTTGCGAGAGAGTAAGGCTGGTTTAAAGTGATCCAAAACTTGACTCTATCTCCGAATCTCTGGAATAGAAGCTCGGCATAGCTTTTGTAATCCTCCCTGGCTCATGTATCATACATATTAGATAAAAGATAGATCTGATGTGATGTACATAAGTAACATAACTCAAGACAAAGCAAACAAGTTTAGTATAAATATTATTTAATTCACTTACACTATACGTCGACTCAAGAAACCTCCATACTCATCTTCTAGAGTTTGGGGAACATCCCAGTGGAATATTGTTACGTACGGTTCAATGCCTTTATTCACACAAATTTTTTTTTCTGATACATCGGACAACTGAAACTTGATAATATATGTATTATTAAAAATACAAATTTATAATATATTTACCATTTGCTTTTAACTCATTGATGAGGTTATTGTAGTATTTTATCCCGTTTTCGTCAATCCCTCCAATCAATCTTCCCTCTGAGGGTAAAAACATATATGCAACCATAAGATTAGTTAAAAAATTTAATAATAATAATGAAAATTTGGTCTTACCATTCGCACTTACTTGGTAAGATCCTTGACCATGCTATTGAGAGTCTGTATGCTTGAACCTTCATTTTTTTCAGTAATTTGACATCCTCCTGTTATATGAGAGTTCCAGAGTTAAATTACATAACAAGTAACATGTATAGACACACATTCTTCATCGATAGCCCCTTACCTTGTAAAGATCATACGAATCACAAGCAAGGTCTCCAGAACTGCGGTCTGGCACTTTCTCTGTATATATGTATATATATATATAGCAGATCGAAATGTGAGCATGACTGGGATATATATGAGTGAAATAGTCCTATCCGTTTTTGTATACTTAATTTTCCCTACATCAAGTAATTATACGGGCAAATTTTTAATTAATGATGTCTTGTGACCTGGATATCTATGAGTGAAATAATCCCATCCGTTAAGTGCTCTATGTGAAGCACCTTCGATCTGGTACACAAAAAATCATGCAAGCCAGGTTAAGGATTATTCGTATATCTGGTAGATGAAAATAATCTTGATAAATTCCTATATATATTTATGAAAAGGTCAGTATCAAAGAGATATGTACCTGGTAGGCGGAAGTAGCCGCACCAAAAGTGAAGTTCTTTGGAAAACTAGTTCGGTTGAATGTAAGGGGATTGTCGCAGTTGAAGGGTTCTTTAGCCTTGCAGGCCGGGTTACAAACATTTTTGCTACTTGAAACCGCAAAGAAAATGACAAGAATGGTTACAAAGAAATGAAGAATTGAGATTTTTTGCATTCCATGGTTGAGAACATTGTGGGATTTGCTTTCTTTGGTTCTTAGTTGTTTTAATTTGCTTTTTGTTGATGGTTAATTTGATAATGATGACAAAATAATGAACTTGGAAGGTTGCGTGCATGAGAATTTGCATGGGGTTTGAAGTAACTCGTTACGTATGAATATTTGTAATGGTTTTTAACCTCCATGTTCTCCAGCTCATGACTGGCTGTCTCTTTTATGTTGTAAAATTTACATCATTTTATCATAACATGTTTCCAAATTTGTATAGTGTTATCTAAGCAAGGACGATTGAGTTGTTAATACACGAAATTGATTTAATACGGATAGCCATGTTGAGTTTTATGGAAATTTTATTACGAAAATTTATTTATCACGAAAATTTTGGCTCTAGCTTATATATATGTAAGAGCAACCTTAATGGTAGGTTTCTTATGCAAGAGATGTTAACCAAAAAGTATTATTATTTTAACATTACTATAATTATCTAATTAAAATTAATTTTTTTGATAAAGTGAAACAATTATAAACAGACATGTGGTGTACTAAATCTTTTAAAGTATCTAATATTATCATTTTTAAGATACTTTCTCTTGTCTCTCTTCTAATTTTCTTAATTTTTCTTTAATTTTATTGCTAAGAAACCCGTTGGAGGTGCTCTAATGTCAAATACAAGCTTCACACACAATCTACAATACTTTTTTTTTTAAGTTTGCGAAATTGGTTAACAGTTTTTACTTATCAAAATTAAAAAAAAAATTGGTTAACAGATTTTCGTTCGAAACACATTCTCTTTTAGCTTATTTTAATTTACATGTTTGTGTAGCAACCAAGCAAATTCAGACTTATTATCATTTAAACGCGTTCAATATTATATTAGGAAACTAAAACCCTAATTTAAGGATTCGGAGGGCATATATGAACCTATAATTATGATAAATAATTAGCGATGAAATGATATAACTTATATATGAACCTACCATTCATTAATTAGCGAGGAAATGATATAACTTAAATAGAATTAAAATAAAAAATATTCTAAACCGGTTGTTAATCTATAATGTGTAATGACATTAAAATACTAATTTATACGTACAAGTCAAAACACTAATTCTTAATCCTAGTATGATTTGAATCGAAGAAAAAAAGTTCCGGACTAGTGCTTGGATTGGAATGCAACATCTCAAAAATGATACAAATTATTTACAAATTCTATAAAGAAGAATGTATGTACCTTAATTTATTTATAGTACTTGCTTCATATAGTTTATTTATTTATATTAAATCCCATTCATTATAACACTAATGGCATGCCTTTATAGTTATATACAAATGTAAACAGTACCGCATAGCTATTAGATTATGAAGTCAGATACATGTAAGTTGACATGATCTATTTGTTACCTAGCAATGAACTTAGAGAACCATTTTCCGGAGTCTTTCTCCTTTCGATCAGCGGGATTGGTGAAGTTGACCCAGTTCATACCGAACCGTAGCGTGTAACCTTCCAGAAATTCGTAATTGTCCATCAAAGACCATGCAAAATATCCTGCTACGTTGCACCCATCCCTATACTAACGTATTTAGGTTAATATCTAAAAGTTAACACACGTAAACACATATCTCACACACATAAACACACGAATAACTTACTCGATTGCGCATTTGAGACAAGAAAGATGGCTGCAATGGCACTGAATTCGTCCATTATCGGCAAGAGCATTTTCAATTGGCAGATTTCCATAGTCAGAAACTCCTGATAAAGGCGTCCTGTTTGGTATATAAGCATATTTTGAAAGCATTGGAAAACGATATATATGTACCATGTTCAGTTATGTAGGTAAGTGGATTTTTGTAGGTCTCTTTGATGTAATTTAGAATAATACGGAAACCTGGAGGATAATACACAAAGCTAGCAGCCTGTGGAAGAAGAAAAAGTGTCAAATCAATGTTGTAATCTTCTACACGTAATATAAGGTCATTTGAGATACTAGCCTCAACACCGATAGGAACTCCGTTCTGATGATCTGAAATTAAATAAACGTATTATAGTGTGTCAAATTAAATATTTAGATTTAAAAGAAAATTTGATGGTTTATTTACGTACAACTGAGAGTAACTCCTGGATCGGTTAAGACATTGGGATTTTCTTGAGGAGTAGTTGCATATGTTGCATATTGTGTGAAATAATAGTCCAATCCTAGAAAATCAAGTGATCCTTTAACTAACTCCGATTCTTCAGGTGTAAATCTTGGCAACCTATCTCCTATGATCTCTTTCATTGTCATTGGATAATCTCCATAGACCAATGGATCCAGGAACCTTCAAATAGAAACATATGTAAATTGAAAGACAATAAATTGTTACTTATAAGCTACATAACTACATACTTTCAATGTCGTTCTGATTTGAGGACAATATATTAAACATAAATTATATACCATCCGACGGTGAAATAGAATGCCCTTTCCGCAGCAACTTTGTCGATGCTGCTAGTTTCATTTAGTGGGGTGAACCATGTCCCGATCAAAGTTGTCCCTATCTGGCCACCTTGAAATTTCTGCGTAGATATTAGTATAGATTATAATATCTTTGACACACGAACACATACTAACACAAATTTATTTATTTTTAAATATGAATGATGACAAAAGTATTGCATATGTATACCTGATATTTTTTACGGTATAGAGATACAGCTTCAGCATGAGCTAAGAGTTGGTGATGAGCGACTACGTAAGGTTCGGTTCCAGAATCTCCTCCAAATTCACAGCCAGAGCATCTTCCAGGGGGATTTGACCCATCTCCATACCCTTTCGTCGCGAAAAAGTAAGGCTCGTTTAAAGTCATCCAAAACTTTACTCTATCTCCAAATCTTTGGAACATAAGTTCAGCGTAGTTCTTGTAGTCATCCCTTTACATATGAAAATATTGATATTTTCATGTTATTTATGTAAAATAACATAAAGAAAAATTAGATTGGCACATAGGTAAATTACTGCACTTACACTATACGAGGACTTAAGAAACCCCCGTACTCGTCTTCTAGAGTTAGGGGAACATCCCAATGAAATAATGTCACGTATGGTTCTATGCCTGTATGCATTCGCATAAAGTTACTTGACACAATAACTTGGTAGGTTTGTTAAATAAGGAGGAAGATCAATAAATTTATATACATATATATATATATATATTTCCACATATATAGATATATAAAATAGTTTAATTTATATGTCAATATATATGTGAGCATAAGTTAAAATTAAGATTTTACCATTTGCTTTTAGTTTGTTGATGAGATTATTGTAGTATGCTATCCCATTCTCGTCCACTCCTCCAACCAATCTTCCCTCTATGATACAGGACGTATATGTGAAATCAGAACATCAGTTTTATTATACAGTGTACTTCTTCTTTTATATGAATTTTGGTAGTACTAAAAGATTTTTTTGTGTGTTTATATATATTTACTTGGCAAGACCCTTGACCATGCTATTGAGAATCGGTATGCTTGGACGTTCATTCTTTTCAGCATTTCGACATCTTCCTTTAAAAGTATATTAAAGTTATGTTAGATTTCATTGAGAATATCTTAAACTACAACTAATTTCTTACTTTTTTTCTTTCAAAAGTTCCCCAAAATACATTTTTGCAAAGTTCAAGAAATGTTTTATTTCATTTCTTATAGGGTTAATTAACGCAAAGAGTTTATGCTGTATTTAGCCTTTTTGAGAATGATGGTTTATGTCATATCAAGACATTATCAAATGCTTAGCCATCTCTACTGGGATATCTAACTAAGGTTTTGATTGGAAAAACGTGGAGTAAAAGAGAGTAAATAATAAAGTGGAAAGGGGAGGAAACTTTGGAAATTAAAACGAGGAAAGAGAAGAAAAAAGTAGAGTAAAACTTGTTTCGCTTATAAACTCCAGAGTAAATGTGTACACTGATCAGAGTAAATAAGTGAAACTTAGAATTGATTTGATTGGCAAATTTTTAGCTGAAACCGGAGTAACATCAAATCAAGAGTAAGAGTTTACGCTATATGTACCATACAATCAAAGCCTAAGTATTTCATTGATTAAAAAAAGAGGAGAGAGACGAAATCTATGAGAATCTGTTAAAGTGCTTAGAAACACATGAAACTTTATTATTCGTCAGATTTTGTAAAAAATTAGAGACAGACGAAATCTGTTAAAATCTGTTAAAAAGCTTAGAAACACATGTAACTTTATTATTAGTCAGATTATGTATAAATATTAAAATTTAATTATGTAACTTAAATATTAATATTATAATAAATTATTTAATGAACTGATGTAAATTATTTTATCCAAAAATTACATGTATCTGAATTATCCGTTTTTATCAAAAAATTCAAAAAAAAATTCAAAATTTTAACAGGTTCTTAACATTGTAATCCGAGCCAAACCAAAAACTAAATTAACCAAACTCAAATTCATAAATAACTGAACGGTTTCTATATTTGTTAAACTGAAAAAACGAAAACCAAACCGAAATTTGGAACCAAATCAAAACCAAATGCATATTTTTAAACATATCAGTGAACAAACAAACATGTTAGTAAATATGTCAACAAAAAATAATCTATCGCGCTTTAAAAACGCGGATCAAAATCTATTACATTATTATAGTATTATTAGTTTTATGCATACCTTATAAAGATTATATGAATCGCAAGCAAGGTCGCTCGAGCTATGGTCCCGAACTTTTTCTGTCACATGGAAAGACAAAATGCGAGCATTAATTTATAAAAGTAACAATGATTAAAATTCTACTGTATCATTAAGTTGCACTTTGTACATTAATGACCTGGATATCTGTGAGTGAAATAGTCCCAGCTGTTCAAAGCTCGATGTGCAACACCTTCAATCTAGTAAAAGATATACATAATGTCTGTACTAAAACAATTTTACAAAATTGTATACAACAAAATAGGTGTACTTAAATCGATCTCTGTAAGCCATCTCGCGAAGATGTAAATATGTTTTGTATTTCTCTACCTGATATGCAGAAGTAGATACACCAAAAGTAAAATTCTTTGGGAAACCAGTTCGGTTAAATGTAAGTATATTGTCGCAATTGAAAGGTTCTTTAGCCTTGCAGGCCGGATTAGATTGACGTTGGCTGGTTGTGCCCGAAACCGCAAAGAGAATTACAAGGATGGCTAAAGAATACTTTGGTTTTGGAATTGCCATTGTGTGTTTCTTTAGTTGTTTGCTTTTAGGGGTAATCAATCTAATGATGATTATTCAGTTGGAGGGGTTAATATAGAAGAGCTTGGGTGTTGCATAGAGATTTAAGTAAACTGGTTACGTGTATAGAGTTGCATAAATAATGTTAATATATTTTTATCTAGTAGACAATTAGCCAATTCGTATATCATCATTTAGTAGTACATATGAACAGTTTTTTTTTAACTAAGGCTAGTACATATGAACAGATTTTTTTTTGAAACTTACTTATGAACTGTTCTATAATGATAAGTTGACACACTGAGTTTTACGTCATCATATTCCTCTTATTATGTATAATACTTACAAAGTCTCATATATTACAGTGATCTAACACCATCGTTCGAACCTTGTAGCTGTGGTCCTGTGGAGGTACATTTCTGAGTCGTTGATCAATGTATGTCTGCTATGGTAAAATAGCATTAGCAACTAAAAAAGTTTTATGATTTTACATTTTCTAAAAGAAGATATTTTCCTAACAAAGACAAAATATTATTTCTTTCTGCGCAAGAAATAAGTTAATATATATATATGGTAGCTTTCGTGATCGACATGCAAGAAACAAAACTATGAAAGGAAAACGATGAGAAAAAAGAAAGGAAAATGATGAAAACGTATCAGTTGCAAAAAAAAAAATGATGAAAACGTGAGAAACTGTTTCGGAGAGAAGAAGATGTTTACTTCAACCCAAAAACTCTATCGTAGATATCTTTCAGTGACAGTTTTAATTTTGAATGAATGACGATAGTTATCATGTATCTTAATTTGTTCTTTCCATGTTAGCAAAAGCATTTTTCTAGTATAGTTTGATTTTTTCGACAAAGTTAGTACAAGTAGGTTGGTACTTGGTACTCTTTACTGCAAACATCCCATAGATCCTTGGACATGCGTGAGCAATGTAACTTTTTGCGATGTGGACGCATTATATTTTTTTTCTCTTTCTTTAAAATATATTGATTGCTAGTGCTGTTGTACTGATTGCATTGTACAATAGGTATGATAAGTCCAAAACTAAAGATATTTAAGGTCTAGTATAATCACAAAAATAGATTGCTTTTTCTTCTTGCGCAAGATATCACTCTTGATTGACAAGAAAGAAAATTATACTATGAATAGTAAAAACTGGAAACGTTAGAAAAGGTGATGTTGATTGGTTTTGTGCATGTTTCTGGGAAACTTTGCAAATGCACACGATTCATTTACTAAGTAAGACATCGTAATACAACATTTATTTTGTCTATAGTTTTTAAATGCTTTTTAATATTTTTGTCTTCTGAATATGAAATGAGGATGTCTTATCATGCAGCAACGAGATGGAATGTAATATATAATGACATAATTTGTAATGGCATGTCTTCATGTTCTAAGTGCTGTCCCAATTGTTGAATGCAAACTACAGAAATGGGCGTATTGGTTTTCATCCTATGGCATCTAGTCCGCAAATCACTCACTTGGCTTTCGCTGATGATCTTATGATATTTTTTATGGTGAAAAGGGCTCCTTGCAAAACATTGCTGATACTCTAGATATCTTCTCAGCTTGGTCAGGTCTTACAATGAACCGAGGCAAGACTGAGCTCTTTATTGCAGGCCTGAATCAGGTAGAAGCTGATGACATCTCAACGCTTGGATTCTCCCTCGGATCACTGCCTGTTCGGTACCTTGGCTTCCGTTAATGCACCGTAAGCTAAAAATCTGCGACTACAGACCTTTGATCGATCAGCTCAAGTGCAGATTCTTTTCTTGGAAGCTCAGAGCTCTCTCATATGTGGGAAGAACTATCTTACTTGTTGGTACTCGTTTTTGACAAAGTGGTGTGGACCATTTTTTCGATGGGTTTTTCGACGGAGACGTTGGTCGGAAATACCGTAATTTGGGCATTATGTAATTGTCACCATAAACACTATGAGTAAGTGTATTTGTTGGTCAAAATTGGAGTTATTTTAAATGATAAATGGAGGTCCAAAGTGAGGGACATAAAAAGCTTATGAAACTATATATTTGGTTAAATATGAAATTTAACAAATATTTCACTTTGGGTTGAATTTAGATTTAATAAGTTAATTGGACTTAATGTCAATTAATTTGTTTAAATTCTTATTCATAAAATATTTTGATATTTGCTTAAAAATAAAATATAAACTAAGTTAAGTATATTGTTGGTTTTGATTTAGTCAATGCAACATTATTTTATAATATAAAGTAGATAATTCTTTCACGAGAACGAGCCACGTCAGTAATTCGTTCATCCTCAGACCGACACGTGTCCAATTAATTGAAAACACATCGTTTCATTAACGGAAGCAAGTGGGCCATGTTATGTGTGTGGGCTTTGTGTTTTGTCATGAAACCCAGCCTGAATAGCGAGTGACTAAACCTCTCAACCCGTGTGTGCTCGGAATTTAGGGTTCATCTTGTTCTTTCTTCTCCGCCGTTCGAAAGTTTGAGATGCTGGATAGATTGGATAGATCGGGATAATAAAGTATCATTTCGTCTCCTCATCTTCTCCTTTGAGATGTTACTGTTTGAATTGATTCACTGCCATGAACGGATCTCTCTTCCTTGGTGATTTGAAGGATGCCCGGTGACTGGTGTTCTTCTTCCGTGGAGGTTCGATTTCTGAGGTTTTAGGAAGCCATGAACGTTAAACGCGGTTGGAAGCTTATGGATGTGGACAAGCTCCTCCTCGACTGACGCCAAGGTAATTTTGGTGAAAAAAATATAAACATCATGTGCTTCAAAACTAAGGTTGTGTTAAAATTCAGAATAAGCAACCTTTTGATTCAACAGTATTTCTTAACACATCCGGAAGATGTTTTCACGCGTTTGTTTCTATAGCTTTTGTTATGTTCATGTATTGATTATCAAATTTATTGTATCTACAGCTTTCGTTATGTTCAGAGCAACACACAGTCTCAGGAGGACATTAAGTTGCTGAGTGAGAGAGCTCCAGTATTCCATAAGTTGGCAGGAAATAAAGAAGCTCAGCATAAATTTAAATGATTATGAGAGCACTAGGGATGAAGTTAGAGTTGTGATTGATGTTCCCCTGCTATGCTGTTTGGAAGTCGATGAAAACCACTGCGGAAGTTATGTAGTAAACAACTTGGATTTCATAGCCAAGTTAAACATTGCTCTTACCTTTGGTTTGCACGATATTGATGAAACAAGCGTTTTGTGGAAGAAAGGTATCATCTGCAGTTTTCTCACCGGGATTTCGAAGGTCAGGGATATGAATGGTTACTTGTCCCGCCTGTATGTGTATTTTTATATACTTGGTTTGAAATGGTTACTAACCTTTCTTGAGAGCTGCCCAAATTTGAAATCTCACATCTTGGTAATGATTTTGCTAAAAACCCCCTCTGAGCTTTCGCACCTCTCTGAATATAAACTCTACCCATCTTTTCATTGCCTTTTTCTGTATATCAGAAATGGAATGTTTACTATCAGAAAGAGCATTCTAAGGAGATAAATCAAATTAACTTTTCATACGTTCCAGAGTGTTTTCTATTCTCACTCAAGTTTGTTGATATCAAAACCAGTATCTCGGGAGATGCTGGAGAAATGAAGCTAGGAAGATAGTTGACAAAACAGCGTCGAGGATTCATGCAGAGAATGAGGCCAAGATGTCTATTGAATCACCACGGATCACTACAAAACAAAAGCATATCCACAACAAATTGGAGAAACCCCTTTGATGTATTATTTCTTTTCTAGTTTCGACAACTCAGAAAGTTGTGTGCTAAAGAGGGTTTGTGCTTTGAGATTAGAGGCAAGCTATGTTCTATATTGTGAAAGAACTGCTTTGTCGCTGGAAATTGGATCAACGCTATTTAGGTTGTTTTATTTTGTCTCCTTTTGATTGTGATAGCTGGATGTTTATGCACCGTTCCTATTCTCCCTGATGGAATAATTTCCAGGTTATACGTTTGTGTGTTGTTTTGTGCCATATGAACTCTTTCTTTGTTTTAATAAAAGTTCATCTATATATATGTTGTTGTTTGTGTACTTTTGCAATAGTCAACGGTATAAATCATGGACAATGGCCTTTGTTTACAAACTGCCAAAGATCATAGTTTTTCTTCAAAACTTTAATAAATAATGCATCCAATTTCCAAGATAATCAAGGGAAAATTGCCAACTATGACTCACAACTTGATTTCAAATGCAAAATTAAACCCAAACTTGAATCAAATGCAAAAGTAACCTAAAAGACTATTAAAATTACAACCAGTCCCTTGTGAACAAACAAAAAAACATAATTTCTTTTTACGTTTCTAACCCCTGCAAGTCTTCTGTCCAGACTGCTTTCCAGTAAGTCGTCCAGACGACTTACTTGAAAATCGTCTGGTACAATTCTTCTTAAAAATAATTTAAATTTTTTGTAAAAAATATTTTGATAAGTGAAAAATTGAAATCATGTAATTAACATATGCTTTAAGTGATATAAATTAAGATATAACAAAAATGAATTGTTTTCAACATAGTTGAGTGAAAGTAGTGAGTCATGATATTCTTTGGTTTAGGTTTCACCAACATATGTTGTAGTATTGTATGTGTTCTTAGGGTTAGAATTTGAAATGCATAAAAGTTTTTTTGAAAAATTTAAAATTTACCTAAGTGTGTTTATTTCTGTGTATAGTAAACACTATTTAAGTTTAATTTGATTTTATAACTTGTTTAGTTAGTTAATTTAGTCAATCTAGTTTAGGGGTTAAATTTAGGGTCTGGGACGACTTACTAGTAAGTCCTCTGGTGAATATATTTACGGTATACGACTTGCTAGTAAGTCGTCTGATGTATAATATTCAAAAGAAGACTTACTAGTAAGTCGTCCAAACCGGACAGAACCTTTAATTTTACCAATGTACTTTTAAATTTAACCGGATTATTTACCGGACATATATAAGATGATTTTTTTATTCATTTTTTCGTGAAATTCAGAAAACCCTAACGCCGTTTCTCTCAAAGGAAATTTCGAAGGCGATTTCCGTCGATTCTCTCTAATCCTTCATTCTCACCGCTGGTTATCTTTCCGCCGTTATCACCGTCATTTTCACCACCGTTCTTACCGCCGCTTCCTCTATTTCAGATATGAGAGGAAACCCTAGCGCCGTTTCTCTGTAAACCCTACCGCCATTTCGCGTCTCGTTCTCACCGCCGGTTCTCTGTAAACCCTAGCACCATTTCTCTCAGAGGCGTCTCGTTGAACTCCGCCGCCGGTAAGTTATATCTCTATCAATTTATGACTTAAGGTGTATCTGTAGTCGTTCTCACCGCGCTTCTTCTTTTCACGTCTATTTTTGCAGATCTATAACCGCTGTGTCGAATGCGACTATATCTCCTCCGAATTTTCAGGTCGGCTTTAAAATGTTTTACTGGAAGTCTTGGAAGACTTTTCAGACGACTTAATTATAACTTGGCTGGAAAGTCTTTCAGATGGAAGACTTTCCAGACGACTTAATTATAAGTCGTCTGGAAAGTCTTCCAGACCTATTGTTAAAATGTTATACTTGATGGTTGTGTGTTTGAGATGGTTGTCTTTGATTGTTTTGCAGAAAAAAATGGATATTCCAAAACTCCCCCCACACTAGTCCTTTACTTGTCCACAAGTAAAGTAGCAAGGACTAAGGAGGAGAGGTTTGAAGGAGGGGACTCATAGCTAAAAGAATGCTCTTCTTAGTTCTCAACTTGATAACCTTATATAATCATACCAATTAGCTAGAGCAAGCACTCAATCCAACTCTAACTTCTCAAGGCCTATCTTAACTCTTTTGATCCCTACAATTACTCATCATGAATCCACAATCCACAAATCTACTTGCTCTCTAACAATCATTAAGAAAACTCAAAAGATCTCTTGCAAATGGTGAAATGGTCCAAGTCATTTGGTTTGGTGAGAAAGGCTTTGATGCAAAACAAATCAAGTAGTTCAAGAAGGATCTTTGAAGGTGGTTTACTCTCAAAACAAAGTAGCCTTGACATTGCACATAATATATCTAAGAAAGGGATCAACTCATGCATACAATGCTTAATCTCCATTGTTCTACCGTTTTCCCAAATACATAAGTTATATCCCCGTTCCCAATGTCAAAACCACTCACATCTCTCACCCAAAGATTCCCCCAAAACACTCAAGATATTTTCTCATTAAGAACTCTTTCTTATTGAAGTCTACAAGGGATTTTCACTCTTTAAACTCTTATCAGCTCTATCTTAAACATTGCTAGCCCCCTTTTCATTATTTTTTTTTTATTATGGGGGCCAAGACTTCTCTTTTTTTTTTTTTTATTTTTATTTTTTTTATAATAAACTAGATCTTAGAACTATTATTTCTCTTATCCCTTCTAGACTAAATCACTTATTAACTTGGAGTTCTTTGAGTTAATCTTTTCTCATTCCCAAGATCACACCTTACAATACTCACCCCCATCCTAAAAGCTAGACAATATGAGTGTCTAATCTAGCTAAAATGGAGATCAAGCATTGTCGTTCCCAATACTCTCAACATTATGTACATGGAAAGCTTTCCAAAGAAGGCCTCACTCAACAAACAATGAAGACTTGAAAGGAGGTAAGGGTTTAAGGGTGTGGAGTACCACTTGAGTTTGTCCAAAAAGATAGGCGAAGAATGGGAGGGACAACTCAAGTGTTCTATCCATGACTTAGTACACAAGGGACCATGAGCAAGAGACATAGAGTCTAAATATGACAGGAGAAAACTTCAAAGAGAGAGCATCAATCAATCAAATAAGCTTTAGGAAGAGTTTTCAAGGCTCAAAGTTTACAAGCTATCCTAAGATTGCTCAAGCTACTTACTATGATTATAAAGGTTATCACTTTAAGAACTTAGCATGAGCATCTTTACAAGGCAACTATCATCCTTGTCCCCTTATGCACGATGCAACCTATATGATGATTTTTCTCTTTTTTTTTTATGCAAGTGGATGATCTAGACTCAATTCTAATGCAACTATATGATTCTTTTTGTGCTTTTCAAATTTTTCAAATTTTTTTGGTTTTTCTATGCAATAACTATCTACAAATGCATGCTTATGACATAAAACACAAGATGATCAGCAACTTGGCACCTCCCCCACACTTAATTCACACAATCTCTGTGTTTGTTAAATGTAGAGAAGGGCCTAAAAGAAAAAAGAAATCTAAATGCAAAGATGAATGGTATATACAATGATCAGGAAGTGGAGTACCTCATGGAGCGTGTGATGAGGCAGAGGCCTCATCCTCAGAATCGCCTTCCTCATCAGTGGTGTCTAGAGAGGGGGACTTGTTCCCGGACACGGATGGGAAGATGTAAGGGTTCCTCAAGCTACGGAGGGCTTGCTTCTCGGTTTGTGGCGCATTTGGGTCATGAAGGGGAAAAGGAGGGGGTGCAAGGAAAGCATCAAGATCGAAATGCTCAGCCTTGCAGCCTTCTACAGCTCCCCTAGTAAGAATATCAGCCACCTTCCTCATGAACTGAGCTGAAGCTTCAGCTTGTCTCTTCACAGTTTTCCTCAATTCCTTGCACTTCTTGGTGAGCTTGAAGATGGTCCTATCTTGAGCTCTGCTCCACCTTTGTAGTGTGCTAATGTGGTCATGAGCTTGGTGAATGGGACCAATAGGCAGGGCGCTGGTGCATTGCTCAAACTTATAGCGAGGAGAACCAAAGAGATGGGCTGTGGCTCTGGTGGAATACCCCTGATCAAATTTAGTTGCCTTTGCTGCTGCTTTCTCGTTCATATGCAATACCATAGGCCGAGAGTCCCATGACTGCCTTGGAGGTGCTGCTCACTGATATCAAAACTTATAGTCCCTGGTGTCCTCAATGAAGTGAGCTCATAGTTAGGGAGAAGCAGCTCAACTGTGGTGGAACCTCTCAAGTACGAGTAAACACACCTCCCATTGTATCTTCCAGAGAAGTAATGAGCTGACTTCAAGTAGGTGAGGTCAATGAAAGAGGGACCGGATGCATCATCGCCCAAGCTAATACCCTGGTGCACAAGCAATGGTGTGATCAAGCCACCTATCCCAATCTGAGCCTCTGGATCCCTGTTTGTCCAAGCATAATCCTTGTAGTACATGAGGCGCCTCACAAAGAATCCAACCATACCAAACTCAGTGTAAAAATCAGTGGGAACCTCAGGTAAGTGAGGAGGTGAGGCATAGTGCTGGACAGCTTGGTGCATGAGGTTCAAGTCTTCTCCATTCACGTTACTTGGCTCTTTCCTTGGGTAGATGGTGTGGACAATCAGCCTATGGAGGTAGCGGACTGATGGATGCCTTATAGAAGCATTCTTGTCTCTGCTGGACACTCTATCTTTGCCGGATAGGAACTTGTAGGTGTAGTGTGGAAGGGTCTTTCCTTTAGGAAGCCCTTTCAGCTTAGGCAAAGAAGACTCCTTCAAATCCTTGAGGCCAAGTACTTCTCCAATCTCAGCAAAAGTCATGAAGTAGGTTCTCTTATCAATCTTGAAACTGATTCTTCCCCAACCTTGTTCCTCATGTACAGAAGAGTATAATGTGGCTTCCAAGGATGCCAAGAATTGGCAAGAGACTTCTTTATGTGTTGGGTGAGCCATGGAATAGAAGCTGTCCATGTTCATGAGAGCAAGCAAATCCTTCATGTCTTGGTCAATCTCTAACTCTCTCATTAGCCTCACATCAGCAAATCTGGTTGGAGGCCAAGATACTCCTTGCCTCATCTGCTCCAATAGTTCAACTTCAGTAGGCTTCCTCTGTCTATCTCTATGAGGATTGAAACCTAACTTTTCGAAAGTTTCTTGCTCAGCCACACTACCATTTGGAGAAGATGCTTCTTCAACAGTTTCATCTACTTTCTCCAAGGGTGGAGGCACCAATGTCTTTGGGTTTGGTGCCTTGATTCTGATCTTGGTGGGAGGAGTTGGTTTCTCATCATCCTTCTTTGTGTTCTTCTCCAAAACAAGAGGTCCCACACTGTGAGATCTTGGAGCTCTAGCTTTCTTTGAAGGAGTGTGCTTGTGATCACCAACAGCCATCTCTTTCCATCCCTCTTGGCCTTTTTTTAAGCATCATCAATCACCTTCTCATCACTAGCCAACTTCCTGCCATCTTTCTTGGTTGTCTTGTGATCATCATCAACCACTCTCTTTCCATCCCTCTTAGACTGCTAGTGGGCACCAGCAGTCCTTTTCTCTTCACTAGCAATCCTTTTTCCTCCATTCTTGGCTTGCTTGTCAGCCCCATCAACCACTCTCTTTCCAGCCCTCTTGGTTTGTGTTTTCTTTCTCAACATTGCCAAGGCTTGCTGCCTGCGTTCCTCCTCAGATTCAGGCATGGAGCCTAACTCTTTCCCAAACCTAGCAGTCTCTCTCTGAGCAGCCTCAGCCTTTTCTTGTGCAATCAAGTTATCATCTTTCCTTCCCATCTTGAACCTGATAAAAATTTCAAGACTTGGACAAGATTAAGCACAAGGAAGAAATAACACTTTTGGAATGATAGGAGGTTGAATGAACACTTGCAAACCTAGTCTAAAACCAGCAACCTAGCAAGACTATCACAAAGCAATCAAGTTCCCAAGTCCACAAAATTATTATTATTATTATTATTATTATTATTATTTTTTTTTTATGAACAAGGGAACCTAATCTAGCCAATTCCAAGGAAAATCACCAAGCAAGTTGAAATTGAATGTTAAACAAGCTCTAGAACATCAATTCCAATCAATCTAGACCATAATCAACCAAAAGTAAGAACCTTTTCAAAAATCCCCAAATCTCATGAACCCTAATTTCTTAAAATCCAAATTTAGCTCAAATTGACCATGAAATAAACAGCCCAGCATCATATATAGTCATTCCCTAGCCTATTTGACAAGAATCAAGCAAGAAAAGGCTCAAAATTTCAAGTTCAAATTTTAGGGTTCATGAACATTACGAATTTGAACTGAAAAGTACCATACCTTGCTTTGGATGAAGGATTAGGATGAAAGGATTCAAGGAAATAGACTTAGGGGAAGAAGACTTGGATGTGGGAAAAGGAATTGGATGATTTGGTTGAGATTTGAGAAAGTTATGGGAATTTTAGTTCTTGGAGGCTAGAGAGGATTTTGATGTGAGGAAGGGGATGAAATGAGGAAAGAGAGGGTGATGTAGGGTTTTGGGGGAAGTTTTTGGGTCGGGTGGGTCGAGTCTGGGTGGTCGGAACGGGTTTAGGTCGGGAAAAGGGGAAGAAAACTTACCTGGGTCGTCCGCGGGTCGCGTCTGGGTCGTCCGCGGGTCGTGGTTGGTACGCGGGTGTGGGGGATTTTGGACGTCCCGGGTACGTCCACCTGCGTTCGTCCGTTCGTCCCATGCGGGTGCTGCATCCCGGGTATCGTCACCCGCGTACAGCTGTTCGACTCGTGCTGATCGTTCCACCCGTGCGGCCTTCTCCACCCGAGTGTTCCAGCCCGGGCACGTCCCGTTGGTTCGCGTTCATCCATTCTGCCCGTGCGGGCTCTTCCAACCGCGCACCACCACCCGGGTACGTCCCGTTCGTCCCAACATCCTTACCCGTGCGAGTGCTTCAGCCCGGGTGCCATTACCCGGGTATTCTCGACCAAACCAACAAAATTTCATCTCTTTTTCTCCTGATCACTGCACCAACTCACTTCTTTTTGTGTCTCCTCCATCTCAAAACCTCAGTCAATTCATTCTCAAGCTCCCAACATGGACCCAACATCTTTCAAGGGACTTGCTGCTGAAAAAAAAATCCTAAAACAATATGTACAAGGATAACCATGGGACTTCCTCCCAAGTGAGCTTGTTTAAAGTCACTAGCTTGACTTTGCCTCCTTTGAGGTTAGGTAAGGGGAGCATCAGAGAGTGGGGTTGATGTCCCATCCTCCTTTGGTATTGTAGCCATGTATTCCTTGAGTCTCTGGCCATTCACTGTGAAGTCTTCACCATCCTTGTTCCAAAGCACAATGGCTCCATAAGGTCTCACTTCTTTGATCACAAATGGACCAGACCACCTTGACTTGAGCTTTCCTGGAAACAACTTCAGTCTAGAGTTGTAAAGAAGAACTTGATCTCCTGCCTTGAATTCTCTCTTGAGGATGTGTCTGTCATGGAAGGCCTTAGTCTTTTCCTTGTAAATCCTTGAATTCTCAAAGGCATCCATCCTTATCTCATCCAGTTAATTGAGTTGAAGAAGTCTCTTCTCCTTTTCACCCTTGATGTCAAAGTTTAGAAGCTTCACAGCCCACAATGCCTTGTATTCAAGCTCAACTGGCAGATAGCAAGACTTCCCATAGACAAGGTGGAAAGGAGTAGTGCCTAGACGAGTCTTGAAGGTTGTTCTATATGCCCAAAGAGCATCATCAAGCTTGGCTGACCAATCCTTCCTCTTGGTTCCCACAATCTTCTCCAAGATTCCCTTGATTTGCTTGTTGGAGACCTCCACTTGGCCACTTGTTTGAGGGTGATAGGGTGTTGCAACCTTGTGTTTCACTCCATTCTTCTTGAGAAGACCCTCAAATACTTTGTTGATGAAATGTGAACCTCCATCACTTATGACCACTCTTGTTACTCCAAACCTTGGGAAGATATTGCTCTTGAACATTTTGACCACCACTCTTGAATAATTTGTGGGACTTGCTATTGCTTCCACCCACTTTGAAACATAGTCCACAGCCACCAAGATGTATTTGTTTCCATAAGAAGAAGGGAAAGGTCCCATGAAGTCAATCCCCCAAACATCAAACACTTCCACTTCAAGGATTGGGTTTTGAGGCATCTCATTCCTCTTAGTAATGTTCCCCCTTCTTTGGCAAGAGTCACATCTTGAAATGAAGTCTTGTGAATCCCTGAACATGTGTGGCCACCAGAATCCAGCTTGTAACACCTTTGAGACAGTCTTGAATGTACCAAAATGGCCTCCACAGGAAAATCCATGACAATGTAAAAGGATCCCTTCAACTTCTTCTTCAGCCACCACTCTTCTATAAATCTGATCTTTGCATAGGGTGTAAAGGTATGGTTCATCCCAATAGTATCTCTTCAAGTTTTTGTAAAACTTCTTCTTCTCATACCCCGTAAGCCCCAATGGTTCCTTCCCAGTGGCTAAGTAGTTAACCAAATCAGCATACCAAGGTCCCTTCTCTTCAGCTGCCTTAACCTCTTCAATCTTTTTTCCAGTCTCAATGACTGCCACCACTGACATGATGGCCATGATATGCTCTTGTCTAAGTCCCTCATCAATAGGGATTCCACTTTCAATCCTCAACCTGGACAAGTGATCAGCAACTCCATTCTCAATCCCTGACTTGTCTCTAATCTCCAAGTCAAACTCTTGAAGCAAAAGGATCCACCTTAGTAGTCTTGGCTTAGCATCCTTCTTTGCTAGGAGGTGTCTCAAAGCTTCATGGTCAGTATACACAATGACCTTGGAACTCACCAGGTAGCTTCTGAATTTTTTAAAGGCGAAGACAATGGCCAGCATCTATTTCTCTGTTGTGGCATACTTCATCTGTGCATCTTTCTCAGTTTTGGCTAGCATAATAAATCACATGAGTCTTGCCATCCTTCTTCTGCCCCAGGACAGCCCCAACAGAAAAGTCACTAGCATCACACATTATCTCAAAAGGGAGGTCCTAATCAGGTGGCTGGACAATGGGAGCACTAACCAGTTCACCCTTTATCTCTTGAAGGCTTCAAGACAATCTTCATCAAAGCTGAAAGCGGCCTCCTTGCACAGCAACTTGGTCATGGGTCTAGCAATCTTTGAGAAGTCTTTGATGAATCTTCTATAGAAACCAGCATGACCAAGAAAGCTCCTGATGTCTTTCACTGTCTTTGGTGGCGGCAAGCTGACCATCACCTCAATCTTAGCCTTGTCCACTTCAATGCCCTTTTCTGAAATCTTATGCCCAAGCACAATCCTCTCCTTGACCATGAAGTGACACTTCTCCCAATTCAGCACAAGGTTGGTGTCTTCACATCTCTGTAGGACCCTGCACAAGTTGGACAAACAAGCAGAAAACGAAGATCCGTAGACAGAGAAATCATCCATGAATACCTCCACAATATCCTCAATGAGATCCGAGAAGATAGACATCATGCACCTTTGAAAGGTTGCTGGAGCATTACATAACCCAAATGGCATCCTTCGATAAGCAAAGGTGCCATAGGGGCATGTGAATGTTGTCTTCTCTTGATCATTGGGATGTATGGGGATCTGGAAGAACCCTGAATACCCATCAAGAAAACAATAGAAAGGATGGTTTGCAAGTCTCTCAAGCTTTTGATCCATGAATGGCAATGGAAAATGATCCTTTCTAGATGCGGAGTTGAGCTTTCTATAATCAATACACATCCTATGGCTAGTTATGGTTCTAGTTGGTATCAATTCATCCTTGTCATTTTTAACCACAGTGATACCACCTTTCTTTGGAACTACATGCACAGGAGATACCCATTTAGAATCTGAAATAGGGTAGATAACACCAGCATCTAAGAGCTTAAGAATCTCCTTCTTTACAACATCCTTCAGGTTAGGATTCAACCTTCTTTGATGCTCTATAGAAGTCATTGAATCATCCTCTAGATGTATCCTATGCATGCACAAAGAAGGTGATATCCCCTTAATGTCATCTAGTGAGTACCCAATTGCCTTTCTAAACTTTTTAAGTGCATTTAAAAGTTGAGAAAGCTCAAGTTCATTAAGTTCACTACTCACAATGACAGGATATGACTCATTAGGGCCTAGAAATGCGTACCTTACACCATGGGGAAGAGGTTTTAGCTCCACTTTTGGTGCCTTGAGCTCACTCCAATCATCTTGTTGGGTGTCCTCTTGTTGAGTGGCTGAAGCAGCTTGGTGCACCTCTTGTTTGAGTTCCTCATACTGGCCTTTATCATCAATCTCCTTGCGAGAATCCAGCATGGCCACAATAGCATCACTCTCTTGGTTCTCAACCACTTGAACCTCTTTATCCACTGTCAAAGCATGCTGCAAAGGGTCCCCTATTGCCAACTCTCCAAGTGCCAATTCCTCAAGAAGCTCATCAGCAAGGGCTTCCATCTCCTCTATGTAAAACACTTGGCCTTGCACAGTAGACCTCTTCATTACCTCATTGATGTCAAAATGGAGAGTGTGCTCTTTCCCCAAATGAAGATCAATCTTGCCTTCCTTCACATTAATAAGGGCTCCTGCTGTGGCTAAGAATGGTCTTCCAAGGATGAAGGGGAATTTCACAATTTCCCACCATCACAGGGAGGTCTTCAAGGATACTAATGGGGAATTTGACTCAGCGATCAGCAAGCACCAAAGAGAGTTTGCACTTCTTGTATTGGCTGAAACCAAGCTTCTTGGCAACAGATAGAGGCATGAGACTGACACTAGCTCCCAAATCTCATAGACATCTCTCAAACATCAAAGGACCAATGGCACAAGGTAGGGTAAAGCAGCCTGGATCCTCTATCTTCTTAGGGATTGTCAATCTCTGGATGATGGCACTGCACTCATGAGTAAGAACCATCATGCCTTCCATTTCCTTCTTCTTGGCAGCCACAACATCTTTCAAGAACTTGCTGTATTGAGGGACAAGCATGAAGGCATCAATGATGGACATTGTGACTTGAACTTCACTCATTTGCTTCTCAAAGAGTGCTTTGTACTTCTCCAAAAGTTGCTTCTTGAATCTTCCAGGAAATGGCAACTTAGGTTCATAGGGAGGAGGGACAAAAGAAGACACTTTTGTTGGAGTGGCAACTTCACCATGCTTTAGTGTTTTCTTCTCTTCTCCAACCTTTCCTTTACCCTTAGCTTCAACAATCTTTTCTAGAATCTCCTCATCAACCTTCTCATCTACAATCACAACATCATTATCAATGTTGATGGCCACCCCACCCCCCACTTAGTGTCTCACCATCCTTGGGGAGAGCTCTTGGAGGTAGCTCTCTACCACTTCTCAAAGTGATTGCCTTCATTGGCTCCTTGGGGTTTTGCTCAGCCTTTCCTGGTAGTGTTCCTTGTTGGCGACTTGGCTGAGAGTTCATAGAAGCAAACTGATTCTCCAAAGCTCTAATCTTGTTGTTTAGCTCAGTATAGCTGCTATCAATCTTGGAGTGAACAGTCTTGAACTCATGGCCAATGTCCTTGGCTGTTCTAGCTTGACCTTCCAATATTTGTTTGAACATAGCTTCCATAGATGAACCTGGAGCTTTAGCTTGGGAGGAGCTACCTTGAGCTTGAGTAGACTGATTGCCTTGATTGGTAAAACCAGGAGGAGGATTCTGCCTAGGCTGGTAGTTCCCTTGCTGAGTGGTTTGCTTGGGTTGATAGCCTCCTTGCTGGTTGTTGGGATAAGACCTTTGCTGGTAGTTGTTGTACTGAAAGTTAGGCTCCTTCCTGTACCAAGTACCATTGTTGTTGATGAAGCAAAGCTCTTCTTGTCCTTCTAACCCTTCAACTTCATTAACCTTAGGAGGAGTTTCCTGACTTGGACCACCCACAAAGTTGATCTGCTCTTTTTTGGCTTGATTAGCAATCAGCAAGTCTATCTTCTCTGCAAGGATTTGATTTCCTTCTTGGTCTGGTTGTCATCAGTTCTGGTTGTTCTATCAGCTCTGTCATGTTCTCCACTGTAGACTGAGTCACTCTTCACCATGTTGTCAACCAGCTCCTCAGCATCTTCTTCAGACCTGCCCAGGAAGAAACCATTGCTTGCTGTATCCAATCTTGCTCTGAACTCAGGAAGGGCACCTCTATAGAATGTGCTAAGCAAACTCTCCTTTGAGAAGCCATGGTGTGGGCACTTAGCTTGATACCCTTGAACCTCTCCCATGCTTCACTAAAGCTTTCTAAGTTCTTCTGCTGGAAACTAGAGATCTCATTCCTCAGCTTGGCTGTCCTTGATGTGGAGAAGAACTTCTCCAAGAAGGCCTTCTTGCAATCATCCCAAGTAGTGATGGAGTCACTAGGTAGAGATTTCTCCCATTGGCGTACCTTGTCTCCTAGAGAGAAAGGAAACAACTTGAGCTTGAAGGCATCTTCGGACACACCATTGGTCTTGGACAAGCCACAATAGCTATCAAACTTGTCCAAGTGATCAAATGGGTCTTCTACAGCCAAGCCATGGTACTTGTTGTTCTCAATCACACTCAACAACCCTGACTTGATCTCAAAGTTGTTAGCTTCCACAGCTGGTGCGCGGATGCCCGTCCTATTGCCATGAATGTGAGGACGGTCATAGGTGCCAATGGCTCGAGCTGGCGCTGTGGGTGTTGTTGTTGCTGGCGCTGTGGTCCAAGGTTGTCAGCTCCTTGACCATTTACATCTTGAGGTTGATGCTGGTGATCATCCATCTCCAAACCCCAACCTCTGAATGTGAGCCTGTTGCTCTTCTTCTCTTCTCCTTCTTGCTATTTCCCTCTCAAATGTAGCTATCTCTTCAACAGTGGGAACCAGGTTAGTTACACCCCTGCTTCTTGTGTTCATACACCTGAAAATCAAAGGAAGATTGCAAAAGGAGAATCAATATCACAAGAAAAGTAAAATGATTTAGTCTCAAGCAAGTGAGTAAATCCCAATGTCACAATCAACTTATAATTTGGCAACGACGCCAATTTGATAGTTGGACTTTTCTAAGGCTCGAGCTGGCCGCTGTGGGTGTTGTTGTTGCTGGCGCTGTGGTCCAAGGTTGTCAGCTCCTTGACCATTTACATCTTGAGGTTGATGCTGGTGATCATACATCTCAAACCCCAACCTCTGAATGTGAGCCTGTTGCTCTTCTTCTCTTCTCCTTCTTGCTATTTCCCTCTCAAATGTAGCTATCTCTTCAACAGTGGGAACCAGGTTAGTTACACCCCTGCTTCTTGTGTTCATACACCTGAAAATCAAAGGAAGATTGCAAAAGGAGAATCAATATCACAAGAAAAGTAAAATGATTTAGTCTCAAGCAAGTGAGTAAATCCCAATGTCACAATCAACTTATAATTTGGCAACGACGCCAATTTGATAGTTGGACTTTTCTAAGGCTCGAGCTGGCGCTGTGGTGTTGTTGTTGCTGGCTGTGGTCCAAGGTTGTCAGCTCCTTGACCATTTACATCTTGAGGTTGATGCTGGTGATCATCCATCTCAAACCCCAACCTCTGAATGTGAGCCTGTTGCTCTTCTTCTCTTCTCCTTCTTGCTATTTCCCTCTCAAATGTAGCTATCTCTTCAACAGTGGGAACCAGGTTAGTTACACCCCTGCTTCTTGTGTTCATACACCTGAAAATCAAAGGAAGATTGCAAAAGGAGAATCAATATCACAAGAAAAGTAAAATGATTTAGTCTCAAGCAAGTGAGTAAATCCCAATGTCACAATCAACTTATAATTTGGCAACGACGCCAATTTGATAGTTGGACTTTTCTAAGGTCCTAATCAAATGATGTAGTATATAAGATTGTCGAACCAGTTCTAAGTGACCACAAAGCAAAGGGAATGCAAGTCTATGCTTAATCTAAATGCAATCATTAAAGAGGATGATTATTAAACTAAGACAATAAGCAAAATGCAACAAAAGTAAAACTTTCTTTCTTATGAGGAGAGTCAGACCCATGGGTATAGGGACTTGATTTCAAATGATTAAGATTCAATCCAAGATGCTAACTTTTCAATCAATCTAATTCCTTATGCCTAGACAACGAAACTAAGCAAGCTCTATCTCTAGATGGATGCTCTTTTGCAATGATCACCCAAGTACACCAAATCTCTTTGGCTGTAATGATCAAAGCAAGCATAAAGAATGAGTCTAATAGCAATCCTAGCTTCTATGACAACTAATCTCTTAGGCAAAGCAAGCTAAAAGCATAGATGAGTTGGTTCAGGCATTTCATAGAACATCTTTCGGGCATGAAATGCCTATGACTCTATGTTTGAGAGGCCAACCCAAATATAGCATTGAGAACACCAAATCAATGCAAGGAAAGGGTAGGTCTAACACTAAGCACCTTGGATCTACACTTAACCACTCTCAATCACCCTAACCCATGGATCTTAAATGGATAAACTCACTAATCCACATGCTTACTCTTAAACCCATGAGAGATTCAAGCTTAAACATGTAGAGAAAGAAAGGAGATGAAATCAAGCAATCAAGAATACAAAGATGAGAAGAGATTATGAATCAAAGATGAAACTTTACTCAAAGGGTTTGTATTCTTAGATAGAAAATAACATAAGTCCCAAACTAGGGATAATAAGAGTATTTATAGTAGGCTTAAGAGCCCTAAAAAGCAAAATGACTAAAAATCCCTTAGAAGATTAATGGTCTAAGCCAATACAAAGGCTCCATAAGGAAGAAGCTCGGATACCCTGGTCGGATGGGCATCGACTAGGTCGGGTATGACCACCCAGGTGTGAAATCTCGACCAGGCCGTCCAAGCCGTGCGGGTCGTGCTGCTCGAGTGGTCATGGCCGGGTGTGAGGCTACGCGGGTCGTCGTCCTCGAGTGTGCTGAGGTCGAGTGGAGTGGTACGCGGGCGAGGGAGGTCGGGTGTGGGAACCGAAATTCACACCGTCGATTTTAATGAATAAAAACGGAGGAAAGCCAAGTTAACCCGACTTTCCCTGAAGGTCCGGATTCTCTGCAACAGCCAACTACAAGTGACCGAATAAATGCGGAAAAGGTTTTGTTAAGATTTGCGACTGGACCTTAAGAAAGGCTGCCTACGTACCCCATTCGAGGATCAAGTCGGACGTAGTTCAGTTTGAACAAGAGATGGAACAGTCTATGCCTGGTTCGTCTAGTATGAGCGTTTGTCATAGAAACAGGCATGTCGAAGATAATGCCTAGGGTTTCTATGTGCGGAGCTCTGAAGTAAAAGGATTGTCTGATCCTTCCGAGGAGCCGGAGATTTGCGGAGGCGCCAGACGTTCTAGGGCCTGCCTTGCTAGTCTAACCGCCTAAATTCTAAGTTCTATCAGCTAACAGGAGCTCTCTAGGTCTCCAATCTAGGATTTTCGGATCCCCTTCTCCTCTGCTCTTGCTCTCCTTATATACTCACTTCTAGGTCAGTTTGCCTTAGGATGATGGACCTCGCCTTTGGGCCCAAGTTTATCTCTTCAGGAAGTATTCCATTTTCGCGATCTTCGTAATTATCCTCGAGTTTTCCCTATTTTTCGGTGACTTGATGTTTATCCGATGTTCGGGAAATCGGATAAACCGTCATAGCCTGAATTCTTAAAATCGTAAGTACGTCCGTGGACTTGTCTTAAGTCGTTGAACGTCTTATACGATTTCTCGGAAAGACTATCTTTCTCGTAAAATAAACAGTATAGCCTAAAGGATCGATGTTCGAGTTAATCGATCTTGTTTTATACGATATCTTCTAAAAATCCAATCCTTCTAATTTTTGTCGTAAAATATCGAGGATGATTCCAATCGAAGAATCGGAAGATGTTTGTTCCGTAGCTGTGATCGTATCAAACTCACGAGGATTGATCCGAGCAAGCCAAGATGGGATCAGACCGAGCATGATGGGACCGAGACCAGGAAGAGGACCGTCGACCAGCGCCAGGGGGCTTGCTGCCGGCGCCAGGTCGGCGGACGCTGCCGCGCGCTTGCGTGGCGCTGCGCCGGGCGCCAGGCCGCTTATGGCGCTTGCCGCCGACGCCAGGCTTGCGCCGACGCCAGGGGCTTGCCGCCGCCAGGGCTTACCGCCGGCGCCAGGCCGCTTTGTGACGCTTACGCCGCCGGGCGCCAGTTGCCGCGCCAGGTCGGCTTTGCGGACGCTTTGCCGCCGGTGCCAGGGTTACGCCGGGCGGCTTGCGGCTTACGCCGCTGGCTGGCCGCCGGCACCAGGCCGCTTATGGACGCGGAGCCAGGGCTTACCGCGCCTGGACGGCTTGTGACGCTTACGCCGGCGCCAGGGCTTACGCCCGCCAGGTCGGCTTATGACCTTGCCGCCGCTTTCTCGGCTTCGCCCGCCGCCAGGGTTCTCTGCCGCCCGTGGGTTTTCCGTTGCCCGATCTTTTCCCCGTTGGCTGTTCGTGCGGGAAATCTTTGAGTTTGGAAGGATATTTAGCCGTAGATTTCGAGATAACCGTTTTTGACCCCAACAGTTAGCCCCCCAGCTCGTAAGATCGGAGACGATTTTGCGGGCGAATGATTCGAGTTTTCTGAAAATCGAAATTTTCGGCTAAGGATTCTTTTCCGCAGGAAATCTACATCATCATCCCCTTTTTTTATGATGATACTTACCCCTTCTTTTGCGGACAGTTTGTCTCGCTGATTGTGGGAACCGAAATTCACACCGTCAATTTCCGATAAACAAGATTGCGGAGGAAAGCCAAGTAAACCCGACTTTCCTTGAAGGTCCGGATTCTCTGCGTTGCCACACGAAATCGATAAAACAAACAGAAGACAAAGATGGGAATTGTAATATTTGCCCGAGGGCGTTTTATTAGATGACAGATACGAGTACAAGGATTCTCCGAAAGACAAAGAGATTTGCGATTAAAGAAAAAGATAGAGTCACAGGCAGCCAAACGTCCTAAGCCTTGCTCCGCTAGTCTAACCACCTAAACCCTAGTTCTTCTAAGCTAGCAGGATGCTCTAAGTCTAATTTTTCGGATCCCCTCCTCTTCTACTCTTGCTCTCCTTATATATCCACTCCAAGGTCAGTTTACCTTAGGATGATGGACCACGCCTTTGGGCCCAAGCTTATCTTCTTCAAGAAATATTCCATTTTCGTCGGTCTTCGTAATTATCCTCGAGTTTTCCGCTATTTTTCGGTGACTTGATGTTTATCCGACGTTCGGGAAATCGGATAAACCGTCATAGCCTGATTAGGCCTGAATCCTTAAAATCGTAAGTAAGTCCGTGGACTTGTCTTAAGTCGCTGAACGTTTTATACGCTTTCTCGGAAAGACTATCTTTCTCGTAAAATAAACCGTATAGCTTAAAGGATCGATGTTCAAGTTAATCGATCTTTATTTTATACGATATCTTCTACGAGAAATCCAATCCTTCTAGTTTTTGTCGTGATACATCGAGGACGATTCCAACCGAATCGAAAGATGTTCATTTCATAGCCGTGATCGTATCAAACTCACGAGGATCGATCAAACAAGCCAAGATGGGATCAGACCGAGCATGATGGGACCGAGACCAGGACGAGGGCGTCGACCGGCGCCAGGCGAGTGCGCCGGTGCCAGGCGGCTTCGCGGAACGCTGCGCGCCGAGCCAGGCGGGTGTGCCGCCCGGCATCAGCCCCGTGGCGCGTGCTGTGGGAACCGAAATTCACACCGTCAATTTCCGATAAAGATTTATGGAGGAAAACCGAGTTAACCCGATCTTCCTTGAAGGTCCGGATATCTGCTGGGCGCTGCGAAACAATCAAATAAAGTTGCGAAAATAGAAATTGTAAAAGTTGAGCGAAAGAGATCTTATTTCTGAATTCTCGTTTGGCGTGTACAACAAGAAAAGAAACAGGCCGTAAGGGCTGTCGAGGAATCCGCTAGTCTGGTCGCCTAAGTCTATCCTAGTTGAGTCGCGGCTCGCTAGTGAAAACAGAAAGAATGCTAAATCGCTCTAAGTGCTAAGTGCTTGAAAGTTTGTGATCTGGTTTGCTTCTTGCTCAAAGCTCTCCTTATATACTTCTCCTAAGGCGGTCTATCTTCTCGCTGAGTCGGGCTTTTCCATTTTCGTCCATCTTCGTGTTTATCGGAAACTTGACATTTATCTTCGAAATCTTGACTTTTATCTTCTGGAAACTTGACGTTTATCTCCTGGAAACTTGACATTTATCTCTTATGTGAGGATAAAGATAAATCGTCATAGTTATCCTCCTTTGGAAAATGCATCGTGGGCGTTTTGGCCCGCGTAGGCGTTAAGGCGTTTTACTTTTTCGAAAGGGCGGTCTTTGAAGGTTTGGTGTTTCGAAGGAACCTTAATTCCTCGTATAGTTGAGATAGTGGTGTTCCAAAATAACCGTGATCGTACCAAACTTGTGTATATTGATCGAACAAGCTAAGACGGATCGAACCGACACGATAGGACCGGAGACGGGGCGAGGCGGACCGACGCCAGGCCGACGCGATGGTGCCACCGGCGCCAGGCGGTGCCGCCCGGCGCCAGGCCGCCAGCGTGGCAGGTGCCGCCCGCCAGGCCGGCCAGCGTGGCAGCCGCCGGGCGCCAGGCGGTGCCGCCGGCGCCAGGCGGCCAGCGTGCCGCGCCGGCATGGGCGGTGCCGCCGCGCCAGGACAGGCGCCCGCGCCCCGCGTGCGGCCGGTGCCACGGCGCCAGCCAGCCCGGCCAGCGTGCGCTCATGGCCCCGCCGCCAGTATGGCCAACCAGTGCCGCGTGCGCCAGGCGAGTACCGCCCGCGCCAGCCCAGCGCCCAGCGTGCTGCGGCGCCAGGCCAGCCAGCCCAGCGTGCCGCCGGCCATGCCAGCGTGCGCCCGCGTGCGCCGCCAGGCCGGGCCAGCGCCGCCCGCGCCCCGCGTGCCGCCGGCGCCAGGCCAGCCCGCGTGCCGCCGGTGCCAGGCCGTCTTGCCGTCTGTGGGTTTTTCGTTGTTTGATCTTTCCCTCGTCCGTTTTGGGAAATATTTTGAGTTTGGGAAGGTCTTTATTGTAGATTTCGAGATAATCGTTTCTAATCCAGCGAGATTCGCGAGTATCGGATTTGAGATGGACTTGGATTTGTAGATTTTCCGTCGTCGAGGATGCGAGCAATGCGGCTTCGAGCTTTAGATGTGTTTAAAAGATGAATCTTTTAAACAATCGAGAAGGCTTTACGGAAGACTCATTGTAGATCTCGGACGATCCAGACATGGGTTTCAAGGGACCAAGATGCTGATATTGCCCGAGATCATGAGATGATCGCACCGATGGGCGCCAGGACCCCGCTATGCCAGATGGGAGTGGGCGAGCCGTGAGTTTTATCGGCGGCGACCCGTTCTTGGATTTGATTAAACGGCTTTTCTTTCGAGGATTTTCGGGTGACAATTTCGTCATTGACCGGTTTTGACCCCAACATTTAGCCCCCCAGCTAGCTAGGAACCGTAGAGCCTGTCGGATCTAACTTGGTATAACCGTGTGGGAAGGTGTTGAGGCGTAATCGTTTGCGAAATCGGGTAAATAGTGATTTTACCTCCTTTATATGGATGGAGTAAGAAATCTCATTCTTACTTCATCACAAGATTTACTCTCTCTCAAGAATCCTTTTCTCTCTTTAAGAACAATGTCTTCAAGATCCTCAAAGAAACTCTTCTTCCCATTCATCCTCGGATGACTCTCCTGCCATGTGACGATGAAGGCGAGGAGTCGGTCGAGGAGGAAAAGAATCGCGTATTACCGAGCCCTTGTTTGCCCCAACACTGCCAGAGATCCCTGTTCGAGGCCTCTGAGGCAGCCCGTGCTCCTTTGCCGAGCTTCGGTTTCGTAAATATCTCAAGGTTCTTGAGATTTTACCAGGTTCTGAAGAGTCAACTTCGGTTCCGTTGGTAACGAGTGCAAGAATCCTCCGCAAGGTTTCTTTACATGTTCGAAGCTTTCTTCACGTACTGCCGTATGTGGTTCCCGATCCCTGGTGCCATTGTTCGTGCGGCACGCTAACTTTCGATCAACCAACTCAGCGTTCCTGCCTTGAGAGCTGGCTTGGCGTACTGATCGCTAGCTTCTGAACTTCGGGATTGATCTTGGTCGATGATTTGAAGGTCTTTGGGGCACTCGGCGAGGGAGTGACGTTACTACTTCATGCTGCCTAAGAAAGATATGGCCGTGATTGAGGGACTACCGAATCCCAAATCGGGCAGGAGCGTTTCTTCTTCGTCCAAATAGATAGCGAGTCTGTGAGGAGAGCTGCCTCCATCTATTTCCGAGCATGGAACTTCAACCGAGGTAATGGCGCGAAAACCATGTTGCCTATTTCACCTTTTGGAAGTGTGAGTTTTGTGAAAATTTTGTTTTGTGAGAACAACCCTACGTTTGCCTGGTGGCGTCTTTTTCAAGAGATCTTCTCCGTCAAAGGCCGTTTTCTGAAATCCTTCACCCTCGAGCGGTTGAGATCTCGGTTAGACTTTATTGGTCGAGATCCTGTCCGTCGTATGATGCCGAACCTGTCACCGCAGCTCCTACTGGGCGAGCGAGAGGTCGTAAGGAAGGAAATTGATGATGGGAAGGCTGGAAAGTCCTTCACGCTGGGGAAAAACCTAGTTTACTCCAACGGAACAAAGCGAACCAGCGGTTTTCCACCTAACAACTTCTTTGATGGCCTTCCTCCGGAGTTTACTACTGATGATTGGAGGATGAGGAAAACTTGGTTTTGCGAGGGCTCCCAGCGTGTCGCGAGGTTTGGCCCGAACTTCTTAACCTTGCGAATCTGTATATAAGGCATGCTTGCTGATCTTGAGTTTTATCAGAGGACTAAGAGTGTTTAGCGGTAACTCGAGGTTTCCATAAATCGAGGATTACTAACCCAAGACCACGAAGGCGAGCGAGAGCTTTTCGGTTCCGACAAGAGGTGAAGGCACACAATGCGAAGCAAGCTGAGCTTCATGCTTTCGGACTCGTTAGGGCGGAAAGAGGAAGAAGGATGATGCGAGCGGAGGCGGAATCGTTGCTTCTGAATTTCAATGTTTTAAAGCTCATGAGTTTGTTGGTGATTTCAGCGAGTGCGAGGGTTCGGTCGTAAACCTTTACAAGTTGTTGGGTCAAAATCGGTCAATGGCAAATCGTCACGAAAATCCTCGAAAGAAAAGCCAGCGGCGATCAAATCCAAGCGGACGGTCGCTCGATAAAACTCACGGAAGGCTCGTCACTCCCATCTGGCTCCAACGGCGAGGTCTGGCGCATCCGTCGATCATCTCATGATCTCGGGCAATGGCGGCATCTTTGAAACCCGTGTCTGGATTGTCCGAGATCTACAATAGGTCTTCGTGGCCTTCCCGATTGTTTAAAGATTCATCTTTTAACACATCTAAAACGGAGCCACATTGCTCGCATCTCGGCAATGGGAAAAACTGCAGATCAAGTCCATCTCAAATCCACGATAATCTCGTTGGATTAAGCGATTATCTCGAAATCTGGCTGGGAACCCTCCCAAACTCAAAGATTTCCATAAACGGCCAGCGAGGAAAAGATGAACAACGAAAAACCCACAGACGACAAGGCAACCTGGCACGGCGGCGCACCCGGCGGCAAGCGGCGGCCGCAGGACGCTGGCCTGTAGCCTGGCCGGCTGGCACGGCAAGACGGGCTGGCCTGGCGACAGCGGCACCCGACCTAGCGCCGGCGCCTGAGACCGGGCTGGTCTGGTGGCGGCACCGGCCACCTGGCGCTGGCGGCCGCAGCGAACACCGGGCTGGCCTGGCGCGGCGTACGGGTGGCCTGGCGCGAGCTGACACCTGGCCTGGCGGCGCAGCAGCGGGGCCTAGCCTGGCGCCGGCGGCACCGGCCTGGCAGCGGCGGCACCGTCTGGGGCGGCCTGGCACCGGCGGCACCGGCCTGGCGCTGGCGCACCGATCACCTTGAGACCAGCCTGGCGCCGGCGGCACCCGGCCTGGCGCGGCGGCACCGTCATGGAGTCGGCCTCGTGCGTCAGCGACCCTCGTCGGTCTCGGTCCAATGCGTGCCGGTTCGATCCCATCTTAGCTTGTTCGGATCCATAAGTTTGGTATGATCACGGTTACTCTAGAACGCCACTTTCTCGACTAAAACAAAAGATTGAGGTTCCTTCGGAATAGAAACCTTCAAAGACTATCGTTTGAAAAAAGCGTAAAAACTTAACGGCCCAACGCCAGTAAAAGCAATATTTTCCGAAAAGGAAGGATAATATGACGGTTTATCTTTATCCTCACATAAGAGATGTCAATTTCGAAAGAAGATAAATATCAAGTTTCGAGAGATAAATGTCAAGATTTCGAAGATAAATCAAGTTTCGATAAACATGAAGATGGGCGAAAATGGAAAAGCCCGACTCAGCCAGCGAGAAGATAGACCGTCATAGGAGGAGTATATAAGGAGGCTGACAGAAAGCAAACCAGATCTATTTCCAAGCACTTAGCACCGGCGATTAGCATTCTTTTCTGTTTTCACTAGCGAGCTCGACTCTTCTAGGATAGACAGGCGACCAGATTAGCGGACTCCTCGACGCGCCGGCGATTTCTTTTCTTGTTGTACACTCAGCAAGAATTGAAAATAAGATTTCTTTATCAACTTTTCTGATTTCTTTTAGCAACTTCTATTTTTTATTGATTGTTTCGGTATGCATTGTAGATATCCGGGACCTTCAGGAAGATCGGGTGCTTTCGGTTTCCTCCATAAATCTTTATCGGAAATTGATGATTAAATTTGGTTACTGTTTGGCCTGGCGGAGGGGCGGGTGGATCTATCTATCTACCGCAACTGCACCGCGTTCGATCATGTCTACCGACGTCGCAAAGATCAGCCAGCGCTAGGCGGAACGCCGTCGATGCCAGCGCTGAAGACTCCAGCTGGAGATGGTCACCGTCACTGCTGATGCAAACATGGCCTCAGGCAGATGAAGGAGCTGTTTACCTCACGGCGGAGACAACGGAACTAGTGATAACCTGCGGCACCATAAACAAATTAGACACCTTAACTGCGAACAGCATTCACCAGCGGATCACCAGGCGCGCGGCGAAAGACTCGACTTCGGATCTCTAAAAGCACGAGAAAAAAGATGCCCGAATGAGCCCCACTCGAAAACGCGGCTCGAAAGGACATCAAACGACCTGCGAACCTTCCACTCCGGCTGAAACAACAAAAGGAGCGGCGTCGCGCATCAATCTAAATATCAAACCAGTGGATCCTTCGATGAACGCTGACATCCGCACCAGGAGAACCGAAGCCAGTCCGCTCGGCAGGCGGTATCGCCGATAGGCCCATGGCAGAAGAAGAAAGAACTCACTGGATGGGCAGGAAGAACTGGAAGATCAAACTTCGGATCTATCGCGACCAGCGCCGACAGGTTGGAGCGCCGGCAGCTTAATGGCGAGATCCATGATCTCCAGCGTCTCAAAAGTCCGTGGCGAAAGTGAAAGGTATCCGCAAATCCATCAGGCAGCCAGTTCGCCCCGAGATCGATACTTCTCGAGAAACGCGAACGCCGTTCACCACTGGATCCGAAACGCATCTCAGACCCGAGGGAAGATCAAAATTTCGGTCTGCGATAGATGCAGGCCGGATCCTAAAGTCGCACCTCCGTCCTTCCCAGATGCCAATGGGTAGGTGCAAACTCCAGACTGACGGAGACGCGGGTCATTGTCTTCTCTCCGAGCACCTCAAGGTGCTGCCTTCAGTGGTTCTCGGCTTAAAGGAACTCCATCGGAAGCTTCATGCTGGCGTTTCTCAAACAGTATCCATGTTCATGGACAGAAGCGTCGGCGTGGATCTGATCTAAAGCTCAAAAGGAAGGCAGTCACTCCAGCGACTTCATCGCGATGGTTCAAACTGGTGATGACCAAATTAGCGGGCATCAGCGACTGATGTCTTGCATATTTTCGTTATTTTAGCCTTCCATTTTGTGCATTTTATCCTTCTAGT